>JARKHS020031845.1:0-306402 GCA_030143305.2 Amblyomma americanum | reverse complement strand
CGTGTGTTATATACAGGTGTTCTGTGATGCAGACTTAGCGTACGACCGATATTTTAGGTCGTCTACTTGGGAGGCCAGGTACTGCTAAGTTACAGAAGCCTAGGAACAGAGGTGATCTTGTATGTACGGTCAAGCCGACGGCTAAGATTTAAAAGAAAAGCAAGAGACCGACACCCACATCGGAAACGAGAACACACCAATGTATTGCTTGTCCGCGCACAAACTAACATCCGAACACTGACAGGGCAGCATGGTTAGCTAACCGCCCGGCATGAAAACGGCTCCAGCTTACAAAACACTGGTGCATCTAGTCGGTGCGATTCAAATGCAAACGCCGTTGCGCCATGTGCGCAGGTCCATCGTTGTTTGCACATCAGGATTTTCCTACAGCAGAAGAAAATCCGCCTTCATCCATCGTGTGAATGTGTCAGAGGCATTCTGGGAAGGAAACGGCAGTATGCGCGCCCAACGCATAGTATTTTAGGGGCCTATCCTTCCCCTTGTCCACCATTCGGGTTAATTGCTGGGCGTAAGGGTACTGCTTCGTAACAACATGCGGCCCTTCCAATTGCATCTCCATTTCGTCTTCCCTTGCGCCACGGCTCACGGCAGTCTCTGAGCTCTACATGCTGCTTAGGAATAAGCCGATTGCGAATAGATCACCTCTTTTACTGTGCAGCTTTTGTAGAAGCTTAACGCGAGGTTAAGCTCCAGTGGCATGTTCAAGCCGATCGCGTTACTCGCATCCTTAGTCGGCTGATCCTGCACAAAATCCTCCCTTCCATCCCCCCCCCCCAAACCATCCCGGATATTTGCAGAGGGAATATCAGCCCAGTATTTTGAAACGCTGTTTTCGGCATAGCCTTTCGCACTCTCAAAAAGCGCTCATTCAATAAATTTTTCGATATTACACACTTATGTCTCTCACGTGCATGCGCACATTGCATATACGCTATACTGCACCTAACAAAGATGGCCTTGTTATACCATCGTAAGTTAATTGAAATCAGGCTTTTTCAAGCCTTCCTCGTGGCAAGCTCTTCTCATGCCTTGTTTATTATGAAACTTTTGAGTTTAGTGAGCGAACTCTCACCTAATTTTAATAAGTGCTGTAAAATAAGATATACAGATGTTATGATGCGCTCGCCTACTGTCTCAGGTTTAGTCATTTTAGGGGACAATGTATTCTTAAAGAGCAAGCTTAAAAGGAACAAGAAAACAGCAGCTATCTCTTTCATGTCATGATCATTTCAGTCCGAGACCTCAAAAAACCGTAACAAAATAGCTCTAAATAACCCCCAGTTAAGTTTGAATCTCATCTACGTTTCAGCTGCACAATAGAGGCGCTGAATTTCTAAGAGACCAGGGTGGGACAAGGTCGCTCACTCAATTCGAATAGCGGCTCAGGTGCTACACCTGAATAATTGAGCCTTGCTCTCGACTATTCGAGAATCTCGAAAAGGTCTGAGTTTTCAACCTTTCTGCTGCTGTATTCATTTACCCCACACTCCAAATGTGTTCCTCAATCCAGGCTTCAGCTATATTTAGTGAGGCACCCAGACTGAGTCGTCAACATTACAACTTTCTCTCCGTGTTCCGTCTCACTAGCCAAGCCGATAACGCCTTCGCTATTCGGCACTGACGCTCCAGTAATTCAAGCGAAAATGCTGAAGGCCGGAAAAAGCGCCAGCTGCGACCAATTATGAACAGAAAGTGAGCACTCTTATCCCGTAAGCCTCGCACTGTACTTCATTTCGTACGTTCTTTACTACTTTTTGCGCGAAGGGCTACATTCGTTTTCATCTTTTTTCTCGTATCACTGCGCTCAGAAAAAGACACAGCGCTGGTGTCCGTTAATAAGTAACGCCGTTGGCAGAACCGTGGAATAAAGCTTTACACCAAGGCAGCTAAGTGCAACTAAGTTCGGATAATCGCAGCTAGAAATACCCCGAAACACAAAAGAACCAAGTGCAGAAAGCCAGGAATGTTATTAGATGAAAGCTTAATTTAGCAAAAAGTGACTGTAAAAGTGGGTCATCTGGTGTTCTGCGTTTGCGTTCTTTCATCCCGCTTTCAATTGAATTTGACAGTCTGGTCCAGATATATATATATATATATATATATATATATATATATAATATATATATATATATATATATATATATATATATATATATATATATATATATATATATATATTATATATATATATATATATATATATATATATATATATATATATATATATATATATATATATATATATATATATATATATATATATATATATATATATATATATATATATATATATATATATATATATATATATATATGTAGTGTGGTAATCTTCATCGATATAACCACTGACATGCGTCGCGTGCTGCCGCTCTCAAGGACGAAGAAGTTGTTCGCTGCCTTGCTCTTTCGCCACGCCTGACGCTTCGCTGCGAGTCTCCCCTGAGCGGCTGGAATCATCTGGGTTCACCGAATAAACACACCCCTACAATTGGTGCAGGTGCTGCTGGGTACGTTCCCGTCCACCCTGGAACTAAGAAGCCGCACGTTACCCTCTGCTTCCAGCATGCCGGATGACACTGCCACGACATCGTCGCCCCTCCCAACCACCGTGCTGTGTTCTGGAGCTCTACGGCAGCGTGATCCGTGCTTCTTCAGTGGCACAGCCGACCAGGACGTCGACGATTGGTTGGCGGCATATGAGCGCGTCAGTAGCTACAACAGATGGGACGACGCTATCAAGCTAAGCAATGTAATCTTTTATCTGACTGACGTGGCGAACCTCTGGTTTCGCAACCATGAGGCAGACCTGCCATCTTGGTCTGCATTTAAAAAGAATTTTGCAGAAGTGTTCGGCCGCCCTGCAGTTCGCAAGCTCCGGGCAGAACAACGCTTGCGTGAGCGCACTCAGCAAGTCGATGAGTCGTTCACTAGTTATATAGAGGACATCGTGGACCTATGCAAGCGTGTCGATCCGCTAATGACTGAAGCGGATAAGATCGAGAACATCATGAAAGGCATCTCTGACGACGCGTGCCAAATGCTCTGGGTAAAAAATCCTGCCACGGTGAGTGACGTGATCAAGCTTTGCCAGAGCTACGACGTGCTTCGTAAGAAGCGCGCTTCTACCCGGCGGTCCGGTGTTAGAGACGACGCCATCTCTACACTTGCGCTGGGCGGTTCTACCCCATCAGAGGACAGCCCTTTACTTCAGCAAATCAAAGCCTTCGTTCGAGAAGAGGTCGCCCGCCAGCTATCGCTGGTCCCTCAGTTACAGGATAGTGGCCGCCTTGTTCCTGACATGGCTCCGTCTTTGGCCCCTACCATACGGCGTGCCGTTCAAGATCACATCGCTGACGTTCTTCCTCCCAGCTCCATGCTCCCGCCCAGCCCTGTGCTGCCGCCCAGCCCCGTGCCAGCGCAAGTAACGGCACCACTGACTTACGCCCAAGTTGCGGCCAGGCCGCTCATGCCATCAGCATCTCTTTCCTACCAGGCCGCTCCTTCCAACCTTCCTTCGCCTTTGCCTGGGTCTGTATTCCATGTCCCTATTCCAAGGGTACGCCAACGCCCTACGAACCCTTGGCGTACCGCGGACAACCGACCAATCTGCTACTCTTGCGGGCTGCCGGGCCATGTCGCACGCCTTTGCCGCCAACGCCTTCCACCTTCTCGACCTGAACTATGGAACTACTCCTACAATACAGACCAGCCCTCGCCGAGAAATCCGCCCAGTTCCGAATTTGTATCTCGTGACAATCAAACGTACACAGCTCGCCGATCACCTTCCCCTCGTCGCCGTTCCCCGTCCCCACTCCGACGTTCTACCGGCATCGTTGAGGGAAACTAACAGTCGCAGTTCCCGGGGCAAGAACTGCGCTTGGTTCGAACTCTTCAAGTCCTCGGTGTTCTCCCACTAACGTAATTCAAGTGTTTGTCGACGGCGTCGCAGTACTCGCTCTAGTCGACACGGGCGCTGCCGTATCAGTCATCAGTGAAGCTCTTTGCCGTCGTCTTCGTAAGGTGACCACCGCACTTTCCGACTTTTCGCTTCGCACCGCCTCATCACAGCGCATTCATCCCTCAGCGGCGTGCACGGCCCGTGTTCTCATCGAAGACGTCTTATACACCATCGAATTTATTGTACTGTCTCGCTGCTCACACGACATCATCCTGGGCTACGATTTCCTTTCCACTCATCATGCCGTTATTGACTGCGCCCGCGCGGAAGTTTCCTTTTTACCTCTTTGTGATACCGTCTTGTGTGACGTCCCTACCCGGCCTGCAAAACTCCTCGTCGCCAGTGACACAGACATTCCTCCATTTTCTGCTGCCCTCGTTCCACTCTCCTGTGAAAGCGTTATTAGTTCGACTGTCTTCTTCACACCTTCCGACGCCGCTTCACGCCATCCCTGCCTCCTGCTTCCATTTGCGGTCCTCAAGATCGAAGATGGCCTTAGTGCAATGTACGTCTCAAATCCATTTTCGTGCCCGTCCGTCCTGCTACGCGGCGAGTGTCTCGGTCGTATTGAAGAACTTGATCCCGCGCTTGTAAATACTCTTCCTGCAACGCCTACTTCATTAGACGTTAATGTGCTCAGCTCTTGCGATACAGCGACCGCTTCGACACCACCCGATGTTCTTCAACAAGCTATTGACGCAGATCTCCCACCCGCACAACGCGATCAACTCGCTGCTCTTCTACAGAACTTCACTTCTGCCTTCGACCTTCCTCACACTGCTCTGGGTCGCACGTCTGTCGTTACGCACGCAATCGACACTGGTACAAACGCACCTTTACGACAGCGTCCTTATCGCGTGTCGGCCTCTGAGCGCCAAGTCATTGCTGACAACGTGGACGACATGCTTCGCCGGGGCGTCATACAGCCATCTAACAGTCCATGGGCTTCTCCGGTTGTTTTGGTCACCAAGAAAGATGGTTCCATCCGGTTTTGCGTCGATTACCGTAGGCTTAACAAAATCACGCGCAAAGATGTCTATCCTTTGCCGCGAATCGACGACGCCTTGGACTGTTTACAGGGAGCCGAGTATTTCTCCTCTTTGGATTTGCGCTCCGGCTACTGGCAGGTACCGATGGCTGATAATGACCGCTCGAAAACTGCCTTTATAACACCGGATGGATTATACGAGTTCAACGTTATGCCCTTTGGCCTCTGCAATGCCCCGGCTACTTTCGAGCGCCTGATGGACACTGTTCTTCGTGGACTCAAGTGGCAGACCTGTCTTTGTTATCTGGACGACATCGTAGTTTTTTCTGCCGACTTTTCTTCTCACCTTCTCCGCCTAAAGGATGTCCTCACGTGTCTCGCCGGCGCTGGGCTTCAGTTGAATTTGAAGAAGTGCCACTTTGCCGCTCGAAAACTCACAATTTTAGGCCACGTAGTTTCTAAGGACGGCATTCTTCCCGACCCCACCAAACTTCGCGCAGTTGCAGAGTTCCCGAAGCCAACCTCCCTGAAGCAGCTTCGGAGCTTTATCGGCCTCTGCTCCTACTTTCGACGTTTCATCTTGAACTTCGCCTCTATCATCGCTCCTCTGACCCAGCTCCTTGCCGGCAGCTCCGACCTTTCCGCCTGGACTCCAGCCTGCGATAAAGCCTTTGACACTTTACGCCGCCTTTTGGTTTCGCCGCCCATTCTACGCCACTTTGATCCGGCTGCGCCTACGGAGATCCACACTGATGCCAGCGGTATTGGGCTAGGTGCCGTCCTTACCCAACGTAAGCCTGGTTACAGCGAGTATGTTGTGGCATACGCCAGCCGAACATTGACAAAGGCAGAATCTAATTATTCAGTCACAGAAAGGGAATGTTTGGCCATTATTTGGGCTATCGGAAAATTTCGTCCTTATGTGTATGGTCGACCGTTTTACGTTGTGACCGATCACCACGCTTTGTGCTGGCTTGCCTCTCTGAAAGACCCATCCGGTCGCCTTGCTCGCTGGGCTCTTCGTCTCCAGGAGTTTGACATTCATGTCATTTATCGATCAGGGCTGAAGCATACGGACGCGGATGCTCTTTCCCGCTCGCCATTGCCTAGAGATAATTCGTCCGACCACGTCTGTGCCTACGATATGTCGACTCTTACAACTATCGACATGGCTACCGAGCAGCGGAATGACCCCTGGATCAATGCACTTTTGAATTTTCTCTCAAGTCCTACTCCCGGTCATTCCTCCAAAGCGCTCGTCCGCCAAGCACACCACTTCTCCATTCGTGACGGTCTTCTCTATCGCCGCAATTATTTGCTTGATGGACGGAAGTGGCTTCTAGTCATCCCGCGTCATCTCCGCGCCGACATTTGTGCTGCGTACCATGGTGACCCACAATGTGCTCACGGTGGCGTATTCAAAACCTACACACGCCTACGTCTGCGATTTTACTGGCGTGGAATGTACCGCTTCGTAAGACATTTCGTGCGCGCTTGCGAATCTTGTCAACGCCGAAAAACTCCTCAGAAGTCCTCTGTTTCGTTGCAGCCGTTACCCTGCCCTGCTCGTCCGTTTGACCGCGTTGGCATAGATCTCTATGGCCCTCTTCCGACTACTCCTGCTGGAAACCGGTGGATTATTGTGGCAGTAGACCATCTGACTCGCTACACTGAAACATCACCGTTACCCTCTGCCTCTGCAAGAGACGTTGCTTTGTTCATTCTCAACAACTTGATTCTTCGCCACGGGACTCCGAAGGAACTGCTCAGTGACCGCGGACGCGTTTTCTTGTGCGACGCTCTCGAGGCCCTACTGAAAGAATGTCGCATCATTCATCGCACCGCTACTTCTTACCACCCTCAGACGAATGGCCTGACAGAACGCTTCAACCGTACTCTGAGTGACATGCTGGCCATGTACGTCAACGACGCTCATTCCAACTGGGACCACGTTCTTCCCTTCGTAACCTACGCGTACAACACTGCGATACAGACCACCACTGGATTCTCTCCCTTTTTTCTTCTTTACGGGCGCGAGCCAACCTGCACAATGGACGCGCTTTTTCCCTACCGCCCTGATGTTTCTGAATCGACGCCACTCTCGGACGCCGCCCAGTATGCAGAAGAATGCCGTCAGCTCGCTCGTTCGCTCACAAAGGAAAATCAATGGCAACAAAAACACCATCGTGACACTGGTGAGGCGCCTTCATATGCGCCCAACTCCCTGGTGTGGCTCTGGGTTCCTGCCACAACCGCCGGCCTGTCAAAGAAGCTTCTTGCTCGGTATCACGGTCCATACCGAGTGCTTCAAAAAACATCTCCTGTGAACTACGTAGTTGAGCCCGTTACGCCATCTGCGGACTTGCGTCGCCGTGGACGCGAAATAGTTCATGTGGACCGAATCAAGCCCTACTACGATCCGTCTGTCCTTTCGGCACCATGAGTCGCCAGGATGGCTCCTTCTCTGCCCGGGGGGAAACTGTAGCGTGGTAATCTTCATCGATATAACCACTGACATGCGTCGCGTGCTGCCGCTCTCAAGGACGAAGAAGTTGTTCGCTGCCTTGCTCTTTCGCCACGCCTGACGCTTCGCTGCGAGTCTCCCTGAGCGGCTGGAATCATCTGGGTTCACCGAATAAACACACCCCTACAATATATATATATATATATATATATATATACAGTGCTCTTTTACTCCCTGCCCTATTGAACAGTTTTTAATGCTTCTGAGTTTGTTTTTCTTCTCTCTTTCCTGCTGTGTCCCTAACGAAGCCCCGATCGAGTGACGAAGTAATGCTGGAGAGGTCTTACTCGCAGCTCACTTCTTTTCCTGCCCCTGCCTCTCCGCCTCTATTATTTACCGCTTTTGTACCCCACTTAGAGCCAATTGACCTCGTATCTGCTCTTCTTTTCCGGGAGCAGCACAAAGCTCCCGTCGAGATGAGGCCACTCTCTCCTGCAATGGGCCTTGAAATGAGAAGCTTTCCATCGTCTTGGAAGAGGCGCTGGCTCGAAGGAGAAAACAAAGGAACTGCGGGAGCCGCTTACAGGAGGCACCGCAGTTTCGGTGTTGGAACAGTGGGCACCTCCAACGTCGACGAGATTTCTGCCATCTAGTGCTGTGCTCAGTCCACGTATTAGCTTTGCTTGCCACGCTCACTTTTGCAGTAAATTTTGAGAGTCATACAGCTTTCTCTCGTTCTGTTACTGTCACACTTCCATATATCTTTACGGCCTCTCGTTTCTACTTATTCATTTTCTCTTTACTGTAATTGATCCTTCTTTATGCCCTGCATATCAAGGCAACAACCTTTTGATGGTGGACGCCTGGACCGTTTCGCTGGGTACTCATGAGCTAGTATTCAAGGCGACGATAAGGAGAAGCCACAAGAATCTCCTGCACGGTGATCTTTCATAGTCATATAGGAGGGTGTTTCCGGGGACACGAAAGAACAGCACACGACAAAACAGCATGCGTCAAAACAGCGCAGCGACGAAACAGCACAGAGAAAGAACGGCACAGCGACAAAACAGCACAGGGAAAAACAGCATAGGGAAAAAAACAGCACGCGTCAAAACAGCACGCCGGACAAAACGGCACAGCAACAAAATAGCACGATGACAAATAGCACGACGACAGAAGAGCGCAGGAAAAAACAGCATTGGATCAGTGGTTAAGGCGCTCGTCTACTGAGCCGGAGTACCCGGGTTCGAACTTGACTGCGTGCCGCCACGTTCAAAGAAATGGAAGAGAAAATATTGCAAGGACGCGCGTCGCACCAAACGCGCCATCTGACGTGACGACGGTTTAGCAACAGATACCCCCGGTGACAAGGAGCCCCCGCCACATGTGCGAGAGCCCCCAGACCCCAGCCCCGGAAGGTCAGGAAGCCCCCCCCCCCCTGTGTGCTGTGCGATGTCAGTGCACATTATACGGTGCAGCGCTACTGGAGGGGTGAACCATCCCAGCCATAACCGCAAACGGTAAATCACAACACCTGCGCCGGGCGATCCTGCGTTGCTAGAAGTGTCAGCCGTTTTCACTAAAGAGCCACCGCAATAGCTACACCAAGGGTCGATTACTGATCTCAAATAAGCGTTCAAAGTGAACTAAGCCCCCATCATCGTGCCGACCGCCGTCACTATCGTCTCGCTGGCCCTGCTGCTTTTGTACATGGTGTTCTCCGCGATATCAAACGCCATCGTTGGCGGCAGAGATGAAGTTGCCAGGTCCTCCCAGATACAGGGCGCTTCAGTCAAGGCGCGGCGCCATGATCAACGGGGAGCACCTGTTCGTGTTCGACGCGGACTCA
Organism: Amblyomma americanum; assembly: GCA_030143305.2. Taxonomy (NCBI): domain Eukaryota; kingdom Metazoa; phylum Arthropoda; class Arachnida; order Ixodida; family Ixodidae; genus Amblyomma; species Amblyomma americanum. The sequence continues at coordinate 297,122 of JARKHS020031845.1, read as the reverse complement.
AAATGCTTCACTCAAAGGACTCACAGCCTTCAGGTACCCCAAGTCCTGCGTGGACGACGCGTCCGTCGTCTACGGTGGCCTTAAGGTGAACAAGACAGGCGTGCACGTCGGCAGCGAGGCACACCACGCCGCAGTCGCATTCGCCTAGCCACTCTGCCTAGCGGTCATCCAGGTCTGTGTGTTGTGTTTCTAGCGGGCTGGAACGTAGATCCAAAAGCAACACGGCTTGCGAGACTTCAAGATGACAAATGGCAGTTGCCGGTCACTGCCGTCCACTTTCGTGCATAGAAGGACGGCAGCATGAAACTTAGTGCGCTTTAAACCGGCGCTAGTGTTGCCTTTAAAGGTATGAGTTCTTGCCGGCAACATCTGGTAAAACAGTGCAGTTTCGTCGTCATTGTATATGTCCCGATCAGCGTAGCTAGCTGTCGCTGTAATGTTTCTGAATACCTACACATTGACGTCCTTGATATCCTGTGATGCAGCTCCACCGCCGACGATTCTAAACGTTGTTCCAAGGCGGGCTTTAAACTGGTGGAGCCACCCACTTCCCAGGCTGAAATGGGGAAGGCCCAAGAGGGTAGCAAAGCCTGTTGCCTTGGAAAGCATCAGCGGTCCACTGATGCGTATGTTTATGGACCGAGCGTCAACGAACCATTTAAGCAGCGCATGTTCAACAGTTGCGTTGGTCGCTTGTCATTGACTTTGGCGATTGCCGCAATAGTCGGTTTAAACCGCCCGTGTTTCTTCACAAATACTCAGTTTTTAGTTCCTAAAGTAAGTTCATGAGAATGGTGTTCTTCTTAGCGACTTCGAAAGCCTTTCTTTTTGCAGTAGACGCTGAGCATGGCACACCGTCCGCCATCATATTAAATGAAACTGCCTTGGAGCCTACGATCATCCGCGAAGTTGTAAAGATGCAGCAACGAAGCTACCTTAGTCCACGTGCTTCCAGAGCGTATATACTGCGCGCTCTGTGCTTGCGGAAGCAGTGTGATGGACAACCGATTGGAGAAGCCGAGAAGCAACGTATACTACGCCAAAGGCGTCCTACATACTCCAGCACTACCGACATACTCAAAGGCGGACATACTCCAGCACTACCGACTCCAAAGGTGCACATATCCTCCCGCACACCGCGATCTAACAAGACGCGAGGCCGTCCAATGGCGCAAACTACAAACTGGCAGCTTCCCACACCCCCTCTTATACAGCAGGATCTTTCCGGAACAGATAGCCCCCATGTGTAAACACTGCTCAACTCCGGCCACACTCATACACATGGTGTGGACTTGTACACATTACAACACAGACAACGCAAACACCCCAGAGACGTGGGAGTCTCTCCTGTGTACTTCCAAGCCAGCAGACCAACGCTGGCTTATCCAGCGCGCGGTGGAGGCCGCGGCATCCCAAAGGATCCCCGCCGACCTCCTCTAAGTCAGCGCAACCGGTCCTTTGACTGGTCCCCTGTTTTTGGGCGCAATAAAAGAGGTTACCTACAACGTATACTACGTGACTGGAAGTGCCAGCATGGCATACTATGTGACGGCGCCTGTAGCGTCCTCTGTGTTAATTACTCCTCTACGTACTTGCTTTTTCCGGTCCGTGCTAAAACTGGTACAAAAACTTCTCAACTTTTCCTATTGTTTGATCACCGACGGTGCGCGATAGTTTTCCTTTAAACACTCCCCGTCTAATACCGATTGCGCTTAACCTTATAGCTTTGCCCAGCCGGCATACACGTACGCACTATTTAGCCTTGAAGCCCGTTAGCACGCTGTATACCTGCCTTCTCCTGCAGTTCCGGTGCTGTTTTTTATTGCATTTTCGGATCTTCACTTTTAATCTCGGGGAGAGGAGAATGGTGCGGGTGTCATGAGGCTGGAAAACTCTTGAATGTCCGTAATTACGGGAAGCGCGAGTTTCTCATAAACGGAGGCGAGTTTACGGGGCCTCCGCGTTTGCTCTAACTCAGCAGAGTGTTAATGGCTTAATACACATTTGACAGCAGCGCCGTCGTTATAGATAAGCGAGCATTAGTTACAACTACGGCCGTTGTTAGTGGTCTCGACCGCAATTTCAGATAAATTTTGTCAAGCTGCGCGTCAATATACTCAGCTATCGCCGCAGACATTCGAGTCGCGTCTTAAACTGTCATCGTCTCGCGCTGTGCTTCGGATTTCAGGTCGTATTTATAACATTAATCCGCTCGTTCTGCGCTGCTTATCTGTGCGACGGCCACGAAATAAAAATGTTTTTTTAAAGGGAAAAGCAAAAGCAAACCCGCTAACGAAGATTGCTCGCATCGCGCTGTATGATCTCTTGTCAACGTTTATTTTTTTTTTAAACTCAGCTTGCATGTTTGCTCCTAACAACCTTCCCTAAATTTAGCTCCTCAAACTCGCCAAAAGTAAATGCTCCCATTTTCAGTGCGTGACAGGACAAGATATCCCCTTCATGTCGTATTGTTCCTACGCTTACGTATTTGGATAGATCTCGTGCACCGTTGGCAGGAAAACTGCAACTTTTATGATCGTCAAATGGCTATTAGTTTCTCTTTCGAGGGAACTGCCACGGACTATTTTCATTCATTCGCTCACCGAATGTGCCGCACAGTAACGGAAGTAGCGGCCGTATGCGTTGCGTGCTATCGGCACCGAACACAAAGCCGTTGAAGAAAGCTGTTTCTTGGCTAGGCGACGAGGAAGCAAGGCTCCGCCTGCGAGAGGCTAATGTGAGACGCCGGTATCAGATGTGTAGGCCCATTGGATTCTCATTTGCACGACAAAGAGCCTCATTATGCCCTAGTCCCGTTCGGGTGAATAGCGATAGTACGTGTGTAGACAAAGTTATTTTTCATTCATGTTACCTTTCGGCGGATCAGCCCATGCAAGAAGGTAGGCCCCGCGAATTTGTTTTTTCTTAAATTTTCTTCCTTTGCTACCATTGCTGACGTGCAAATAGTAAATTAATGTTTCTTCATGGCCATGTTATCAATTTTCTCCTCTTCTCTGACTTACTCATTCTAGAACCTACCCGCCTTACAAATGTGCCGGCTCATTTGCCGTCGCAGAACGCTGCAGAAGAAAATAGGCAAAAAAAAAACACAAGATAACCTGATCGTTATGGATCTTGTTTTTGTGGGCGCGTACGTGAAAAAGACGCAGAAAAGAAGGCACAGGAAGGGTACCGCTCTCACAAAATGGTTTACTGGGAGAAAGACGAGCACTTAAATACGAAACACCAGTCACAACCACAGAAACAGCAGTTATCACTTGAAGCTCACAAAAAAAAAATCCGAGAAGTTAGTCAATTTTCTCACTTTATATCGTGCGTGATGACTTGCTAACACAATATCAATAAAAAGCGATGTGTAATGCTTACATCAGTTCTCCGGTGTGGTGCTGCGAATACCGAAACGGGGCCTGTGTTTTGCCGAATGTAGGCCAACAATTTTTGAAATTACGGCAGAATCTGCTCTCCACAGAAGAAAATACATTCCTGAAATTGCTTCTCTGTTTTTCAAGGCGAACGTTCAAACATCGCCCAATCAGCCAAGTTGCTCGCCAACTGGTCCTAAAATTTTCTTTCATTAAATGCATCGGCATTCAATGCGTTTTCCTCTATACGACAGAGCCTAAAATGTTTTCTGCTCCTCGAAAGCGATAAACTGCGAGTGAAGAGGCACAGAAAAGAGTATTCGGTGTGCTTTGATCATGCATTCTGTGCTCATACACTTTGATTTTGCATACGCTCTGCAAATCATCTTGGGCTAGTTAGTTAATACCTGCGGCCAGCCATTCGCATCTGTTTTTTTTTTTCATCTGTGTCGCCATTGCTCTAGTTTGAGCGTAGTGAATTGCTTTCGAACATGTGCCAACAACTCACCCCCCCCCTCTTTCCTGCATTGAGAAGTACTATACGCCTAAACGTAAAAACAAAATCGTTTTTTTTCCTCGTAGAAATGGGCAGGTGAGCTAGCGCCCTAGAAACACCAGGCACTACTCCCAAACTTCTTCCTAAATGATTTCTTTCGGAAAGAAAGCGCTCTGCGGAAGCGAAGAACGAGCTTATCAGCTCTTGGTACTGGATAATATAAAACTTCATCCAACACCAGATAATGAAAACAGTCTCACAATACCGAGCCGTCACAATGACGTGAGAGGTTGGAATTTATTCGGCGCATTGCTCTCCATGCAAGTTAGTCATCAAATATAGTCGACCTGCACATGTGGATTAGATGGTGTAGCAGTTGCTCAGAAAAATTATAAGTTTTATTCGTCCAGTGTCGCTTATCTTCTTACTATGCTAAGCCATTGTGGACCTCTTAGTTTTTGTGATCGTGATTGTCCTTGAGTTAGAATCGTACTCACATTCTTGCAAGACCTCTTCTAGGAACGTTGCCTTTTCGAAGTACTTTGACTTGGAGAGCCATGAAATGGCCTCGGTATCTGGACACATTCGATCCATAGCTCGGGAGACGTCGTTGCTTGGTGAAGAAATGTGCTGGCTATAAATCCCATTCCCTTCCAGCGCCTCGACAAGAATGGGCTGCGGATCACTCATCCACAACAAGATACATACACACGAACACACTTCGTAGTTTCCTTTCCTGTTTTCGCCGAACACGCCCACGGTCAAGCAGTGTAGAAGCACGGTAAATACGGTTTCTTTCAACAGTGGTCCTGGACATGCACCTTAAATAGGTCGCCCTTGGCACGAAAAAGGCGAAGAAGCACTGGCTTGGAAAACTAAGAGGTCTCTTCCCCAAGCGCCGTTATGCTCTGGACTGAAGGCAACGCTATGGTGGCACTTCGCCCTAGCTGGTGCGACATAACGACGTGGTACAGCATGGGAGTGACGCGGCACAGCGAGATACAAGGACAAAAGCTGCCCGAGCTGTTCTAAAGAACAACAAGCGCGCGCAGAGTGAACCTGAGATGATAACGTTAAGAAAAATTGGAGCCTGAAAGGCTAGTTAGGCGGCGCTTTTCCTCACACACTTCTGACAGTGTGCTAGATGCCCTAGCCTTATGTCAGAGTCACTTCTTTTTGTATTTACCATCTTAGTCTTGGTAGGGAAATAGAGCGATTAGCTTACGATAGACCTGCGGCGTCCATCACAGCCAGTCCGTTAGAAAAAAAAATTGGTGGTGGTTTAGCTCTGGTTAAACCTGGAGTGACGCGATAGCTACAGCTGGCCGAGAGGAACTCGCTCAGTTGAATTGCAAAGTCAGTCTTTCGCCGCTCCGTTTCGCAGGGCGTTCTTTCATCTTCGTCCCACTTGACACGGCGCATGCGCACAGCTGTGACAGCTCGGTTTCGCCGGTGCGCCGCGCCGCCGGCAGCAGCAGCTGATCCGCACCACGTGACAGCGTGGCGGCGCAGCCACGGCATGGCGGCGCCGCCACGCTGAAGGCTCGAAATGCTACCGTAATGTAGCTATCGCTGCAAAACAAACATAGATGAGCCGTCATTACCACTTCGCTGGCCATATGATGCCTCATGATCCGAGTCGTCGCCCCTCACCTCGCGTCGTTGCCCCGAGGCACGGCGCCGCAGCACGCGCTCGCCGCGCCTGCGTCGAGCTCCGGCGGCCATGAAACCCGCCCTCTCGTCTCGTCCTCCGCCTCCAAGAAGAAAGCGACGCCGAGCGTGGAAGCGGAAACCAGCGCGCGCTAACAAGCATCGGTCGGGCTTCCGTCTCGAGGGAGCGGCCGCACCTTTCTTTGGAGCGCCATTATTCCCCCAACGTGGACCGGTGTCGGTGATACCTTTCTCTGCCGCATTCGGCGCCGCTTGCGTCGAAGGGATATCGCGCGCAGGACACGAAAACGGCACGGCCCATTAAGGCTTTTTCGCTCTCCCTCGCCTCAGATGATAGGGGTTAGTGTGCGTGCGTGTGCGCCTATGAATGTTATTCGATTTGAAGAAAATAGCGCCAGAGCATGCGAACCACGAAAAGACAAGGACGAGACACAAAGCGCTAACTCACAACTAATTTTATTGAAACCAGGCAGCGCCTTTATATGGCGACGTTTCACTGAAAAAAGAAGAAGGAGGAGGGCAGGAAAGGTAAAGAAATCTAAGCGACCATCACAGCAAGCACACATGAGCAAGCGGTAGCCAAAACAAAAACAAAAAAGTTAACAAAGATTATTTAAGGGCGGCATCTAAAAATTCGAACTCGGACGAAAAAAGTGAAACAGATGGGGTGCTGACACACCTATTGCCAAGTTTCCTTATGTAAAAAGCCTCCAGACATTCACGTGCCTTCTTATCTGTGCTTTTGCCAAGAATCTTAGTCTGACTCAATCGTGCCTCGCATCCGTCGCAACCCATAATATGCGCTACCAAATGTGCATATTTATCCTTTAAATCTGATAAATTTCGGGCATGTTCCCCAAGCGCTCGTTGATGCATCGCCCAGTCTGGCCAACATAGGTCTTCCCACACGTTAAGGGGATAGCATAGACCACTCCTGCGGAACACTTGATGAATGGAGAGTCGTGCCTTATCTGGCAAGCCCGCTTTCTTGGGCTGCAAATACGGGGGCACAGCTTTCTCAGCTTGTTGGAGGCGGAAAAAACGACACTCACCCCATGCCTGTTGGCCACTTTCTTCAAGTTGTGAGCAGTTTTTTGCAAGTAAGGCACCACTAACGGCTTCTGTGACCTGCAACGAACCTCTCCGGAGTTTCTTCGTGTTCCTTGCTTAAGTTTTTTTAGAAGGGTCTCGCAGACAGCAGTCAACACTGAGCAGGGGAACCCAGCCACCGAAAGCCGGCTCACCTGATTCTGGAAGCTAGCCTGCAACTGATGCGGGCACGACTTTTTCAAAGAAGACTCCAAGCAATGCGACGCTATTGCTCTTTTCACCGTCTTTGAGTGCATAGAATCATAAGGCAACAGTTCTTTCTTCGCGCGCGGGTAATAGCCCCAGCAAACATGTCTCTCAAGAAAGGTTAGTTTTAGATCTTAAAATTGTAAGACGTTAGTGTCAGGAAGTTCATGGGTGAACGTGAGCCCAAGTCCATGTTTATTAAAAGCATTTAAAGCTTCACCTACTGTAGAGGGGTAGGTAAAGGAAGTCTGCTTTTTTAAAAGCACTAAAAAAAATCGTCCACGTACCTAAAAACCTTTAAAACCACCCCCTCATTAAAAACTATGTCTAAAGACTGGTCAATTTTCGCTAAGAAAATATCGCAAAGGATGGGGGCCACACAGGAAGGCTTTTAGGTACGTGGACGATTTTTTAGTGCTTTTAAAAAAGCAGACTTCCTTCACCTACCCCTCTACAGTAGGTGAAGCTTTAAATGCTTTTAATAAACATGGACTTGGGCTCACGTTCACCCATGAACTTCCTGACACTAACGTCTTACAATTTTAAGATCTAAAACTAACCTTTCTTGAGAGACATGTTTGCTGGGGCTATTACCCGCGCGCGAAGAAAGATCTGTTGCCTTATGATTCTATGCACTCAAAGACGGTGAAAAGAGCAATAGCGTCGCATTGCTTGGAGTCTTCTTTGAAAAAGTCGTGCCCGCATCAGTTGCAGGCTAGCTTCCAGAATCAGGTGAGCCGGCTTTCGGCGGCTGGGTTCCCCTGCTCAGTGTTGACTGCTGTCTGCGAGACCCTTCTAAAAAAACTTAAGCAAGGAACACGAAGAAACTCCGGAGAGGTTCGTTGCAGGTCACAGAAGCCGTTGGTGGTGCCTTACTTGCACAAAACTGCTCACAACTTGAAGAAAGTGGCCAACAGGCATGGGGTGAGTGTCGTTTTTTCCGCCTCCAACAAGCTGAAAAAGCTGTGCCCCCGTATTTGCAGCCCAAGAAAGCGGGGTTGCCAGATAAGGCACGACTCTCCATTCATCAAGTGTTCCGCAGGAGTGGTCTATGCTATCCCCTTAACGTGTGGGAAGACCTATGTTGGCCAGACTGGGCGATGCATCAACGAGCGCTTGGGGAACATGCCCGAAATTTATCAGATTTAATGGATAAATATGCACATTTGGTAGCGCATATTATGGGTTGCGACGGATGCGAGGCACGATTGAGTCAGACTAAGGTTCTTGGCAAAAGCACAGATAAGAAGGCACGTGAATGTCTGGAGGCTTTTTACATAAGGAAACCTGGCAATAGGTGTGTCAGCACCCCATCTGTTTCACTTTTTTTCGTCCGAGTTCGAATTTTTAGATGCCGCCCTTAAATAATCTTTGTTAACTTTTTTGTTTTTGTTTTGGCTACCGCTTGCTCATGTGTGCTCGCTGTGATGGTCGCTTAGATTTCTTTACCTTTCCTGCCCTCCTCCTTCTTCTTTTTTCAGTGAAACTTCGCCATATAAAGGCGCTGCCTGGTTTCAATAACATTAGTTGTGAGTTAGCGCTTTGTGTCTCGTCCTTGTCTTTTCGTGGTTCGCATGCTCTGGCGCTATTTTCTTCAAATCAAGTATGCACCAACTCGCCCAAAAAGAAGTGTTAATGAATGTTATTCGGTGCAGCATTACCGCGAGGAAACCGCACCTGTCTGAAATGACGCAGATGTTTGCGCTCAATACAATGTATACTCTCTTCCAACGAACTTTGACGAGATAGTACCTGCTTTTACAATTCTACTTCATTGCATCAACACTCTCCTGCACCCCAAGGTCTGGCCTCCGGCACTGAACCTGCTTAAAGAATGCTGGCGCTTATACTTAGTGGAAAACCAAGGCTGCCGACGGGGAGCGGAATGAGCCAGCCATAATGTGCTTCACCCGCTTTTCTGATTAAACGCTTAAGGGCCTCCAGCTCCTCTCTACTGCGCAGGACTTGGCGCAGTTCCTGTGTTTCTCGTTCCTTTCGGTGCCCGTGCCAACGTGTTCAGCCTGAATTCTTGTTCTTCGCTGGGCGGACGCTTATCTCGACCGGGGCCTCCCGGAAATTTTGACGGGCGATTTGTGATGCTCAGGCACGCACTGAGGCTCCTCAGCAGGCTTCGCTTACCTTTCCCCAACTCTCCCCATTTTTTTTATAGCGATAATTTTCTTAGATCTTCTTGCTTGGTTACCCCGCTTATCCTTTATTACACCAACTCTTCATTCTCCATCTTCCCACCAAAGGGTGCGCTTTTAATTTCTTTTTCGGTATGGGTTCATGTTTTATTTAATTTTTTCTTGCCTCCCGGGCATTATGAATTCTTTTACTCAGCATAAACTTACCCTTATTTTTAGTGTTTTCCTATTCTTTTTCCTGAGCGTACCTTGCAAGCCCAGCTCCCCTCAGCTAGGAGTCATTCGGGAGCCCCGCCCACGGGCTTTGTTCCTAAGCTGCTGCACCTTCTAAGGCTGGCCGTTTGTTGAGGTCTGCGAAAAAGGAAGGAGTGTCCCGTCTTTCCGGTCTTTGGAGTGAATCAAAGGAAAAGTCGTTAGGGAAATTTTCGCTGCTTTTAGTTCTCGATTTTTTCCTTACGCCAGCCACGCTTTATACGAGAGATTGTTGATCCTGTTCTTTTTTTGCTTTTCTCTTTAATATGCCGCATGAAGATAACAATGGTTATGAAACAAAGGTGCATACAACATACTTTATGCACTCACATTTGTCATTAAGTAACGTACAGTAATACCCCGTTTCGTAAGCGTCGGCGTGTGTTCTAATTGTTCGCTTGTGTGCTACGTACGTATATCGCAGGGAGAACTTATGACGTGATTCTTGGCAACGCAGCGCGCAGGGTAACAGGACCCAGAGACGAAAACAGAGACACAGCGCTGCCTGTGTCCTGTTAGCCTGCACACTCTTTTGCCAAGAATCATGCACCAACGGGCTGAGATACTTCCCGTGATGTATGGCTTATGCCCTGAAACATAATCTGCACATTTTGCGCCACCCGATGAAGTTTACTTCAAACTTCCTTTACGGAAGTCAGCTGGCGTTCTTCCGCATACGCGCACAAGGTAAATGGAAGAGGCGATAACTGACCGCGCACATTCTCTTCTTTCTTATTCTCCAGTTACGGCCGACATTAGAGTCCCTCTCTCTGTCCCACGGCACTCGCCGGGACGAATTTCTGTCCGTTGTCGCGTCTGGACCACTTGAGACGATAATCCGGGGGATGTATATATGCCACTCCGGCATGTGGCAAGAAATCCGTAGGGGCGACACGCTCGCTTTACTTGATGTCTCCCGTTTAACACGCTTCATGAAACTCTCCGAGCACTGTGCTCTGAAGCCAAAGCGGAAAAAACAGCGAGGCCCAGAAGACAGAGTTCGGCTCGGTGACACTTTATCTGCGAAAGACCAGTGAAACTAAGCCGGTGCGCTTTTGTCACCTAAGCTTTGCCATCGCAAACAAGAAAGCCGAGAAGCTATCTCCCGCGGGAAACTCGCGATGTTTCGTGGGTTCACTGTTCTTTGTTGAAGGTTAACCTGCAGAAAACACGCACAGACATTACACACACCTGTTTATGTTTGTGTGATTGCAGGGGAACGAATGTAAGAGGGGAAATAGATTGGGAGGGGGGGGGGGGGGGGCAGTGTACACTGCGCAGACATCGATGATTTAATTAAACTTCGAAACCTTTCACTTCCATCAATTTCGTTTTATTTTAAGCTCTCGGCGCCGTAAATTTCTTAAGTTTTTCTGCGTGCGGCAGTTCGGTGACAAATATGGCTGATGGTATATAGCAACCCGTGATTTTTTGCAAGGGAAGCGCGCTCAGCTACACGGCAGAACTGCAAACATTGCCCTACTAAATTCTATGAATCTGTGCTGGCGGAAGTACATGTGAATAAGATGTTTACTAGCACAAGTCGAAAAGCCTATCAGTCACCCATGGGAGAGCAAACTTGGAAACCTAATCCGGCAACTGATCATCCACATTTCGGCAGTTAGCACTGTGTAAGTGGTGGCGCTGCACAGTCAAGCGGCGTAAGGTAAGAGATTCCGGGAAGTACGTATTCGGAGCAAAGCAGTACGACGCATGAAACACACGCACCTGCACACTGCACAAGCTGCATGCACACACACATGCACGCGCGCACGCACGCACACGCACGTACACGCACACACAGAGAGGCACACGCGTTAGCTACGCGTTTGTCGTGTGTCGATCAGTTTATCAGACCGCGGTCGTAACTGCGGTCGTTTGGTCGTGCCCTGGCGGCAACGGATGTTTTCATTTGTTAGCGCACGAGCACATAGGAGCGAAAGCACGGCGGGTGTTCCTGCGCAGCCTGTCAACTTTTGCTCCCTTACATGAATCCCCCTTTCCGCTCCCTCTCGCTTTACCATGAGAAGATCACTCCTGTACTGCTCAGTTAAGGTGACAGGCCATCATCTAACGCAGAATATCGCCACGTTAGCTGTTCCCGCTAAGTCCGTGGCATGTGCCTTCTCGAGAAGAGTGCCTTCTCAAGTGACAGCGTGGCCGAGCGACAGCGAAAAGAGAATTCTTTTGGCTGCTCGTATAGCTCGCTGACGCAAAGCTCACCCTTTTCATACATTTTTGCGCAGTATCACTTCTAGGAACGTCATTTGTCTTCCTCAACGTGCACTTTTTTTTTATGCTGCTGCTGCTTGTGATTTCCCTTCCTCTTTCGAACGTTATCTTGTGGTTGTGCTTAACTTTATCGTACCGTAGACAACCTTACTACGAAGACAGCTCAGCAGGAAGAGCGTGTCACGGACCAATCGATCAAATTTTCTGCCTGTGACGTGACCCGCCGGGTCGCTACGTCAACTGTCTCAGCACCTCGGTGTGGGCTGAGGAAATATTGGTTGGGTGGTTTCTGAAGTATAACGTCCCAAAGCTACTCAGGCTATGAGACACACCGTAATGAATTAAGGTATCAAGATAATTTTGACCACTTGAGGTTCTTTAAAGTGCACTGACAGTACACAGTGCAGCACAGTACACGGGTCTCTTGCACTTCGCCTGCATCGAAACGCGACCGCTGCGGCCGGCATCGAACCCGCGTCTTTCGGGTCAGCAGCCGAGCACCTTAACCACCGAGCCCCTTTAATGGCTGGCTCGGGAGATATTAATTTTCGTTGTAATGTATGTCTGTTCGTCCGCTCACCGCTGTCGCATTAAATGCATGCAGTGTTTGGAAATCAGGGGCCAGTGTCAAATAATACGTAACCGAATTTTAAACGTTGCTCGCATGACCCCTTACCGCATCGCTCCCCGCTACTGCACACACGCTCACTGGTCCCGACGCGGCAGGCGGGTGCGACGGGAACGTGGCGCCATCTGGCACCTTAGTCAGGGTGATCTACGCATATGCGCAGTGGCGTGGCGCGTAACGAGGTAAACGGTAGTGGTAATGGAGTGCCTTGTACTAAAGGTGTCTAATTACTATATTTGGTCCGCTTCCAGTCTCATTCGCGCAGGGATAGGCCAAACCAGACAGTGGCATGAATATTTCGTTTAAGAAAAACCAGACCAGAGATTTTCCTCGCTACAAAACGAAAATAGATCGGAATGCTGTTGAAACTTCCGCACATGTTTCGACGCGGTCCTAGAAAAAAAAATGGGGAGAGATGAGGAGGAAGCTTTCCTATCGACAACCGGAGAAAGGCTGCTGCTGCCGCAGGCGCCAACCAATTTAGAAAGTCGGAAATTTTGAGCAAGATATCGAAGTTTGAAGAGCAGCTCCGACGAAGCGCGATGGCTCGTTTCGAACCGATTTTGAAGGAGCGGAGAAAAGGAATATATGTAGAGCGTAACGAAAGCCTCGGGCTTTGTGCGGGGGAAATCAAACGCAACGGCGGCTTGTCATTCTCCATCCCTTCCTTTTTTTTTCCTGTCTTCTGTCGTCTCCTCGAGCAGATTTTCTTTTTTTTCTCCCCCTGTCTCTCTTTATTCACTGCTTTGTAATTTCGGTAGACGTGAGCCCTCATAAGGCCACGTTGCGAACGAAATCAGCACTACGAAAGAACGAAGAACGAAAGAGAAAAAAATACTAAAGGAGTAATAGAAATCACTAAACCAATCTCAGAACTATTCACATTAAGAAAGAAGAAACATTGGCGGAACAAAGGGGCGGACGTTAAAATCGAACAGGTAACCAGTGCGTGACTGCTGACCTACGTAGAGCAAGGGAGAAGCCTCTTCAGTTTCCATTTCTTGTATTTTTGTCTCAGCCGTGTAGATTCATTCCCGCATCCAATCATTCTTTTTCTCTTACTTTATCTTCATTATATCCCTGGAGATTAAAGCTGCCGGGACGTTAAATTGGGGAAGAAACGGCTCGCGTGCCCCAGAGGCGTTTTCTATTTTCCTTTCTTCCTCAATATTCCTCCCAGCGGACTGTCACGTTCTCTTAGACATTTGCTGACCAGTAATATAATCAAGTCTGTAGTTTGCTATCGCCTCACTTCATCTCCTTTTCGAGCCTGCCGTATTCTTTTCTGATAATTTTGAATTTTATATCGCGGATCTCATTCCCATATAGCTATATAATGATATAATAATAGATAATCTCTATAATAATAGGTATAATAAAATATGTAATCTTTTCTACCTTTAATTATTTTTATTTTAGCAACAGTGAGAGATACGTCGCTGCATGTAATATTGTCTCCGAAATTACGTTAACTTCTTCTGCATCATAAAAATACACAAACTGCGCCTGTATTAATCAGCTGTATTAGAAATACAAGACACATCATTTTATCTATGTGTAACGCGAGAAAGCCAACTCAGCGAGCTTTCAAAAGCATATCTTTCACACTCGATATTTAGAACCACAATGCGCTCACCTTCGATGTTGACTACTTTCAATCTCGCGGTATATGCTTGCGCACTGAAACCAAGTTATTAAAAATTGAACTGCTAATTTTGCTGAATTAATCGTCTTGAGAAAGAGCTATATATATCCCCTATATACTACGTCCGCCTTGCTGCACAGTCCGCGAGACCACATCGACGTATCTCCCAATGTTTTTAGATTAAAAATCTGTCTACGCTACAAAAAATCACCGCATATACGTAGCGTTACCTCTCTTTAAATAAACCCTTTGGTGTAATTTCGATCTCAATCGCAACTACGACTATGCTCCCTGCTGGTCCGTTTTTGTGTTACTCCGATGAGCGTCGTTCTTACCTCCGTCCTGAAAAGATCTCTCTTTGTTTGTTTGTTTGTTTGTTTGTTGTTTGTTTGTTTGTTTGTTTGTTTGTTTGTTTGTTTGTTTGTTTGTTTGTTGCCACCGTCAATTTTCAAAGCCAGGCGACTGCATAGTGGTCGACTGTCAGAAGCAAAAGCCAAAAAAAAAAGTGTCTCACGTAGCCCTGTAAGCAAGAGGAAAAGTCTTATCTCCTTTCTCAACCCCGGCGTCCTCAACTTTCCCTAACTAGCTCTTTTCTTTCCTCAGTGTGCAATCAGCGCCGTGTATCAGGTTGCTATATCCCTTTCTCTTATCTCCAGGGGAGTGCTTTGATGCCGTCTCCTATAAATTTTCAACAGGGTTATTATCGAGGTTATCGATCATGCTAGGCGAGCACTGAAAGCAAAGATGTTGCGCGAGAGAGATTGCACTCTGTACACACAAGAAAAATAAAGGGTAATAAAAAACGAAAAAGCAAAATTGATCCCAGCAGGCTTCGAAGGTCGCCTTTTGAAAAAATAGAAAGACATGTCAAGAAGTAAACGCAAGAGTTGTTTACTTTGCTACACAAGTTTATAACGCTCTTTTTTTTTTCACACTCCCATTTCCTCGTATTTTGTAACAAACACCCACGTTTGCCTTTCACTATCCGCTCGTTTCTTCCTCGCCTACTTTTCTAATACGTCCTCCGCTAGGTGCCCCGGCCGCACTGCTCTCTCGGGTCGTCGGCAGAAGAGCGCTGATATAAGCAACAATAACAGCAGCGATTCGAAGCGTCGCCTCCTAAAGGCTAGAGGAGCAAGCAGAAGCGGTCGAATGCGCAGGCTGCGGTGACCGTGCGGTCACGCGTTTGCTGATTAACCCCCCCCCTCCCCTCCCCCCCCCCCTCCCCCCACGGCATCATCAGGGGCTGGCGACGCGAAGCAGTGCGGAGAGAAGGGGACTCCATTGTGCCTCGCATAGCGCCAGTAGCCAGTATACACCGCCAGGCATGCCTTGTAACAGCCGATGCTGCGTGTTCACAGGCGCGCTCGCAGCAAATTTGTGCTGCAAAAATTGGCGCTTGAGTTAAGGCGGTGGAGTTCAAGTTGTACAGAGAAAGGAGAAAGTCCAGTTGACTTATCTTTCAGACACAGGAAGGCGACGGCAACCAGAGATTAGTAGGGCTTCGTTCCTTGCTGCTCGCAAGAGTTGACGACTGTAAGAGGCTACCTTATCAGGAACTGCCACTTAGCAAGATAGAGAAATATGTGGAGAAAGAGTAGCGCATCGAGAAAATAAACACGTATTAATGAATGTGCGCAATAATCAGGCATAAACTGTGCAGACAGTTCTTTCCCGGTTCCTATAGCTAACCCATCTTTTTGAACTAACTAGGCAAAATGGTTAAAACACAAGACAAAATTGTACAGTTTCCTTGGTACGCAACACGCATAAAACATAGCGTTAAGGCTCCCGTTGTGATTGACCTCAGCACCTATGTAAACATGGCACATACCCACGCGGGAGGATTGGCCAAAGTTTGGTGGTGCATGCTAAGAAGAATCACATAGGTAATTGCAAGAAAAAGATAGCCATAAGGCAGAGAAGTAGAATAGTGAAATGACTGAAACTGAGGGAAAAAAATAATATTTGAAGCAGCAGAAAATCCGGCGCCAGTGGCGTCGGCGACGTCGTCGGTTGTGAGCAAAAAATCCCTGGATAGGCAATCCAGGTTGGACACCTAGGTCACGTGACCTTGTGGCGTCATCACAACCTTCCCACAAGGCTGTGAGCAAACTGACCACCATGACAGGTAGCAGTTAAATTAATGACTGGACGCGAGAAGTTGCCCAGGAAGACCAACATGGGTCGCAAAAGCCCCAACGGTACCAGCATCCGCCATCACATGCAGGGTCATCGCTTAACCGCACCGATATTACATTACATATATTACTTTACATATTACAAAACAATCACAATTATGCACTTGCGCGTGATATATTCAGAGAACTGAAACGTAGAAAAAGTAAAACAAAATAAAGACAAGGCAATACTCTTTATCTTGTTAGCATAGATTGATGAAATGTTCGCATGATGTTCGTACACAAGTTGTTTGTGAATAATTATCTGAACTATGGAACGAATTTAAAATTGTTGGCAGTGTGCATGATATTTTTGTGTCAAATAATTTCGCCGGATAGTGACCACTTTCCACTGTTAAGTGTACCGAATGGCCTATGAATGAGCGTTTCTGTCGAGATTGGCTAATTCATAGAAAAACGTTCAATTTCTTTTACCGCCTCTTGAAGGACAGACTCAACGCTTTCAGATATAAGTCTGACGTATGGGAAGTCTACGATGCAACAAAATAGTTTTGGAACAGTTTTTTTCTCATTTTCTCATTATAGGCACTCACTGGAGATTTCTACATGTCGCAGTGCCCCAAACCAATAAACAATAATATAGTGAATAAAAAAAAAGAGGCTGTTTAAAGAAGACGCCTTACTTTGAAAAGTAATATAGCTCGTTGTCGTGCTATCCCATCAACAAGTCAAGATGACCTGCCTAAAACAGATTAAATATGGCTATCCCAGTGCATATTTTCTCTGAATATAACTCCAAGTATTTTAGAACATTGATATTTTAACAGATGTTGCGGAGACCAGTCACTCGAGAAGAAAGATCATAGCGAGTCAGCATGATGACGATGCAAATTATTGGGTCCATCCGGGAGGGGCCTTCAGACCAAGGCTATTCGCGAAAGGATGAGGGTATTCTTTGTTGTCCGGGATTTCCCTTGAACAAGGTCGTTTTGCTAACAATTATGTGCTTGCTGGTTTCGGTTTCATAGGGCTTAACGTCCCAAAGTGACTCAAGCTATGAGGGGTGCCGTAGTGGAGGACTCCGGCTAATTTCCACCACCTGTGGTTCTTTAATGTGCTCTGACATCGCACAGCACACGAGCCTCTAGCATTTCGCCTCAATCGAAATTCGATTGCCGCAGCCGGGATCGAACCCGCGTCTTTCAGGCCAGCAGCCGAGTACCATAACCGCTTAGCTACCGCGGCGGCAAATATGTGCTTGCCTTGCGCTAGTGAGAGCTGAGTTTTGGGCAGAAAGCAACTTCGTTTCCTTAAACTTTGTTCGTAAATGCTTATTCGTAAATATGACGTACGTACGAAAATGTTAAGTGGCAGAGGTTTCCTTTTTTTCTTTTACGCCAACAGTTGAAGTAGCGGTAACTATGCATAAGCTGTTGGAATGCAATGGAGGCACATTGTCAGCTCATGTTCGTTTCGAAATCTCTCCCGCCATCAAGAAGAAGCTTAAAAACGCAACAGGGAGCAAAAACAAGTCACTGATGAATGCAGCATTGAAGTCACTGCGAAAGAACCGCACCTAACAGAAGCGTCATCAAAGGAAAGGGAAAGTTTCATAACTAAAAAAAAGGACAAAAGGAGACAAACATTTTCTGCCAAGTAATTGCAAGGCTCTTTGAGTTGTTTTCTAATTGCCCACTGCAGAGAAAAATGAGCATAGGCGACGATAAATATTTCAGGTGACGACGAAGAGCAAGATCTCTGTCCTCTGTTTCGTTTCCAATTTCCTACCGATTCATATTCTGCCGAGCTCCCGTCCTGACGTCACTAGAATACGTGGTTGGCGACAGCACCAAACACGGGGCCGGAGGAAGGTCGTTTATTTGGAGGGATCGCAAGCTATCCTTCCACCCCCCCCCCCCCTTCCCCCCCGTGCACGAGAAGAACAAACCACCTAAAGGGAGCTCCCTTTTTTTCCCTCTCCTTCCCCCACCTCCCTCGTTAACCTCCCGACTATCCAAGACTGCGCCAAGGCCGTGCCCGGCGGGCACATAGGTACACCGTGCGAGCCTCGTTAGCTAGGCCGCGGACAAAACCGCCAGGACACAGATCGAATTACCGCCGGATGCCATGAACCGTCGGCCCGCGACGTGACAAGTGGGGGGCACTCCATATATGCTAAACTTGGCGCTCCCGCGGGTGCTTCAGGGGGACGGCTGCACCGGGCCCTGTCCTCTGACCCCTCTTTCCTCCATCCGCTCCAACATCGACCTTCTTGAACTTTTTCAAAGTTTTACTGCATTTTTCTTTCTCTCTCTCTCTTTCTCTCGGGCGGGGGCCCTCTTGTGAAGAAGGTGGATTCGCACCTTGTGGTGACTCATTTCTTATTTCATTAGAGACTCAGTGCAGCCGTGACAGTTCAGTCGACCCCGTCCGTTTCTCTCTTGTCCCTCTCTTCATTGCGGTACCAGCTGCATACGCCATTGCATTACCTGCTATGCTTTCTTTTTTCCCTTGTTCCAATTATTTTCGTCTTTGCTCGTGCCGCTTCATGGCTGCGCTCTTACTGTGCCAGAGCGTTCGTTTCAAAAAGGAACGTTAAGAAAATTGCGTCGGGTATTTCTCTCCGCACAGCACCTGCACCTCGTTTTGTATGGTGGGTACATTTGTGATATTTCGTGGATTACTCCGCGCAAAAACAATTGGAAACATTTTCTTTTCAACTTTTTATTACGAGTTATCAGCTTTATATGAAAGCCATGACACGCATCCGACATTGTGCTTCGGCGTACTTGGCACAGTGTGTTATGCGTATTTTAATGCCGAGCACCAGCGAGGAGGGGTCGGACGCTAGCGCACATATCTGCATAGGTCGAGGGCATTTAGCTTGCTCTGCATCTACTGTACCCCATCTAACAACGCCCACCGGCGTTATTTCATATTTCTGCAAAAAGGAAGCTACAAAACAGCACCGGCGTGTAGCCATCCAAGCTGTAAATAAAGTAAGTAGAAAGAAGGAACACCAAAGGAAAATCAAAGTGAGGAAGGAGGCTGAAAATACTAATCAAGTCAGAAATATTGTACACAAATGTTACGTTAACTCTCCGCCCATTACCGCGTTAAGTACGGCTATAGGCGCATAACATGCGCAATCTTACACGTTCACTGTGTCGCGTTTCACCCATGGGTTGCGTCGTGTTTTGTTGTTGTGCGGGCATCAACACTGAGTTGCGCGATGAACCCGTGGGACAACTCAGATTATTGAAAGAACTTGCGAAAAGCACACGGGCCAGGTTTCCACTGCCATCTGTTGGCGGTTTCAAGAAGTTGGCGTCGCAGGGGGCTCCCTGATTGGTCACGCCACTAGTTCGTGAGACACCAACTGGAAGGACTTCCTAGTTTACGTCACTGGCGCTTCGCGAGATTTTATAAGGCATGAAGTAGATTTTTATGGAGAGATGTGCGGCAGAAAATTGTGCATGCAGATATTCCACAACCCGTCCCTCTTGTTTCAACAGCAGAATGCTCGCATATCCGGTATCGGGAGTTCGTTATTCGACATTCATTAAATCAACCTGTTCTTTAAATCATACGAAATAAATAAATCACCGAGCAAAAAACCAAATAGAAAGAGTTAAATCAAATATTCACGAACCTTTAATTAAACCGTACATTTAATACTCCAAAAATGATGTTACCAGCTTTCCTGTAAGCTGTTCTAGGTCCAGAACTGTGACCTGCGTACGAGCTCTCTGTTTCCATTAGTTTTATTTCATATGGTCCCCAATTAACGTTGTGCTACGGAAGCTGCGGCCACCTCGTCTCTGGCAACTTTGTAATCTCATCCGCACAACTGACTTCATGCCGCCCCCTGCGGCACAAATCGAACAACATACACTGAATATTAGTATTCGATTCAAAAGCTCATTCTCCAATGTGTTTAGGATATTCTAAATGCGAATATTCGGGAAAAATTGAATATCCGGGGGTTCATTCTGAAGCATATGTCTTCTTCGCGGCTAAGCTAGGAGCCTGACCGACAGCGACGCAGCAACACGGCCGCTCAATGACCGTCCTATCGGCATGAAATGTTTATATTATATACTATTTTGCATGATATTCATAAAGAAGAGCTACATTTTTACATGGTAGCATTTTATGCTCACTTTGTCGCACGGAAAACTATTTTTTATTATTTTAAGTATAGTACTATATTCCTCCCAGGAGCTGCTGTCCACTACTAGAGCAAATACATTGTATAGGTGATTAACAAAAGGTAATCACGATGTTCTTGTAAACAAGTATTTCACTTCCCACCATCTTAATTCTTCCAGCGTGTTAAAATAAGCCCACTACTAATAAAAACTTCTATGCTTCATAATTCGATATTCGACTAGTATTCTGAAAATTTTATATTCGCGTAACCCAACTTATTCTGTTAAATTTTTTTAGGTATTTATGCATTAAGCAGTGTTACTCTGTTTCCGGCGTGCTAATGGCCGTGGTCTTCGCATAAGTATTAATGGTGAAGATGCCTGTGTCCTAGTGCTGTCATCCCTCTGAAATCGCACGATGGCCATCTGACCGATAACAGTAGAATATTGTTGTCTTTACCCGCTCTTCAAGCAAGGTGTGGCATCAGGGGTCGCGTGATGTAGGTTTGAAGACTACAAAGAATTTCCGGGTGTACAGAGATTGTTATCCTTTCGCTACCCCCCCCCCCCCCTCCGCAAACGCCAAAAAAAGGAAAAAAAAGGTCATTTTTCTTTTTTCTTCTCCTCTTTGGCATTTGAAGCAGGCACCAGCTCTTTTATTGCTCTATGAAAGAGGAATGATCTACAGGGCATAACGTAAGATATAGCTCGAAAAACAGCTCATCTTTTGCACTGTGGAGCATTCGTCCTAGATAACCAAACAGGCCATAGATGTATCCTGTAGTATTCCATGCAAACTGCGTTGACTATTGTGCATTGTCAGTGAGCAAGTTTCGGTTCTGCGAGTGTTCAGCAATATCTGTCCAAATCATTGCGCATGAGAGGCGTTCTGACTACCGATAAGCTTAAAAAAATGCATGTAAAGGACCCTCTCCAAGTCTTCAAAGATATTTATTAATTTATCTGTTTCATTTCTTTACATACCCTATAAGCACTCGCGGGTGCGGGGAGGGTGGGGGGGGGGGAGAAACAGAACAGAATCTTGAAAATTTTGCTCATGGCATGCTTGGCGATGTTCTCCATGTCCTCGTAGCCTCTTCAGTGTAAAATACGTAACCAACCTGAACCTAGAAGACAAATTTGCAGTGCCTTTGCTAAGGCCTTTTCTTGTTTATTTTCATTCCACACTGTCATGAATTCAATGCTCTTATTACACCATGATCAACTAGCCTGAGACCATCCCCCATATATGTCAAGAATGTGCACCGCGCCAAAAGCTCGCTTCATGTGAATGAACATTTAGCGCTCCACATATAAATGCCACCTGCTTTCCATTCGCATTAATCATTGGCGGCGTCAGAATGAAAATCAGCACAAAAGCCACTTCACTGAATGGGCAGCGTCTGTGCCTCTGCGGTATAAAAGATGCCAGGCGCCCTGTCTTTTCTTCTATGTAGTTGGAGAAAGAACATCCGATCCTTCACTTTCTCTCATTCTGCTGCGCCGAGGCATACTGCATTACTTACCGCGGCGCCAAAGAAAATGGCAGACTCGGCCAACTTATTTGCGCAGGAGCCGCCTAGAGAAGGCGACGCCAGATCCCCTTACACCGGTTCGAGGAGTGGTCTAGGAAGCTCTGAGCTAAAACAAACACTGCAGACGGGCAGTGAATCGCGAATGCCTTGGGGGACGGTCGTCAACCAACGCAGAACAGAAGGGCGACGAGAGAACATACGCACAAGCGCAAGCGCGGAGAACGAAGCGTTCAGGAGGGACAAGTTGCGCAGACAGCGCCTGCTACTCTTCCTTATCTCCGACAAAACCCGAGCTCGAACAAAGGAATGTGGGAAAACGGGATCCGTCTGCTCGCGACTTACGTGTGAGGCAAGTCGGTTGTATTTCTCTTGAATGGCGAAGGTGCGGTGGGTAATGCAGGCCGGTAGCTTTGGTGCCGGAGCACGGTAAAGTAGACGGATGCAAACGAGGGGAGCTCCACTGCAAAGGAAGCAGAATCTCTCCGTGGGACCACAGGCAGGACCTTCCCAAAGGCATCCTTTTTGTGGTTTTTTTTTTCTCTCTTCTATTCCGATCACGTACATGTCGCCACCAAGACTCTCCAGTTTTTCCCGCACGGGCCTACCGCGGAAGGAATCCGAGCCTTTCCTTCCCGTCGCGTCTGTATTTTTCAGTACTTTCAAGACTTTTTTTTTCTGCGGCCTCTTTGACATACATACGGGCCCTCGGTAACAGGCTGTTGCTGGAATAGCTCTGGAGGAAACCGCAAAGTCAGCTCGGCGTCCAGCAGCATCGCACCGGCGTGTTCTTGCCACGTGTTCTGCGTTCACTTTGATTGCTTTGTTCTTTTGTTGTTGTCGTTGCAACCCTTGCTCCTTTTCGACTCTCGACAAATTCTGCTTTTCTCTATCTTTGTCCCTTTGTCTATTCGACCCCTTCACATCGCCGATTACGGCTAAGTGCCCCGGGCACTCCTCAGTCCATAACTCCCTCTGCCCAGCTCCCTTTCTCGTTCCTTTTGTTGTTACCGTACGTACCGAAATTCGTGGCATGTCCTTTCACCTCGCTCTGTTGCCAGCGTCTTTGTTCATCATTTCGTTTATTTCTCTCGTACCGTATGGCGTGGGTGTGTGTGCTTTAACGAGCATTTTCTTTAAACACTAAGCTCGAGCAGGCTGCCGCGACATGTTTCGATAGCATGCACTCAGAGAGAATGAAGGCGATCGGTATAGGCTGTAAATAACAGCGTTCCCAAAGTTTGCAGACCTCGTCTATATATCCCCTCCAACTCTCTCCGTACTACATTTTTCTCGTCTATATTTCGCCTCACTTCCGTTGTTCCATCTTCTTCCTTTTCATTTCTTTCTCATTTCTCATTAATTCGGTCAGTTGGGTTTTCCTTCTTTAACCTCTTCCGCCGCCCCTCTGTCTCTCTATCTCCCAACCTCTGTGCCCGTGTGTGCCTGACTGCCTTCTCTGCTTCGACGGTGACCCTCATGGAAGCAGAAAAGAACAGGGGAAATATAAAGGCAAGGACATCAATAAAAAGACTTGGAACTGAAAATGAGGCGGTCGTCCCGCAGACGTGGCGAGATAAATTTTTCACCCTCAGCGGAAACCGCTTCTCGCGAATTTGCGGTCGGGCAGTAGCGATGAGCTTCGTCGGAGAGCCACCGTCCGACCCTGCGGTTGACGAAGGCACCACCAGAGCAGCAAATCAACACAGGCCTTTAGCGACTGCTGGAGGCTTAGTCGCTTTCTTCCCTCCTCGTTTCTCGCTCGTCCCTCTCCTTCTGATCTTCTTTGCACGCCGCAGTCTGGAGAGGAGAAGGCTTGATTCACTACCTCCCCCCCTCCCCCCCAGCCCCCTTTTCTCTCTTCTGTTTCTTGGCCTGCACCCGCTTGCTAAGAGCATCCCTGAGCAAGTCGCCGCTGTATGAAGAATGCTCTCGAGTTCCCCTCTCTCTGCCCTCTTTTTTTTCTTCTTTTGGCTTCTCTTCCTTATTCGCGACTGCACATGTAACGGCAAGCACGACCAAATTTGTTGAGAAGCGGTGACATTCGTTCTATTTCTCTTTATCACGGTAGAAAAAAAAAAAGAAACGAACCGGGTGTCTTGCCGAAGCTTGGTGTCTTGCACTGGTGACATAGAAGTGAGGGTGCGCATGGGTGTCAGGGCACTCCCGAAAACGTTCGTGGGTAACCCAACGTGTCTTTACGAGCAATGGGAACAGATCACCTCGCAGAACGACGGAGTTTGGGCACGTTTGTTTGCTTGTCTGCTCGGAGAGTCAGCAGAGCGACGCATGAACCGTTCTTATGTTTCGTAACTTCTCTGTGCTTAATGTACACTGGAAATAACTTCTAAGGAACTAAGAAAGAATGGCTGAAAAACGTGTCTATTAGCACATAGATTTTTGTTCTGAACTCTTCGTGATCTTCCCCTACATTGGCGTGAAACCACATATTCAAATACTCTCCGTATTAATTACGCTGGTCCGAGACTGTTCATTATCATCAGCAGCAGCATGGCTAAGCTCACAGCAGGAAAAAGGCCTCTCCCACATCTCTCCAGTTAACCCTGTCCTGTGCTAGCTGCGGCCACCCTTCCCCTGCAGACGACTTCTTAATCCCATCCGCCCGCCTAAATTTCTTCCACCTCCTGCTGCGATTGCATTCCCTTGGAATCAAGTCCGTTACCCTTAACGACCGTCGGTTACCTTGCCCAAGCCCATTTGTGCTTATATTTTAAAATGTTACCCTCTATTATCGGCCTTGAACTCGGCACGTGTTTTGCAATGCAGTAGCCAAAGACACATGTTTCTGTCGCCTGCATGCACGCCAGCTGAAGGGACAAACCCAGAAATCGGAGCTAATCAGTTTCTAGCCTGAAGATTAATAAAGCACAATGCGACCTGTAGTAAATTCACTCGACCTGTAAATTCAGTGAACGTTTCAGCTACTGAAATACGAGTCAGATATTACGCACACTTAGTTTTTATTTCGTTCTCATCATGTTTTGTGCGACAATTTATGATGTTCATTCTGGGGAAAAAAAAATATGCTTGTTTACCTTATAGAGCACCCACTTTGTTTCATTCCGGCGATTCCGGGAAATTTGCTGTCGAAACCGTATCGAGAAGTGGCCGAGAAATCTAATGTCACATGTGACGTCTCATTGTCTTCTAGGTAGAGATAAACGAATGACTTGACCGTTTCGAAAGCAGCCGACCTCCCATCTGCACCTCCACAATGTAGGGAATACTGTAGCTACAGCTGTCTTCTACGGCTGGATACTGGATAATGCACCCTACGCACGAAAAACAGAAATCATAGTATAGACGTTCCATTGCTGCAGACACTCAAGCTAGACGAAATAGACTTCAGGATTCTTTTCGATCGTTTTAACACACGTCCAAAAACATTCGGATCGCCACATCATTATATCTCGATTATGTCTCTATCTGCAGCTTCTAAACGCTCTTCTAACCCAAGGTAATGCGCAAGATAGCAGAGTGTCAGTCAGTCACGTTATCTGTCCATCTACCTTTTTCACTAAACAAAGCTTTCACTTTCACTTATTGTCTTCTTAATAAACTAAACTAGCACAGGCAAGTCCCTTACGCACACGAGTGATCGAAAGCTATCAGAATAACAGCCCTATTTTTGTTCCATCAAGGTTTTCTCTTTTTCAATTTACTTTTTTTCTTTCGTGTTTCTTTCGCACGCTGAACGACCAGTATCTCTGGGCTGCGCACAATGCAGTAAGCAAAAACAACTCCGTGCGGTGTGGAAAACGAGCTGCTTTTATGCGCGAAATTAAAAGTCGCGAGTAAAGACAAAGACAAAGAGCGAAAAAACGAAAGGCCGGTCCTTCATTATTTTTTATTTATTTTTTTCTTGTTTCAGCGTCTTCTCCCAGCGGGTGTCGATAGTGTTGCGTGCTCCTCCGTCTAAGCACGCCATGCAGGAAAATCGAATCGTAGCGCGTGTACTGTGCACTCTCCGCCAGCCTTCTTGGTAGAGCGCGACTGTTTTTGTCTATTCGTTCTCATGTTCCCTGACGTTTATTTAGAAACCTGTAAAGATGACTTTAGTTTTATGTAATATGTGGCATAGCCGCGCACATTTGGAAATCTGTAGGACGACTTGACCCGTGGTCGAGCACTCAAGTATCTCGCAATCACGCGGGGCCCCTATTCGCCGCATTGTTTGCTGCTCATGGCGCTACTGTGCATTATTATGTAAAACGTTTTCACTTCGCCTTGTCTTCTTCGTGACGTCATTCTCCGCTGTTTTTGGTTAGCGGCAGTGCTAAAAAAACTAAAATTAAAGATGAATGCCTCACTCGTACGTCGCATCTCGCTATTTTCTGTGAAACGTACGTCGACATTGCAACGCTTTTAGGCAAATGCCGGGTATCGAAGAAATAGCGCCTATGCAGTCCTCCTGTTCGTCAAACCGCTTGTTGTTGTTTTTTTTTCACTTGCATTTATGACGCAGAGTGATTTTATTTCTACTTTTTGTGCGATCAAGTCGCTTTGTCGCATTGTTATTACAGTGACAATAAGAAGATGTAGTGCTTTTGAATAAACACAGAACTGAGCGGCCCAGCTTACAGTGCCGTACCCATTGCCTGAATTTAGCGCGGACCTGGTAGTATTAAGCTCTGTAAAACCACCATTGCTGTAACCTTGACTAAACTGACGTAGTTTATCCTGCCTTGTCTTCCACGCTAACCTCTGTTCTACGTGATTACCTATTGGGACCAGCCACCGTGGTGGCTGAGTGGTTATAGCACCAGGCTGCTGGCCCGAAAGACGCGGGTTCGACCCCGGCCGCCGTGTACTGTGCGATATCAGTGCACGTTAAAGAACCCCAGGTGGTCGAAATTTCCGGAGCCCTTCACTATGGCGTCCCTCATAGCCTGAGTCGCTTTGGGACGTTAAACCCCATAAACCAAACCTATTGGGACCTCAGGCCCAGCGCCCAGCGCACGCGTGCCCTTGTCTTTCTCGGCCTTTTCGTGAGTGTGTCTTTCTGCGCTAATCTTCCATTCCAGCAAAGTTATGCACCATCTAGCCCATCTATAAGTTTTGATAAGCTATCTTAAGACCGGTTAACCCATTACTTGCTTGGTTTTTTCTCACTTCTGAAGAAAGTTATGAAAGTCGTAATACTTTAATATCATTTTCTTCTCTATTCAGAGGAAGCCCGCAGTGCCTAAATGGCGGGCAGCTGCCCGCACAAAGAAAGACTGCCGAAAATTGCTTGTCGCAGCAATTTTACAAGGAATTTGGGACAGCGCCCAGTGAACGCCGCTAAGCCTAGCGACCTGTGACATTATCATGGCACACGCTCGGTCATTCTCTTTCTTTCTTACGTCACGAATGACGTCAACGCCCCATTTTTCTATGTTTAAAGCCATGGGCCACGTGATGGTAGCAATGGGAACTAGATGCGCTTGTTGCGAATTCCTGGTAATGTTACGACAGTGATCAGTGATCAACTTGGGAAGATACGTATTGATTGGTTTAAAATGGTTTAGGGCTGTAACGTCCCAAAGAGCCTCAGGCCACGAGAGACGCCGTAGTGGAGAGCTCCGGATGATTTCGACCACTTGGGGTTCTTTAACTTGGACTCACATCCTACAGTGCACAGACCTCTAGCATTTCGCCCCCATCGAAATGCGACCGTCGTGGTCGGGTTCGGACCCGCGTCTTTCGGGTCAGCAGTCCAGCATCATAACCAATGTGCCACCGCGGCGGCTGGAAGATACTTAATGCGCAGGGTGCGTAAAAGGTGAGGATAACATTCCTATTTGGTTATGATAAACTCAGTAAAACAGTCTTAAACGGAGAGCTTTACGGTGTCACTCAGTGAAATCCTACTTCATGTTGCTTGTGCTAAGGAAACGATCGATTGTGGTTCAGAAGAAAACCTGCAGCGCCTGCATGGCATTACTGCTGAGAAAACAACGCTTTGTAAAACAAAATGATTATACTAGAGTAGTCTCACTCCTTGAATGCTTTTTTTTATTGCAACAGACGCTAATCAGCAGCATTGCATTATTGGCTTATTCACGGTCGCTCCATCTCTAGAAGCAGGCAGTTAGGCTCAATAGACTTCAGTTTCTTGCGACAAGCTTCCCTTTTTCCTTCTCCATCGCATTGTGTTAATCATCATCATCATCATCATCAGCCCTACTACACCCACTGCAGGGCAAAGGCCTCTCCCATGTCTCTCCAATTAACCCTATCCTTTGCCAGCTGCATCCACCCTTTGCCTGCAAACTTCTTAATCTCATCCGCCCATCTAACCTTCTGCCGCCCCCTGCTACGCTTACTTTCTCTTGGAACCCACTCCGTTACCCTTAAAGACCAGCGGTTATCTTGCCTTCGCATTACATGCCCTGCCCAAGCCCATTTCTTTCTCTTGATTTCGACTAGGATGTCATTAACCCGTGTTTGTTCCCTCACCCACTCTGCCCGCTTCCGATCTCTTAACGTTACACCTATCATTTTTCTTTCCATGGCTCGCTGCGTTGTCCTTAACTTAAGCTGAACTCTGTTCGTTAGCCTCCACGTTTCTGCCCCGTAGGTGAGTACCGGTAAGATTATGCTGTTGTACACTTTCCTCTTGAGGGAAATTGGTAAACTGCCACTCATGATCTGCGAGAATTTGCCATACGCGCTCCACCCCATTCTTATCCTTCTAGTTATCTCCCTCTCATGATCCGGATCAGCTGTCACTACCTGCCCTAAGTAGACGTATTCCGGAACAATTTCTAGGCTCTCGCTGCCAATCGTGAACTGTTGTTCCCTTGCTAGGCTGTTGAACATTACCTTGGTTTTTTGCATGTTAATTTTTAGACCCATCGATCTGCTCTGCCTGTCTAACTCGTTGATCATGATTTGCAGTTCACCTCCTGAGTGACTCAGCAAGGCAATGTCATCAGCAAATCTCAGATTATTTAGGTATTCTCCATTTATTCTTATTCCCAACTGTTCCCAATTCAGGCCTCGAAATACCTCCTGCAAACATGCGGTGAACAGCATTGGCGAGATCGGGTCTCCTTGCCTGACGCCCTTCCTTATTGGAATTTTATTGCTGACTTTATGGAGGACTATAGTAGCTGTGCAGTTGCTATATATATCTTCCAGTATTTTGACATAAGGCTCTTCTACCCCCTGATTACGCAATGCCTGTATGACTGCTGATGTTTCCACTGAGTCGAATGCTTTCTCGTAATCAATGAAAGCTATATATAGAGGTTGGTTATATTCTGCGCATTTCTCTATCACCTGATTGATGGTGTGAATATGATCTATTGTAGAATATCCTTGACGAAAGCCTGCCTGATCATTTGGTTGATTAAAGTCTAACGTTGCCCTGACTCTATTAGCGATTACCTTAGTAAATACTTTGTAGGCAACGGATAGTAAGCTGATCGGCCTGTAATTTTTCAAGTCCTTGGCGTCTCCCTTCTTATGAATTAAGATAATGTTTGCATTCTTCCAAGCTTCTGGTACAGTCGAGGTCATAAGGCATTGCGTATACAGGGTGGCTAGTTTTTCTAGCACGATGTCCCCTCCATCCTTCAACAGATCTGCTGTTACCTGATCCTCCCCAGCTGCTTTTCCCCTTTTCATTGCTTCTAAGGCTTTCTTTACTTCATCTTTCGTTACTGGCGGGATGACGCATTGCTGTGAACTGCTGTCTTTCTCATTAGCGCTCTCATTACATTGGCTACTGTACAGGTCTGTGTAGAACTCTTCGGCTACGTTAACTATCTTATCCATATTGCTAATGACATTGCCCTGCTTGTCTCTTAATGCATACATCTGGTTTTTACCTATGCCTAGTTTCCTCTTCACTGTTTTTAGGCTACCTCCGTTCTTTATAGCATGCTCGATTCTCTCCATATTAAACTTCCTTATGTCGGCTACCTTGCGCTTATTTATTAACTTTGATAGCTCCGTTAGTTCTATTCTATCGGTAGTGTTAGATGCCTTCATGTTTTGGCGCTTCTTAATCAGATCATTCGTCACCTGAGATAGCTTCCCGGTATCTTTTCGAACTGTCCTACCGCCTACTTCTACTGCGCACTCCGTAATTATTGATGTCAGGTTATCGTGCATTGAATGAACATCAAGATCATCTTCCTCAGTTAAAGCCGAGTATCTGTTTTGCAGCGCTATCCTAAACTCCTGTGCTTTCCCTCTTACGGCTAACTCGTTAATGGTCTTCTTCGCTAGCTTCTTCCGTTCCCTCTTCAAGTCTAGGCTAATTCTAGACCTTACCATTCTATGGTCGCTGCAACACACCCTTCCGAGGACGGCCACATCCTGAATGATGCCAGGTTTAGCGCATAGTATGAAGTCTATTTCATTTTTAATCTCACCATTGGGGCTCTTCCAGGTCCACTTCCTGTTTTCTCGTTTGCGGAAGAAGGTATTCATGATCCGTAAATTATTTCTATCCGCGAATTCGACTAATAACTCTCCCCTGCTATTTCTAGAGCCTATCCCATAGTCACCTACCGCGTGGTCGTCAGCCTGCTTCTTGCCCACCTTCGCATTGAAGTCGCCCATCAGTACAGTGTACTGCGATTTTACTCTATTCATTGCTGATTCTACGTCCTCATAGAAGCTTTCGACGGTCTGGTCATCATGGCCGGATGTGGGTGCGTAGGCCTGCACCACTTTCAGCTTGTACCTCCTATTCAGCCTAATTACTATAGCTGCTACCCTCTCGTTAATACTGTAGAACTCCTCTACGTTGCCAGCTATATCCTTATTAATGAGGAATCCCACACCTAGTTCTCGTCTACCCTCTAACCCGCGATAGCACAGTATGTGTCCGTCCTTTAGTACTGTATACGCCTCACCTGTCCTCCTAACTTCGCTAAGCCCTATCACATCCCATTTAATTCCCGCTAGTTCCTCGAACAGCACTGCTAGGCTAGCCTCACTAGCTAAAGTTCTAGCGTTAAACGTTGCCAGGTTCAGATTCCAATTCAGATTCAGATTGTGTTAATCACCATGCACCTAAAAGAAGTGAAGACTAGAACTACACATCACAGTCGCTCAACGCAAGTAACATTATCTTCGGACCACATCCCCACGTTAGCTACATCTATTGCCAGGCTACCAGTTGTGCGGGAAAAAAAATACCATTTGGTCAAAACGCCCGTCTCGATACTCGAAACACTGAACGCGTTCAGGATTCTTCCATGCATGGTAGTGAAAAATGAACACCCATCATTCCTTTCTTTTTTATGCTTTTTTTTCAATAATAAAGTGCGTTGCAGAGCTGCAGAAGCAAAGCTGATATTAGGAGAACTATGGAATCGATCTTAGTCGTGAGCACGGGCAATAAGACAGCCATTAATGCGTTCGCTGCAAGCGCGTCCGTTGCGGCTCAAGCATCGGCCAATGCGCAGTCGTTTTCACAGAGCCAGCAATTCCGCACCGTTCGGACGTGAGTTGAGTGACATTCACGTACTTGTCTAACTAGAGAACAGTTGTTCGGGCTATCGAGGATAGTGGCCGGATCCTGCACTCTCGTACCTGACTTACGCCCTGAGGGACTCTCTCCGTTACTGCTGGTTATAAATTCATGGCCGCTTTGCTCTGCCTCTCTAGAGCCGTGCAGTGCGCGGAATGGGAGCCAACTAACCGAGCACCAAGCTGGCAAAGCCGTTCACACGCAAAAACTGCTAGCAACTGGGCGACGTGCGTACACTGACCAATCGGAATCACCAGTAATCCTGCAGCCCAGTTCAAGGCTTATCACGAATCATTAAATTCGGATAATTGAGTTAATTCAACCCGCGGATTGCCCAAGCCGGCTGTACCCCCTACTTCGATGCACGGATCTAGTGACGCGGAGTTAACCTGCAGCACCCCTCTTAACTGGGTGCTGCTTCGTACGACCCGCTTTCCGAACGTGAATGAGTGCGCGCCAAGTATCGCAACGCCCGCTTTGACAGGAGACACGCAGTAGTTGTAAGAGCGTACGACTTCCGGTTTCCCGCGGATACCAGTCACGGTTAATCAGGCCTGACGTCGAAACGTCCGTCGTCCTGCCACGTGTGAGTACTGGACCTGAGTTTTTCATGGTAATCAGGCCTGACGTAGAAACGTCCTTCGTCCTGCCACGTGTGAGTACTGGACCTGAGTTTTTCATGGTTGGAGTGGTTGACCGCACATGTGACATACCCACAGTGTGTTCCTATTTTCACTGGTCTTTCTATTACGTTACCAAGGGCTGATACAGGCCGTTCGAAGAGGTTAAGTGCCCGTCTATAGGGTGGAGTGTTGACAGTTGTGAGTGCTTTGCAGAGAAAGTCTGCTATGTCAAAAATGCAAAGATGGACCCTGCCTTCTCTGACTTCTGTCAACAACATGTGTGTATGTGCACTCATTAGTTTATTCCAGCCAACAGTTTCTCTGGCCATTTGACCTTGTATCGTTCAGTGAAGCGTTCGTCAGGGAACTAAGATTGCACGCCACTCGTAATCTCGTGGAGCATGTTGGTAAGTTTAATTCAAAGCAAGGACTGTCGTTGTTACCTAGAAAAATAACTGTGCGCCGAAAGTGGATTATTTGACGAATGATTTGAGAAATCATTTCTGAGCGCCTAAACATAGCCATCTAATCTAGTGTAGGGGACGAGCAAATCACAAACTGTGTTTCGCGTCCGTCTTCTTGCACTAATGAATGAATGAATGAATGAATGAATGAATGAATGAATGAATGAATGAATGAATGAATGAATGAATGAATGAATGAATGAATGAATGAATGAATGAATGAATGAATCGCTTTATTTTTTTATAAAAGGACCTCATGAGACAAGCTGCAAGTGAGTAGCCTGGAAGTGGCTGGGACCTTGCGTAACTTGGTAAACAAGGTAGGCTAATTTGCACAATAACAAATTGGAAATGAAATAGATAAGATGGCGCTTACACAAAGATAACACAGTGGAAAATAATATTATATGAAGAATGTAACCAGAGTTGACAAGCGTACGGACTTAGCATTAATACAACTAAGCGAACGCAAAAACAAAGGAATACGGAGGAAATAAAGATACAGAATCCGCGAAACAGTATAAGTGAGTAATCTACAAAGTATGCTTTGAATACATCTCGTCGTAGGCTTAATATGCTGAAGCTATTTGCGCCATATTGATTGAAAATTTAGGTAATGGGATGTTTCAGGGGCTCGTCGCCGCAATTAGTGTAATTTTGAGGCACAAAACATACTTTCATTTTTCGGTTCTCATTATAATGGTTGCTACTGTGTTGCTGTTTGTGACTCCACCTCTGGTGACGAATTTTTGAAAACTTTCATATAAATTAGGGTTCAGCTGTGACCGATTAGTCCTGGTGGACAGAGGTTAGCGTATGCAAAGCCCCGAAGCAATTCATTGTTTTTACTAGACCCCAGAAATGTTCTAAATCATTCTCCTGAGTGTGGAGCACATTCATGCATGCTCATTTATTTGAGCCCTGGCGTAGTGGCTCAGTGCTTATTGCGCTGGATTCCTGAGCCCGAGGACGTGGGTTCAATTCCGGCCGCGACGTTCGCATTTCGATAGAGGCGAAACGCAAGGTGGGCGTGTACTTGTTCTATCTCGGTGCACAGAAAATAACTCCAGGTGGTCAAATTAATCCGGAACCCTTCACTAGAACGTCTCCCGCAGTCTCTTAGAAGATAAACCCCATCTGTCATACACCAAATACCATAACATTATTTGTTTACTTCTTATAGCTATAATAAATACTCTGCTGGCGGCTGCTTACGATGGAGGCGTAGTTTCAACAGCAGGCCGTCTTTAGGAGAAATAAAGGACCTTCATGCGGCAGCTTTTTAATTGAACTTTGCTCTCTTTATGAATTTGGAAGGACGCATAAGAAGAAATGCTGATCGTAGGAGTAATCTGACATCAAGTTACCGCAATGGCTGCCGCGGTGGCTGAGTGGTTACGGCGCTCGGCTGCTGGCCCGAAAGACGCGGGTTCGATCCCGGCAGCGGCGGTCGAATTTCAATGGAGGCGAAATTCTAGAGGCCCGTATACTGTCCGATGTCAGTGCACGTTAAAGAACCCCTGGGGGTCGAAATTTCCGGAGCCCTCCACTACGGCGCGTCTCATAGCCTAAGTCGCTTTGGGACGTTAAACCCCCTAAACTAAACTAAGTTAACGCAAATTCTCAACGAGATACATGGACATTTTTTCTCCTTTCAGAAAAATGAGGCATCGTTGAGCCGATAATAAATAGACAGAAAGCTGGCGGGACGGAACTGAGAAACACAGCATTAAACCGTCCCTACTTCAGGGCTTAAGCATAGCAGCAGAATTATTACTTTCAAGTACACGGTTTTCCCCAAAAGCTGTAAACTTTAATGCAAATGACTATTACGTTCATTCCTCTTAGCATCTACGTTTGCTCACTATCCCCAAGTCTGTGGGTGCATGCGTTTTCCCGGGTGTTTTTTAATTTTGTCATTACTTCAATGCATCACATAGGAAGAACTGCAGTTAGTGGAGCGCATGTGTCACCAAACATTGCTGAGAGATAGCTCCTGTTTTTATCCGCAATCTTTAAAAAACTTCGGGCCACTTCGGCAGCTGTCCCCGCTACTGCATCCCCCCCCCCCCTCACACACACACACAAAATACCAGTGTTGGATAAACGGAGCCGCAGGGGACTTGTGCAAACCGGAGCGAACGAAAGCGGGCGCGTGCCATGAGTCGCGAGCGCATCAGCGCCGGAGGCATTGATTGTCCGTCCAGAGAACGTCGTGGGTGCGCGCGGGAAACGCTCAAGCCTCGAGCAGTGCTTGCCCTGTGAGTATAGCAGCACTAAAGATAACAGAATGGCACTTACGTGTACTTAAGATCGGAAATGCGCAAGTCTTTTCCTTTACCCTCTTGCTCCCTGCATGTTATATCCTTAATTTTTTTATATTTCTGTTATGGTCTTATTTTTCTAATTTTTTATTTCTTATTGTCCATTATAATTTTTATTCTTACTTTTTATTTTCATTTACTTTTTAATTTTACTATTTAATTATTTATTTTTATTTTTATTTCAGTTTCTAGTTTTTGGGCTTTTAACTGTTCATTGACAGTTCGCATGGACAACTTCCTACCGTCCACAAACTTCCGTCCACGCCACTCATGAGCCAAGAAAAGCTTCCGTCTTTCTTGAACTGAAAAACGAACTGAAGATGTCGTTGGAGAATGCGGAGCCGTGACAAAACGACACGCCGCGTCGAAAATTTGGATAACGTGTACTTGGCGAAGTAAAGAAAATTTCCTCGTCAGCAGGGCACCCAGCGTCAAAATGACGAACACCAGGAAGTGTTCACAGACTAGCAGCCTTGCTATTTTCTGTACGTCTTAATTTTTTCGCGGCTCCCTCTATAAGGTATCTTTCGACTCTACACACCTGCGCACAGCACGCGCTGTTTGGATGCACCGCTTTCGAATTTCAGTGATTCAGAGGGCGAGCCCGCGTCTTAGCGGCGGGCCGGTGGTGCGAAGTTTTTGCAAAGATGAGCGTTCACTTTGGCGCTGCAATCATCGCGTCGGTAGCGAACACTGCAGGAACAGGAGGCAAAATAAACTAAAGGGTGAGAAGCATTCCGACAGGTATAACGAAACTGTAATAACAGTTTTGTTGCGCTTGCCGAGCCGTTTTTATCAGATAACACCTCCAAATTCAATGGTGCTTTAGACGAGTGGAAGAAATTCTTTTTACTTTTTTTTCGGCTAACTCCTTCTCCAACCGCATCCACTCTTCCTCTCTTTAGGGTGCACCCCACTGAAAATAGCGGCGTCTTTTGCGGTGTCGATCGCAACAGCTAATTTCGGGAGCGTGCCACAAGCAGTTGAATCGCCACGTGGCTTCTCTCGCCAC
Organism: Amblyomma americanum; assembly: GCA_030143305.2. Lineage (NCBI taxonomy): Eukaryota > Metazoa > Arthropoda > Arachnida > Ixodida > Ixodidae > Amblyomma > Amblyomma americanum. Next base: position 261,632 of record JARKHS020031845.1, on the reverse strand, counting down.
ATCTGAAGTGCCTAGCGCCTTGAACTAACCCCCCTCTCTCTTTTTGTTGGTAGAGTGACATCACCCTGCAAAACTCTCCCCCCCCCCACCCCCCGACTTTCTAATGCAACGGTGTGTTAGCCATGCGCCTGAGCGTGGATGGCATCGCCACCACCATGTAGAGCCGAACACGTTACCCCCCACCTTCCTTCTCTTCGGAGAGGCCGTGCTGTACTGAGTAGACTATTCTGGCCTATTCCCGTGTGTCTTACATCGAGGAAACCAAATATAGGCCTGCCATGCACAGGAAGTCACTTTAGCACCATGATTGCCTGGATCGAGCCGCAGTTTCTACCATGGCCCTGCTGTTTGCCGTAGTGCTGTACCACTCACGGGCCCACTGAAGCCCACCAACTCTAGTGGAAACCTTTAGAGAGTAAAAGCAGGGAAGACACAGCCTGTGAGCATTGTCGGGCTTCTTGAGGCATTTAGCATGCAGCTAGTTAACCTATAGTCGAAGTTAGTATAGAGTGTGCAAGTACTCTCATGGTTACATTGGCTTTTCTGCCAGCAGCTGAAGTGGTCAGGCCTGCTCTTAGTCGCCAATAGCTTCTCCGGCCGTACCGCCCAAGCAAAACCACAAGGAGGAGGCAGGCAAACAACAGGGTGCTCTGGACAGCGCCCCCAACTCATCATGCATGTGTGGTTCCCTGTGCCGAGTACTGCTTATACCCGATTTTTGTACGAGTACAGCGTTCACAAAATGTTCTTTTAAAACGCCATCAAAACAAAAGATACGCCTCGTGTGAGGTCGTGATCAGAGCTCGCGCTGTACTCCATGAAGTATATGCATCCCAAGGCAGGACGCACGCTCAGCTCCCGGCACCCGCTGCCATGATAGCGCCAGCTTGCATTCGGTTTCGACCCGGCGGTGGCGTCGAGCGGAAAGAGTTAACAATGAAAAAAGTACAAAAGAAAGGAAGAAACCGGTAATTAGGTGTTCCTCAGCCGATAATTGAGTTCCGCTAATAGCTCCCCGTCTGACGGTTTCCTATCTGCCGCCAAAGCGGCCGCGTGAACGCGCTTCCTGGGCGCACAAGAGCGCCGCTGCCAAACGATGGAGGCCAGGAAAGAGTGAGAGAGAGAATCGTTTCCTTGTGTTTCGCTTCTGTGCCGTGGTACCAAGTTTTTAGCGTTCCTTTTTTCAGTTTTTTTCTCTAGTACGTCTCCCATCGCTTCCTGCAGTAACGCTTGCTTCCGCAAACTTGTTCCTCCCTCGGAAGCCCCCTTCATCCTTCCTTCTCTTCGTACTCTCGCCTCTTCCTTTCGCCCTACAGCTCTTGTTAACTTCCATTGCAGGCCTTTATCTTACCGCCTTTTTATCGGCGCCATTTCCCCTTGTTTACTGTTTCCGTAGTTAGCGCGTTCGTCAACGGTCTTCTTTTTTTTGTTCTTGCGTTCTTACTGCTTCTTTTTTAGCAATCTGCCGTGCTGCGTTTTTTTTTTAATTTGCCTTTGCCATGGTGGCTCATCACAGGGAGCGTTGTTCGGTCGACTGTAGGAAAATGAGGCCAGCCTTTGGGGTAGCAGCCTTCACATTTGACAAAAGCCGCTCGGCGCTTCAACCATGCCTAATTCGGTGACTACCTTTCGACCCGTGCATGTTCTTGATTTTACTGGCGAGTCAAAATAGGCGAGAGCCCGTGGTCGTACTCTGTGTCGTGATGCCACTTTTTTCAGATAACGTAACCGAAAGGCGCCCGCTTGCAGTGGGCGTTCGAAGGTTGCTACTGTCGCTTTTGTGGCGACGTATGATGGAGTCTCGGCAAATCTGCATGTCCGATAACGAAGGTACTTTGCCTTTTATGGCCATGGATATCACCTCCGGTCTTACAGAATAAGCAGGATATCCGATGTTAGTGTGTGTAACTACATAGCTTGTGATGCCACAGAGTGGTGGGTGGCAACGCAGCCATCGATCACAAGCTGATCGAGGGGAAGCGGCTTAGGCATTTTGGCACGCAAAAATGGTGTGACACTCATTGAACCACTGAGAAGGAGTGCGCTCTAGCCAGCCCATTAGCTTGTGCACGGTACCTGGCGAAGAACAGCCAACGTAGACAGCATCGATAAAGGCATGACAAAACACATAAATGCATGGCACAGAGTGAGCACAGATGGTAGAAGGAGGAAAACAATCGTAAAAATTAAAGTCAATACGGGCACCACTTGCAAAAACCACTTCTAGGGTAAATAGACGTCCACAAGGCTCGGAGAACAAGTGGCACTTGGAGGAGGATTGAGGCTGAGGTTGAGCGTGTCAGCTCGCAAACGGCACAGCAGAAAACGGAGACACACAGACCATTACGGAACACTGGGAAGAGCTCTGCCACCAACATAACACTTCAGGTTGTTGTTCACGTCTGCTTTAAAGAAATAATGCGCTGCATTATTCGACTTACGTTCCTCGCTGCTGGCATGTAGAGCTAGAATCAATCATTCTTCCAAGTTACCAGAGCCTTATGTCATTTTTTCTGATTTAACCAAACAGTGATTAGGGCTCTCCTTTTAAAAATAAAGCCGGCCCCTGACTCAACACTACCGACTTTAAAACATGCCAGGCGAAGAAAAAGAAAGATGCAGAGGGGCATCCTGAATATTGATAATTATGTCCAGGTCGAGCTATGCATATCTTTAGTCTGTATGTTGAGTTTTGTTTTTCGTACAGCGCGAATTAATACAAACCGAATCAAACGGCTTTAAGTTTGGCGTCCGGAGGGTCTGTTTTTTTTCATTTTTTGGTTGTCGCTGAAATTGTTTCCTTTTTTACATGCTTGCCAATCACACAAAACATTCCGCCAACGCTGGCAGGATTCGACATAACATCCCCATTGTTCCCAAGCAAACAGAGCCCGGCCTTCTGGGCACGAAAATGGGCTGTCGACTGCTGTTCAGAGTATCTGATGCTGGAGTCATTATGGATCAAATATAGCAGTCTGTTCAAGAACAGCACGCCGCAGAAAAATGCTTTGCTCTGTGCCGGAAAGCATAAAACGTATGCCTATAATCCTTTGTCAAACTAATGATACATAAAAAATGACGGACAAATAAATTGTTTGACGAAAAATCAGTTATGCCCTAATAACGGACCACTTGCATTTTATGGGTTTATCACAATTTACAACATCTATAGCCTTTCATGGTGTTCCGCGTACTTCATTATCAACAGCAGACTATCTGAACACGTCTTTAGCACCTTAGGAGTTGTTTTATTGCTACATCTCAAAATCAACACGAAAACATGCCTTATTTGGTTCTCTTTTTTTTGTATGGTTGCATATTTTTGTATATTTTTGCTTACAATCGCACATTTTTCTCTAAGAATGCATTCCTAATAATGTTTAGCATGCGTTATGCTCCATGGCTTATATTTCGATATATCGGGGTTTTTTTTTTCAGAAAGAGGTTTTCTCAAGCGTGTGAGAAGCGATCACAAACAACGTAATATCTTCGAGGGGCTTTTGAGAAAGATGGTAAGACATAGTGAAAGTGAACATTAAGGGATTAGAGCGTGGTATCGTGTCGATACTGTCCAACAGACCAATGTGCTCAAGATGAGCAGACGAAATGTTCAGCGAATACATAAGTAGAGGCGCTGAAAGGAGGTGCAAGAAATTTCAAAAGTTATACGTAATTAAGTGTGAACGCTTCGCGGCTTGTTTATGTATCATTTTCAAACTACTCTTTTTTGGGGGGGATTTGTGACTTTTTTTGAAATGTTAATCTTACTTAGCCTGCATTTCTCTTGCATTACCGTATTATTATTTTTCTTTTTTTACAGCCATGACGTGCTTAAGTAATGCTAAAAAAAGATGATCATAATAATCTTGATGATCAACATCATCACTGGCAGCCATGAGTATAAGAGCTATAATCCCCTGGTTGTTCCCGCTCGCTCCAACGCGTGTCACTTTATTCTGTCTGATACTTTGAGCGATACCAGAGCCCACGGCTTCCTTCGTATATGCTCTAATTTAAATCGCATTCTAGTGAATCTCTTGCAGTCTTAACTGCGCACGCCTTGAGAGCGCAATATTACCAAATGTCAGCAAGCAGTCTTTTTTGTTTTTTTTTCTTTTTGCCACCACGGTATCATTTGTTATGTCGTTTATTTTCTAAGGCACAGCTGCACCTGAGCCCGGAGGGTACAGCAAAAAGTGGACATCCTTTGCCTAAATACGCCTAGAATTCATGTTTTCCTCTTTTGGTCTTAAGTTTTTGACCCCGTCGTCTTGAGGTGCTCTTTTTTTGCTACTCCTTTTGTGTCACCATCCATATAGTGAGCACCACCATCTCCGCGCGCGTTATACGCCGATCTTCAGCTCATAGCCCCAGGAACGGGGCAAGCCGCATTAACCAAGCAGTAAAGCCCGGACGCCTTTCATCCAATAACTGGATCTCGTTTATGAGAAGTAAACCTGCCCTTACGAAACGCATCGGCCTCTTACCGCCAAACGAGATCGCCGCTGTGGACGTTAGCGTCCTCTTTTCTCTAGTGCGTTGTTAGCGTTCACGACCCGACAGCGGCACAGATACGTTTTGCCCACTGTCTCTTCTCGCTTCCTCTCCGTTCATTTCGGAGGCAAAGTGAGAAAAGAGGCTGCCTTAACAAGTAACCCACGACATAAACGCACGTTAAGATGATGCCTACACTCACGTCCAATGTCCACTCATGTCATGACCAAGTTGGCTGGGCACTCGTGTTTTAACTGCACCGTTAGATTCTTTAGTTACCGAGCTTGGCTACCGGTAGTGACCTGTTTTTGTCTTCCTCTCTCTCCTTATGTAATTTATGAGATACCCTTTTAAAACATTTGTTTTTCTTACCTGTCTTTACCTTCCATGAGGCATACGCCTTAAATCGCACATGTGTCTTCAGTTGATTCGCTCAATAACAAGTGTGAATAAGTGCTTACTTTTTTTGCCAGGTGATTAATGCAGTTCTTTAGCCTAAAAAATTCTTTATATTTGTGAGTTTACATACCTATGAAGTTCGCTGAATTTCGTAAGGCTCAATCAGTGCGGAGAATTGGAGTATGTTTTGACTATTTCAGATGTAGACCACCGCACTTCTGTGTTTTCATTCAAGGTTCTAGGCTTCACTTACGCAGTTTCTTCATTTTACAAACGGCAGTTTAGCATTTCGTAAAGAAATGCCGAAACGAAGCGCCTGTGCACGTATAGGACTTGCGTCATTATAACCTTATTACGTCCTCTAAATCTCTCTGAAACCTTGCAGTAAGGTTTGTGCTTTCAAATACTTACGGACCTACTTTAGCGCCTGGGTTGTTGGCGAGTTAAGCGCTCTTGCATGCAAGCGCAAGATATTCAAACGTATCATGGTTCGAAAAATATATCACTCCTTACCTTCAAAAATTCCAGCCATCACGTGACCTCATCAGAACTGCAGTGGTATCAGCCAGGACACGGCCGCCGCATGTGCAAACGACAGTGCATATTTGTTTTTTACGGAAATCCATCTATTCAAAATATTTTTGCTGAAACTCATATTTCGCTCTAATTTTCAACCATAGAACAAGTTTAAGGTGAGTTTCTGTCAACCCAACCCTCATGTAAATCCCACACCGTGCGGTCGCGTTGGTTTATGTTGAAAAACAAGCTTAAGGGGCAGACGACAAAAAAGTGCCCTACATGAGACAAACAATGTAGTATACTTGAAATACTTTGACTATTACAGGAGGGCTTGCATAATACTAGGCACCATAATCCTACTATTGTCAGTGCTTTCTATCATCGAAGGCTCCGGTGGCGAGTCAGTACTCCCATGCTATTAAGCGGGTTCTAAAGAAGCTTTCAAACCACCGAGGCCTCAACGGGGAACATACCTTTCTTAATGCTTTCGCAACGTCTGTTCGGCGATGAGCTTATCGCTTTAAGTCACGTCGCCTAGTTTCTAAGCGAGGGGTTTATGCTCTTCGGATATGAAAGTACGCCTTTTCTGCCTATCTACTCTTGGTGCGTGCGGAGATAATGTGATTAAAGCTAGTGCATACAGTAATATGACTGCTACTCATTGCATCTCTGGAAGAGTAGCAAATTCCGCTTACAGTGCCGCTTAAATCCTAGTATACATTGTGCAACATAAATGGAAACGGGAAGGCTTTCAAAACGTGATAGGAAGACTTGACCGGAGTATGGAGTGAGGACTTACCAAAGGAGACCCCCTTTTCATTTCTTCAGTAGAGTTATTTTAAATGCATATCTTCAAAAAAGGTCACAATGATTCCTCGCACAAATCCAGTTTCTATGGTAGAACCGAAGCGCCATTCTCACCGCTGGCCCGAAAACCGCAGTCCAGTGACCGACGCTTTGTTTATGTTTATATTTTTTATACACATGAGCCCTCTTGTAGTAACTTATTCGTTTATCCGTGCATGTTTCTTCAAACGAATAGTTCTCAGGCCGGAGAATATTCGCACGCGTAACTTTAAAACAACAACAAAAACAACAAAAAAACAGAGAACATGCGCTCAGTAAACGCGTCCCCAGAGTTGTCCTTCCATACATATATCGCACAGCACACGGGCGCCTTAGCGTTTATGGAGGAAAAACGCTAAGGCGCCCGTGTGCTGTGCGATGTCAGCGCACGTTAAAGATCCCCAGGTGGTCGAAATTATTCCGGAGCCCTCCACTACGGCACCTCTCTCTTCCTTTCTTCTTTCACTCCCTCCTTTATCCCTTCCCTTATGGCGCGGTTCGGGTGTCCAACGATATATGAGACAGATACTGCGCCATTTGCTTTCCCCCAAAACCAATTATTATTATTATTACTTCCATACATACGCGTCCGCTCCATATGTGATTGTGCGCAAACACTCGGGCGGCCGCGCCAGGTTGCCCTCGCCAGTCAGTCGATCTCCATGAAGCGAGAGTGCGCAGATGTGGTACAACTACACGCCTCCGATATTTTGGCTGAGGCTTCTCGCATTCAAAATGGCGCACGCCCGCCGCGTGTTGCGACAAGTTCATCCGTGCTGTACGCAGCATTGTCGCTGTCGTCGTCGCATCGATCCCAGGAAACAAGCAAAAGCAGGCGCGGATACTGCAGCCGCCGCCAGTTATGGGCCAACAGATGAGTCTGTCATAAATCACCCCTACTCGGCGAGTGCGTGGCTATCGGAATCGGCCGGTCCAGTGGGCACGATACACGCTGTCCGGAGAACTAGCTTAGTAGCTTAGTCGCCGCTCTCTTCGGAGACAGGGTCCCTAGCCGCGGGTGATTCTTGTAGAGGTGAAGATGTCGACTGCTTCGTGGAACAAACACGAGAGGAGAACTGTGATATGCGTGCGTGCGTGCGTGCGCGTGCGCGTGCGTGTGCGTGTGCGTGTGCGTGTGCGTGTGCGTGTGCGTGTGCGTGCGCGTGCGCGTGCGCGTGTGCGTGCGCGTGCGTGCGTGCGTGCGTGTGTGTGTGTGTGTGTGTGTGTGTGTGTGTGTGTGTGTGTGTGTGTGTGTGTGTGTGTGTGTGTGTGTGTGTGTGTGTGTGTGTGTGTGTGTGTGTGTGTGTGTGTGTGTGTGTGTGTGTGTGTGTGTGTGTGTGTGTGTGTGTGTGTGTGTGTGTGTGTGTGTGTGTGTGTGTGTGTGTGTGTGTGTGTGTGAGACTTTGACTTTGATTTGACTTGTAGCCTTTATGACACTCACCGCCAAAGATGTCCCGGTACCCATAGTATATGATTTCCCAAGACGGCTTTCCTGTGACAATGCGAGAAGGGACGTGTTTATTCGGCATATTTCGGTTTGCGCGGCGGTAAAAGACGATGCCTTCACGATGCATCTCAAGAGCATGCCTTTCATCATACAGCTGGCCGCAAGAGATGCCATGTGGTGCAGAGCTGTGGCAGCGTTCACTTATTAGAACTGTAGCTCCAAACACCGTAAGCCGTTGTCCGCATTTCGCTCTTTGATTTCACGCCGCGACAGCGTCTGCACAGGCGAGGCGCTAAAACTCACTTCTACTTCATTGGCCACTACATGCACTGCGTTCGGCAGCCCGCATCCCCACCGCTGAACGTACTACGGGGTGTACCCTGTAGTACGTTTCTCCCTCCACAAGGTCCGCATCCACTAGAAACCCACGCAGCAGAGGAACAAAAAAGCGGCGGTGAAATCGAATTCAAAGGTGTAGTGGAAAATCGGCTATCCTCCTGAAGGACCAGCTCCCTCTTCGCACTATTCCTATAGACAGGGAGCTGCCCGTTTGCCCACTTCCGCCTTCTACCCATTTCCTCTCGCCTTCACCCAACAGAGCAATTCTTTCGCGTGTGTGAAGCTTCGCATAGAGAAAAAGCATCAAGGAATTACTGAGGGTAAACCTTGCAGCTTGCGCAGAAATGTCGCATTAGATGTTTGATCGTACCATAACTTTTTTGAATTCCTGCTTTTAATGTAGTCTCGCGACAAAGAAACACGTTACTTTTTAACGCATGCACTGGAAATACAAAACCCGTCCTGTTATCTTTACTTACAGTTTTTTTTCTTGTTTTTCTCTGCCCTATTCACCTGCGACATCGGAATTTACGCTTCGACGCACACATAGCTGATTAAGTGCTCGCTCAGAAACTATGCAACATTTTTTTTCGTTTATGCCCACGTTATACAGCATAAGGTGCATCGACGACAATGGGACCACAGAGACGGTGCAGCCCGAACACGCTGGCCGCGGGCGTGATAGAGAAATGAACCCATGAAGGCAGGCGTCTAAGATTGGCACAAAGTATGAACGAAGCAAGAACAGAAAAGAGGCCGAGTTGGTCGAAGGACAACTGCGAACACGTGTCGTCACCGTTCGTAAGTCAGTTTTCGCGCGCTCGGATGTCCGTTAGACTGCGTGCATTTGCGGAGCTAACATATTTGTGGTCGAGAACAAGGACGGGTTGGCGGCCGGCAAAGAATGACTATGCCGGTGGTTCGCTCAACAGCAGCAGCTCCTGCCCAGTCACTCCACTGCGCCGGACGCGCCAGCAGCTCTCGCTCAGAAGGGCGAGAAAGGTGGCGTCGGGCAAGCCAATTGAATTTGGACGTCCCGTCCCGCGAGAAGCCGCGGCGTGGGAGGCCGTGAGCGCGCAAACGCAATCAGACGCTCGGGAAGAGACGATTCACGCAAGAGTGCAGGCGCTCCGCGTCGTCTTTCGGGCGCCAACTCGTGTGGAGGGAACAATCCCACCCGCACCCGTAGCACCCCTTCTCGCAGAGTCTCTATGTGCCTGTGTCGTTGCGCCGTGATGCCAAGTGAGGAAAGTGGTTCCTCTCCGAACAGCCGCTTGATTCAGAGCCTGTGAAAAGGTCACTACGAAGCTTCCCGGTAGCATATGATCCGCGACTTCAAAGAGAACGGACCAAGCTTGCTCGCAGACTCTCGAGCTGCTTTTCTATTTCTTTTGTTCTATGTTAGTCTGACTGCCGTGACGTGGCGCACTGCGCTCACGGCAGGCGAAGTTTGTGAACTCATTTGGTTCATTTCCTCTAGAGTGTTTGTTCCCACTTTCTACATCTAGCCACGTTAACATGAGTACAGGCAGCTCTTTTTTCCCTAATCTGCCTTTTCAAAATTTCCGCTTTTCGGGACCTCGTTCCAGTGTTGCAAGCATTCAGAGGCAACCAGAACAAAACATTCCTAGCCTAGCGACAGCATTCTTGATTTCTAAGCAATACAACTTCATGTATGCGCGCTACTCCTAAGAGTAATCTACACTCTCCTCACATAACAGAGAGGTCTTCCATTTAACATTTTCATTTTTTATTGTAAAAAAACACAACTCTAAAATTCGCGCATTCGGGGCTTTTGTCGCATATTCTGAAAGCAGCGCATCGAAGACAGCCTAAAGTCTGGAATTATGCTGCACACTAAGTCGAAGTCTCAACGGGTTCATCAACGTTTATCTTGCGTCGCTTGACTGATGCCAGAGCACTTCGTCTTGAAACAGGAGCAAATCGTCCAACTAGCCTAATGCGATTAGAATGGATGTCTTTGCTTCCTAAGAGAGTAGTTGCACACTTCGCAAGTAGCAACGCAGCGACCTCTCAGCTATCTCAGGCCTGGAAGCCTGAGCGAGCGGCTCTGTCAGAGTAGCAGATTTGCCGTTCTCGCGAAAGCGTTCCCGTCTATTTGATTTATTCTTTCCTTTCAGTCATAACTTTCCATTCAAGGCCCCGTTTTCCTGTGTGTCTTGGATAAGTGCAACTTTACGACATGTTTTCTGCGTTCCATTAGAATAGTATATTTTGAACTTGTCCTTTACATCATCACGGAAATATTTACATTGTAACGAAGAAAACGAAGCTGGCGGTGGCGCGGGACGGAGCGCTCGATCAAGGCCAGCGGCCAATAAAAATGATCTCTTGTCCGTCGTTCATCGCGCCTAATCCTTCGCCTGGCCGCCACGTAACAATGTGCACTTCAGTTCCCTTCTTATATGGAGGTCTTTGATGGACTTTCGGGCTCTGTAGGCTGTGCGTGAGAGAAACAGGGCAGCTTTTATCTTTAGTAAAACTCAAAAGCCCACGGTATAAGCTCGATTCAGCTCATATGTGTCTAGATATTACTCTAAATTAACTCGAGAAACCTTCATAGCAGCATCGCACTGGCGGCGCCCTGCCGAATATGAAATCAATGGAATTATCCTCTTTGCGTAGCGGGGTCTTCTTTAGCCCTACAACATATAAAATTTAGTCGCTATCCTATGATATCGAGTGGCTGTATTTACATGCTGTCTAGCTGTCTCTAATAATTCATAAGGGCAGGAAAAATGTAGTGCAAACTATAAATAAATAATAGTTAATATTTCTTGCTTCACATTCAGTAATCCAAGCAGACGAAAACAAGAAACAGGGTCATAGTCGTTGCGCAAAATGATTCTTCGCGAAATATTTAAAGGTGAGGCATTTTCAAGACAGTACTAAAAAAGAAGTTGAACATATTTGAAGACGTCAATTGAAACATGTGATGATTAAAGACTTAGCCCCCAATGTTAAATGTTAATTATGAAATTTGCTTGCTTGATTGAATCCCGGCTGAAAGTACCAGGAGGTAGACATTGAAATAAAAAAGAATATAAAAGTCTTGTCATTTTGTGCAGTAGTTTATGTATATCCTGGCAAATGCATAGACTGGTACTTTTCAGAGTACCATAACTTTCGTATAAGTTGTCTTGATAGCAGAAGAAAAGAATTCTCTTTTTAAAATCATGAGGACAGATTGACCTTGAAGAGCGTGGATTCCGACGGTGGCTAACTTTTATAGAGATCTGATTTCTCCAAGCCGATGCTATGTAATATGTAGGCGGACAATGGATATAGAGTTTTATCCACACGATGGATTCTGGATTGCGCCCAAGAACTACATACGAATACATCTTATCTTACAGAGGTTCACCAAGCGCTCTAAATACGAGATGATTGATGTTTACATTTCTTGTGACCTTCACTTCATATATATGGACTGAGTCTTTTGAATGAACTTTTGAGTTTTGAATGAACTGTACAGAATGAAGATAACGCTCAGATAAACAGTCCTTGTCAGGTGTTGTCCTATCGAAAGATAAAAATTTAAACAGATTACTATTGCCGTCAGAGAGATCGAACTGGATTAACATATCTGACGAATGTCAGGTAACGCAGCCTCTGAAGCTAAGAACCAATAACTGATCTGGAGCCGACAGCAAACTTTCGAAGCATTACCTAATGGCAAATTTCTAGATGAAGGCACCTTCAAAACTGCAGTTTGCCCATGGTGCTATTTTTCACTGGTGATCAAATAAAATTCTCTTAACCAAATGAATTAAATATGACACAGAAATCTTTGCCTTCATACAAATTGATGTTGTGGACGCAGTGCATTTCTGCTGTTCAAGCACGTTGCTTCTAATATTATTTAGAAGCGCTGCAGAATGCACGCTTTGATCTCGTGCGTTGCGTGAAAGATTAATGCCGGTGCTTTTCACTAAATGTCATGGTGTTGCACGTGCGTCATTAACGTTATTGAAATTTGGTCTCTATTACTAATACGCGGACAAGAAAAAAGTTCTATAAATTATAATTTAATGTTTTCAAGTCGCAAGCGGCACAGAGATGACTTGTATGATGATGGATTAATAGTGTCCTTCCTCCCAAACATGCTTTAAGACCTAGTACTGTGCTGAACATGAACAGTCAGTCTCTTTGAATAAATTCTACGGGCTCCCACAGAGCTTGCACGTTTCTTAGGCGAAGGAGTGAAGTACGGGCAAACTCCTACCCGCAGGTAGACGAAGCATTGTTACTCAAAGCAAGTAGTAAGCTAGATGGAGCAGCGGTTAGGATAGGCTGTCGCCATTAAAAGAAATAGGAAACGACACGGAAACTCCTCTTCTTCTTGTGCCGCACGGCACAAAATACCGGTCGGGCCCGTAATTACGGCGGTATCCGTCACAACGACTACGATCGAGCAGGCAGGCGAAAGCACGCGACGTGCACCGCAGGCACGGCTTTTCCGGCGCATACACGAAGCGGGAAATCAGAAGACGCTTCAATTTATTCGTTTTTTTTTATTTACTGTACTACTTTTTAGACAGCGCACGTGCCTTTGACCTTTCGCTGAAGCAACAGCTCAGCCTTCCGAGCCCTGTGCAGTTCCTCTCTTTCAGCAGCAGCGCTCGCTCCGATAATTAAACCCGAGCGATCGTGCCGTATCGCCGGTCGGGCAGTGTTTATCTTACGAGATGATTGCGCTCCGCTTTGGGTACACAAAACGACTCTTTCCTCATAATCCGTATTCGTTCCGTCCATTTTTTCTAGCACTACCTTTCCTCTTACTTTCTCTCTCTCTTTTTCTGAATCTTTTTTTCATTCTCCTTTTGGCACTGCGTGCTTCTCCAGCAGTTTCATATGCAGCCGCTCTGGCACGTTGCTCCTCGGCTCAGTGTTCCCAAATTCTTTCAACACAGGGAAACAGTGTGACATTACGCTACTTATTTATCTTAAAACAAGTGGCAGAGAGTTTTTTCCGGGCTGTCCCCTATTTTTGCGAAGAGAGCGATTTAGTAACGCAACGAATTTCAACGAAGACACCCCGCGACTTGCATGCATTGTGGCCGCTGGGAGAGAACCCCTAAGAATGCGGCCGTATGTGTTGGTGGACGTGTGATGGCAGTTATGATAGCGTAGATGTGTTTAAATGCGTGAGCAATACAGGAGCTACGTACAGGAAAAGTGTACGAGGCAGGAAAGAAGATTGGAACTCTCAACCTTTGCATCCCACTAAAACACCACAGCACATGTGGTGGGAGCAGGAAAGGAATACCTTTACGTAGAGCAGGCCTGGGTGACACGGGAACAGGCGTGGGCGGATCAGTGCCACCGATGTGTTGGCCACGAGCCACGCGCCTATAGGAAAGCAAGTAGCAGCAAAGTGTAAAGAAATCAAACAGCGTAAGTAAGCGTGTGTGGCGACCTATGCAGTGACGAGTCATGCTCACCCATTACCCTGGTTATCAACCCAAAGATAGGCTGTGAGTTTGTTTTTTTTTCCTTTAGTTTTAAAGCGACCGCTGTTGAGCGCCCGTTCCCGGGTTTCGACTCGCCCTAGTAGTCTTAGTAGTAGAAGCAGTAGTAATATCGCAACAGTCGTCAGTGCAATCGGTGGGTGTGTTGCCAAGGTGACCACTCGGAAGGAGGTTAAAGTGCAAGCAGGAGGGCATGACATGAACGGAGGCATACGTAACCAGTGTGCGGTTACCACCGGAAGGATACAGTGCGTGGTGACCTTGGAAGGAAGAGAAGAGCGGAGCAATTCCCAAACAGAGGTGGTTACCTTGGAAGGAGGAGAATATCCGTGGGAACTACCGGTGGGTAGTTCCCACGGAAGCCAACAAGAGGCTAGTTACACTGAAAGGAGGAGGGTAAGGCGAGAGCGTACGAAGATGTAACCCGAGGGTGGCTACCACGGGAACCGTCCCGGCAGGTCGCTGAGGGTGTGCGAGAGTGGAAGAGTCTCCAACCGGAGGATGGTACCCATGAAAGGAGAAGGGCATGGCGACAGAGTAAGAAACGAAACTGGTGGCTAGTTGCCATGGGAAGCACCCGGTTTGGTTTTAGGTTTATGATGTTTAACGTCTCAAAGCGACTCATTCTATGAGGAATGCCGCAATGGAGACTCCGGAGAATTTCGACCACCTGGTTATCCTTAACGCGCACTGAGATCGCATAGTACACGTGCCTCTAGCACTTCGCCGCCACTGAAATGCAACCGCGGCGGCCGGTATCGAACCCGCGTCTTTCGAATCAGCAGCCGAGCGCCACAACCACCCAGCCACCACAGCGGCGCGAGATCGGGGGAATGTCGCTCGGCCCATCTGCGGCAGCTGCTGCGAAACGCGCCGCCCGAGGCAAGAGCCATCGCTGGCGCCGCGCTCCTAGAGCGGCGGACACCAGAGGAGTAATAGTGGGAAAACAAGTGTGGAACACTAAAAAGCGCCCTTTAATGCCATACATAAATTTGTTATATTCTATATGCGTTAAGGCTGTACATATATTTAAGATATCCTAAAATAGAAATACTTTAACAGCATGTCGCTAAATCTTGCTTTACACAGTTCGAACCGTCCTGTCAAGTTTTCTTAAAATTCTGATTCACTATCACTAATTTTTTTTAAAGGAACCAAACATAAAGTTTATTTGCCAACAGATAAGAGCAATTTTCGGTCGGGACCTATACTTTCTCGCTTCGCAGTTAAATGTTCAGTATATTTAGGGTCATTGACATAAAGCAAGCTTTCATCTTCCTTGGGTGCAGCATGATCTTAATTTTTTAGATATAAAGTTCATGCTTTTAAGATATCTCGCATCTCCACTATGGCTAAAATCAAGTGGCATTGAGGAGTTCCTTAATGCAAGAACGTACACAGTGGGCCATCGATCGGACGTATCTACAAAGCTTTCCTCGAGTAAAAACGCTGAAGTATTTATAGGCCACTGGCCTCTACAGTCCATTGCGCACTGGCCATCCATAATATCCCGTGATATCAAATGCCTTAACTGGCACAACTATGTTGTGAAATCGTTCGCTGCCTTCTTTTTTTTTCTATCTAGTGACCTAGTCTCGTCGCCAGCAGGTTCACTTTTCGCTAACTATTGTTCAGCGATCATGAGCAGGCCACAGCTGAGGGGCTCTAGCTAAGAGATTTTGCGAATCGGGCTGAAGTTTCAGTTGCATTAAGAATCTCAGGCGACACGTCGAAGACGCCCTTCTCATGACAGCGGGTTTTAGATCGAGCGCGAGCACAAAGCCCCCGGGCACACGGCCTCCATTTGGCGTTGAGAGTCGGTGCCTTCGGTTGAGGCGCTAAGTGAGCACTTGTTATGCCTCCCCGGTGTGCATTCTAGTGTGTGGGCGCTCGCGCGTGCGTTCCCGCGCCGTCGGTCTGTCTTGTGCAATAGCCGGGTTATCGACCACACGTGTGCCTTCCGGTGGCAGAGGCCTGCTGTCGGACGCTGAGTTCGTCTAAGTTGCTTCCAAGGAGTGCGGCATCGCTCCGGCAGCGCAATCCACCCGCGGGGTGCAGAGGAAGACATGAGGGGGGGGGGGGGGGTGGACGATAGGACGAAACGTGGAAAAACGCAGGTGGCAGCACGCCGGCGTATCCTCGCTGGACTGCACTGCGTGTGAGAATAAAAGGGCGATGCCAATGCCAACATTGCGCCATGTTGGCATCGCGGTTTGAAAAGGGGTTCTTCATTCGGAGGGAATTCGGCCTTTCAACTACGTTTTTCGGTGCTGCCACTGGTTGTCAAAGGTCATAGGGCTTTCGCTTCGTCTTATGATGCCTATAACAAAACAGATAGGCGATAAACTTGCCTTACTGGCATGAAATGCTTTTAGCTCCCGGCGGAGCATCGCGGGTGACCTTGGCGCCAGAACGAATAACACGGAGCCAAACGTAAACGGACATTGCGAAACTTTTTGTTCACCCGGCCCTAGTGCCTGCGTGCTGCGCTGCCACCGATGCAGCACATGCGTCTACAGCAGCGTCTTCATGACCCGTGGTCGAGGGTCCATTTCGCACCACAGTGTGGGCATCTTTCTTGCGATCTCGGCTTTGGGTACACGTGGTACGCCCATGCCGGGTTCATAAATGTATTAGTTTGTAGCCGCTTCCACGCGACAGCTTCTCTATTGCATAATTTGGGAGTGCCCAATTTCTCCCGGGGCGGACAAAGATATTGAGAGTAGAGAAGCCTGGGAGACCCTGCTAAGAAGCCCGGACACTGAGCTCCAGCGCACCACCATTCATCTGGCGGAAGAGACCGCTGCCAGTCAAGGACTTCAAGCCAGCCTCTCACCGCGGACGCGCAACTCGCAGTCTCCCAGGCCTACGATGTGCCAGGGGCGGGGAGCAACGTCTTTTCTGATGAAAACGAAAGTTGTTCAGTCAATCAAAATTAATCATGATCCGTGGTATAAAAGCCATTGCGCGCCTCAAACGAGCTTAAGTTCCGCCCTGCATCTCGACATGTGAACGCGTAGTCCTGATGGCACTTGGTAACGTCTCAGGTGCACAATTCTTCGTACTAACCGCGCCGAATTGTTTTTCTCTCTTGGTCTTGAGTCCCTTCCTAATCTTTCTAATCATGCAAGTATTTTAGTCGTTTCAACATTTATAACTGTCGTCTGGCGGTTGGTGCGGTACGGTG
This sequence comes from Amblyomma americanum, assembly GCA_030143305.2. Taxonomy (NCBI): domain Eukaryota; kingdom Metazoa; phylum Arthropoda; class Arachnida; order Ixodida; family Ixodidae; genus Amblyomma; species Amblyomma americanum. Next base: position 244,909 of record JARKHS020031845.1, on the reverse strand, counting down.
ACCTTCGAAACTACGCGAAAAAACAGAGCAAGAGATACCAACACAAGCGCAAACTTTATCGGAAAAAGTTGTCTTGGTTCGGGCAGGGCTGCAGTTGACTCTCATGAATTCAAGTTGCTCAGAAATTGTTTAAATACTTATCCCATAAGACAGGCTCTTTCATGCATGTCAAAACAATAACACACTATCAAAAATTCACAGACTATCTCGCCGTCGAGAGTACAGGTAAACGTGAAATGCACCGAAGGAAAGTCGTATCGTAATGTAAGACGGCTAATAGACACTGAAAGGCACACACAAGTCTTGGGAAACGTTCCTCATCAGTCACTTTTCTTTCCTTCAGCTTTTCTTCATGAGTAACAGAGCGCCCGGTTTTCTTCACCGCTTTTTTGTATGGCGACCCGCGCGACCAGCACTCGCCACGTGCCGAATAAGAGGGATCGCGCCGTCACGTGCATAACAGAAAGCTGGGACATTCGCAGCGGCTAGACGGTGCCACCGTCGCCGCCTCCGCCGACCACGACGTCGAAGAAGAACAAATTAGAGCTGGTGACCGGCCGTGCTGACAAACGGCACCATGGGACCCTGTTGTCTAGACATGGAGTTCTTTCCTTCGTTCATGCTTCTATGGTTCGTGTGCATTACTTAATGACGGCACCTCACGGGGTGCTGTCGCCCAGCTTATCAAGTGACGCAAGGACTGCGCTTGCGCCTCTCGGGCTGCAGGAATTTAGACGCCGTTGTAGACGCCTGCGTTGCTCCATTTACTTGGACGCCGCGTAATGACGGGTTAGAGGGCAACTAGGTTCATAAACTAACTCGAGCGCTAAATAGCTGAGCGACTACTTCCTATCCTCACCTCACACCCTTTCCGTTCACATATAGCGAACGACTAGAATCACTGTAAGGCAGTGATGGGATGTTCTCGGGCGATGACAGCGGTTTGTGCTGTAGAGACACATTTAGGCTATCCGAAGCACGCGCGGAGAGCTTACGCTTGTATACTTAAAAGAACTTCCAGCACGTAGCACCACGCGGACTGAAAGCTTCGTTAAAGTTGAGTGCGTTCGCCTCAGTGTTCACCGTTCTGATTTCGAACTGAGTTTTTATTTGGCCCCAGGCTACAGCATCTGCTGTGCTTAGCTTTTTGTGCGGTAAAGGGTATCTCCAGCGGATAAGACGTATAGTGTTTCTAGTCGTTCGTTTTATGTGAACGGAAGGGGTGTGAGGTGAGGATGGGAAGTACTCGCTCGGTTAATTAGCGCTCGAGCGAGGTTATGAACCTAGGTGCCCTCCAACCCATTATGACCCGGCGTCCAAGTAACTGGGTGATGTTATTGTAAAGGGAGTTCTGCTGCAGGGAGTTTTGCTGCTCTTTTCCGGGGTCTAACGGCCGTATAATCACGGCATGCTTGTTGTTAGTCTGTGATAACGTGGTCTGTTTTAATGGGTGTGTCTTGTTGTTATATAAGACAGACCTATTTAATTACAGTAAAATGTATCCTACTCAATGCCCCGATATCTGCGCCTAGTGTGACGCAAGTCCCGCAATTTTTCACGTTTCATGGGGGTGTGTGGGCACACCTGGACTTTTAAAGGCGACACATACGTCTTGCTAGCAGTTGGAGGCTCATCTTACTAGACGTATCCCTGGAAGATCCCCTGAAGCTCGTCTACAAGGTTCGTGAAGCAGCTCGGGACACTGGTGCTGTGGAATAAAGACCCACCCCCTCTCCTTCATTTGATCGGCAAGCAACTCGCAGGACGAGCTTATTCTATCTCTCTCTCTCTCTCATTCTGCCGTCAGGGTCACGAGCGGCGCACCGACAGTGGGAGCTCAAAGCACTTCATGCTTAAGAAACACCTTTGCACACTTATACGCTGTCTTTCATATTTCTTGTGCCGCTACTGTGGCTTAGTGGTTAGGGCGTTAGGCTGCCAGCCGTAGAAGCTGGGTTCGATGTCGCTCGTGGCAGCCCCGTTTCAATAGGGAAGAAACGCTAAAGGCACCCGTGTGCTGTGCGATGTCAGTGCACTTTAAATATCCACATGTGGTCGAAATTATTCCGGAGCCCCACTACGACGTCCCTGACAGCCCATGTGTCGCTTTCGGACGTTGACTACTACATACCATATTTGAATTTGTTTTGGAGCGGGATAATTTATAGCATTGCGTTTCGGTGTCGTGCATGTCTTCCGACAGACATGTTCCGTAGAACGTTGGTGACATTTACCAATGCCTGGTAGTACTAACGCAGCTTCTATGATTCGAGCTCCTGCTGCTGCCAGAGTGACAGAATATGCTTAGTAGGAAAGTCTTCGAGCTCAGGTACAGCCTTCAGCATCGTCGATGCAAATCCAAGCAAGCAGTTAAATCAGGTGCCCTGGGGACTCTACGTGCCATGACTGCAGAGAGCATACACCGTAGTTGCGGTGATCTCGCAACAGAACCGCCCATTTTAGATACCTGTAGCGTGGCAGCTTTCCGCGTACTCGCCATCAAAGAGATCGGGAAATGAGGCTTTAAACGCTTACACTGTCATCTTCACGCGCGGAGACACCGAAACGACCTTCTTGAAATACGTAGAGGTCGGAGCGGCGTATGACAGAATGGTCGAAACTAATGGTGTTCGGCTTTTTCGTGCGACGCGTTGACAGAGCGGGTAACCGGCAGTGGATAAGTGTCGCAGTGAATGCGATCTTAGAAGCGCTCTCCCGCAGACTAACGCACATCATTTATGAACGAGGTGACCTTTAGACTGCGTGTTGCTTCGGTCCAGGAGCTACTGCAGATGTTGACGCAATTATGCTCATGGCAAGGAGCGTAACGCGCTCATTTACAAGGGGATAACATAATAGGTGGATCATGCCACGAATTGCAAGCTCTAGCGTGACTATAAACTGAACTGTCGGCGGAAACAAGTTGTACTGCCACGAGCAGTCGCTAATTTCTAACCACTCAGCCACCGCGGCGGCTATGTGGTTATGGAGCTCGGATGCTGGCCCGAAAGACGCGGGTTCGATCCCGGCCGTGGCGGTCGAATTTCGATAGAGGCGAAATTCTAGAGGCCCGTGTACTGTGCGATGTCAGTGCACGTTAAAGAACCCCAGGTGGTCGAAATTCCCGGAGCCCTTCACTACGGCGTCTCTCATAGCCTGAGTCGCTTTGGGACGTTAAACCCCCATAAACCAAACTCAGAGCATGAATGGTAACAACAGCTGCACTAGTAGCTTTAAGCGATAGTTGTGGACGTCCGCGATGAATTTTAGTGAAGCATTCTAGCATTTCGTGCCGGAATGAGTTTCTTCAAAGGAATATCAAAATAGACCTGGAAACGGTTTTCGCAGTCGTCTCAATGACCCACATGCGGGCTGCGGTCTCAGCGACTTCAAAGGAAGTTTGAGATAAGAAGAGTAGTACGCCTCTCTACAGTCATTAGGCGATTACATTGCACGCAGGTAAATGGCAGAAAATGTAAACATTAATTAAAACGCAGTGATCATAGTGTACTCAGTAACAATGTACAAGCAAAGCTTCATTTCAGAACGATGTGGGTTTTAAGTGTACACATTCGAGGTATAACTAGCCGCCTTTGAGAAAAAACCACTGTCGCAAAAGATGTTAGCAGTATTACTTGCTCTCTTGAGACCGCGTGTCTCATATCTATCGATTAAAGCATAGTTTGGTGCCTTATTTTGTGATGAATACCAGTGGTTCTCTGCGGTGTCGGAATAGCAAATGGAAGCAGTTGAACAAGATTTACATTTTAGTAATTCTTATGCATGCGTTATGAGTAATTTATTATAAGCTCCAGCACCTAGCGTGTGCGTGCGAATGCAATTTGTTGATTGAAGTAAATGTCTTAATTATATCAGTCTAATATATTTAAGAGGAACTCCTCAGCTTGGGTAGACTTCAGTAATGGAGCAGTAACTCATCATCTTCCTACTGACCGACCGATACGTCTGCAGCGAGCACCGAACGAGGGTTAATTGGAGAGAGATGGGAGAGGCGTTTGCCCTGCAGTGGGCGTCGTCAGGCTGATGATGATGCAGATGAAACGAACAACTGTTCTACACCACTGAGTATACCCGTTTGCTGGGAAAACGTGCAGTACCTGCTGCAATCGTATGAGCGCAAAAAAAAAAGAACCACAGGACTGCTAATGGCGACGCATGCTGCGACTTGCTGACCTGAGGGAACTTTTTCTAAAACCAAAGAGGAATGACTGTCTAATGGACTACTGGTACCTGAAGAAAAGCATCGGACCGCCCGTTAATCATCAACGCCTTACGGACACGCTTGGAACGCACCCGATATGAAATGCATCGATGGGCATACAGCGTATATGAGTAACCATGATGCACCCATTCTGCTCTTTTGCCTGCAGTTTGCGCTTGCCTTTATCCTTATGCCGCAGCAAATGTTCACCGCTGCATGAGTGACAACATTGAAAATGATCGACATTAGCTCTTACTTTTTTCTCCAGGAAGAATTTTTTCCGTCTGAGCTCTTTCTTCCTCATAAAAGAATATCTGATTGAATAACGCTATCCCCTTACCAAACTTGCTCGAAGCTGATAAGGATCGCTCATTCGCTACCACTAAGCGCTTCATGAAGGGTGTGGTGGTAGGCACCTCAAGGGCAGCAGACCTGTCGGCCGCAGTTACGGAAGATCCGCGCCAGGGCGGCCGACGGCGGCTGCCACCGCATGTTACGTCACTACGGGAGCCTGCGGGCCAGTGGGAAACCCTACGGGTGAGTTTCACCGCGGTTCTCGTGAACGAAATCCGGCAGGGGCTGCTCAGTGGCCATTCCCCAGGGAGGGATTGTGCGGCCCGAGTTCTGTGACCGCTCATAGCCTTGCAGGTGGCCGTGACCGATGTGTTGGAGGCGATCATTCCAAAGGAAGCCACATAATCAGCAACAGGTTTTTCCGCAGCGCTAAGACATGTGAAGTATGCGAGAGTGGCAGACATTCATGTTGGGAGATGAGATTAAGAGAAAATGTGCTGGGATGGCTGGCCGCTGTGGGCAGAGGACAGGACTAATTCTAGAACAATGGTTGCTCACATATTCTCTTAATGGAGGTAGCCTGGGTCGTATTAATGAGGCAAAGCACACAAACGCTGCTTGTAATCGGTAATGCACGTTTTACTTTGCATTCGATCAAGGTTCCGGCTGCGGTTGCTATTTAACCCAAGCATGCGTCGGCAATGATTTATTACCTCGTAGAATGCCGTACTGCGTTCGGCAATACAGGAAATCAAGTCGATGTTATACGCCGCAAGTCTGTATTTGTGCAGCGGGATTTGCGAATGAGTGTCGAATACCGGGGAGCATTTCAGCAGTACTACACCGTGAACGTCGTCAGTGCGCGCATTGATGACTCTGCTCGCTCTGTCATACACGTTAGAGCCTAGGCAAGCTAATCTGTTCTCGGAACTTCTTCTGCCGGTCCTCGTAAGTCCTGAATCTCTAATGAACGCATTTTTAGCATATTTTCTTTGTAAGCCTTTGCTGCGTTCCTATAAAAGCGCGCGTGTTCAAGACGCCATGCTCGTTACCATCCCATCATCGTCGGCGGGGAAAAAGCTAATTCAAGGACTAGACGATGTAGCCAGCACTGAGGTACAGCTGGAGCGTTACTGCTGCTGTCGCGTATAATCTAGAGCATTACGAGTTTCTGTTTTTCCTCGGCCCGTCTTCGTTCATCGACCGTCGTCTAGCCGCCACTGTCTGTTCTTTTCTTCATGTTCCGCTTCAGGGTCTCCTCCTCAGCCTTCCCTTTGGCGAACCGCGGCTCTGGTCGGAGCTCTTCGATCTGGTCTGCCCGCCCGCCTTTGTATCTTCGTCCCTATCGCCGCACAAAGGCAGAGATGCTGCCTCCTGTTTGCGTTGACCAACCTCGTGGACGTTTATAATGCGCTTCCTTATCTAGCTCTTTCGCCTTTGCGCCGTTGTTTTCTTTATTTCCATTCTTGTTTCTTTTTTTCCAGCTCGCGCTTCCTATTTTTCTCATGTGATTTCTGATTTCAAACGTCAAAGCATTTCTCTTGAAAGGCTCTCCTCCTACTTGGCTTGATATTGCAAGTGTGGAACGTTTTCGCCGAAGCCACAGACAACTATACCAGTGTTTTTCTACAGGCTGCTGAATGAAAATATGGATCATGGTTGTCGCCAAACTTAAGCGATGGGCGGTGCAACCGGGAGTGACATAAGCCAAACGCAATCCTGAAAATCCTAACAACATGCCCGCCATGCAAGTTATAGTGTTCGGTATAACATTCGGCGCCATTTCTGCCCGCAAGAAAAGTACATCCACCCCACCAGCGTTCGCTGCTCAATCAAGCTCCTCGAAGATTATCTTCTTCCTTGCGCATGACCGTCACGTGTACGCAGGAGTGCAAGCAAGGGTCCTCTCATTTCTCGCCTTGAAAGACAGCCTGACGAGCAGAATGCCCAGCATTTGCCGTCCCCCTTTACCACCTGTCCCTGTCCATTACTCACCACGTGCAACGCTATCTTCATCAATCTTTATTCTTGCGCCTTTACGGCGAAGCAACGTAATTCACTCGAGCAGGTGCGATGATTTATCATCCGATTCCCGCAAGGTAGGCAATCAGGCGTTCTTCTTTCCCGCTGCATGCTGCCGCTACTCTTCCTCGCCGTTTCGCTGTGCCATGTAGTATAAAGCACGTGTGTGACGGAACTTCCTTCTTCCAGCTTCGATCACACCTCCGTTATAGGGGCTGACGTTGTTCTTAACGTCCGTGGTTACAGTAGTTAGAGTTCCTGCAGACGAAGTTCTTCCTAGTTGCGTTTCCTGCCTACGGCTGTGAAAGAGTGCCGTTCTGCTTCCATTTCTTTATTCTTTTCTGTTATCTTCTGGAGCACATGACGACGTCTGACCCGTTCTTTTCACCATAACTTTCGCTTGTACTTAATGCTGGGTGGTCGAAGTTAGATGCATTGCTACCCTGCGTATGAATGCATTACAGCCAGACCACTGGGTCATTCGTGTGACAGAGTATGCCTTCCATTGCGACGCCAGATATCCGTCGTCCTAACTTGAGAAATAAGCTTTCCCGCAAGCATCGAGTTAGTCTCTCACTCACTCAAACAATGATGCCTCGTGGAAGCTTCAGCAGCCTCCATCTAATCAGGAAAAGAGCTTGCTGAGCTGCCTCTACCAAAGATATGTTTTCGCGTTAGGAAGGGACGTGTCTTTTCGCACCCATGGCTGTCATTACTGGACAGCCTAGGAATGCCGGTCGGCAACCCCGAGTTATTTTCAAGCGCGAAAGGGTTCTTGATCTGCTGCCCTAGTAAAGTGACACTAAATTATCTTCCATAGTGGAGCGTAGTTTGCGCTAGAGAAATTACATGCAGAGCGATGGAAGCATGCGAACGCATCTATTTGCTCCGTCCGACACCTCCAGCGATCGCGTTCACTCATGTCTGAGGCAGCGAGGCAGTCTAGCCTCATGTGCCACGAGGAGAGAACTTTGCATACTCGGGCTAGTATAATGTATATGATAGAAACTGAAAAACTATCGAATTCAAAAGGTTGCAGGTGTTCGGAAGTAGACAACATCCATCAGAACAACTTTGTTTTCTTCATTACTTTAGATTCAACCAGAATAACAATGTTCGCTCGACTACATTTTTTACGAATGACGAAATCGCCTTTTTCAGAAACATGCTCTGCCGCTCCGCCTCGTGTCACGCAAAGCGCAGCGATGGAGACGAAAAAAAAAGGCTAAGGGCAAAAAAAAACCAAAGAACGAGAAAAATAGTAAAGAGAATACTGTAGCTATTATGCGCCATTTAAAGCGTAATTCCTTTAAAGTTTTCGACATTGGTCACTATTTTGCGCTGGCCCCCACTGCTGGTTCTTCCTCAGGCTGGTCCTCTGGCATGTTTCTTTTTTATTATTATTACTGTCGTAACTCTTCACTACGATTTGTACTAGTTTACTGCGCAGGTCTTTCTTTTTAAAAATGAAAGGTCTATTCGTGAGCTTCAAACAGGTGAGTAAAAAACGCATAATTTGTATGCACAAGCTTGAAAAAAAAAAACGGAATCATTTCAAAACTTTCATGCGACTAGTATTAAAGCATGCTGAGAGTTAGCCGTTATTGAGAGTTTAATTCCCTACGGCCTAAGTTACTGAATATTACATAAAGCCCGGTTAAGGGGCAGACGCAGCCTCTCTAAATTGTTATTAAATCGTCAAAACGGTAGCCGGAACTTTTCTCTTGAGACAAACAGCCCCAGTCGTAAAATAGTTGCGCGTTTCACAAGAGTTTATGCTCACTTCTACCTTAAGCAGTCCGCTGTACAGCGCCTGTACAGCTAGCTTTCTCCAGTAACTGGTGACTAACCTAAACTGAGCTTCGTCAAGCCGTGAGGTGCGTGCTCACATTTCTGCATGGCATCGCTTGCCTCCGAACTTTCCCTCTTTGCATCCATAACAGGAGGGCGGTACGCAAGAGCACTTCCTCGTGTATTGCTGAGCGTTGGATGAACGAAGAGAATATGCTTTCTCTGCACCTGGCGTACAACCTTCCGAAATGCTTTACAGCAAGATGCATTTTTAACATCAAGCCAAAAAAGAAATAAGCCGTAACTGACACAGCTGTGCGGCCACGCCAACCGCGTCAACCACGCGGAGGCGTGCCCGTTTCCCGATAGGAAAGAAGCGTGGTTGTGGGAGGTGGGGTTAGTTTTTATCTCATGAATTCTGATGCGTTTATGCTTGCTTACATTTTTGCGTGTTTGTGTGAGACTTCTAGCCTGCTCCTGAATTCTTAGCGGAACATTCTGGTGTGCCACCGGTGGCCCTAGGAAGTGCGTCCAAATTCCACACGTTTCGCAACCGCCGGCTGCGGTCGGCATTTATACGAATACGACATCGATCTCAGACGAGAGCTAGTTTAGAATGAAAATGGTGGCATGATGCTTCATCCTGCGTGATATAACCTTGAAAACCGCGGCATTGCAGAGTGCTTTATCCTTACAATGCTGGTATTGAAACCTTCGTATTTTTTGCCTGCCTTGTCCTTTCCTTGTTTCCTTAGCCTTAGTTGACGTTCTATCGAAAGTCACCACTGGTTCTCAGAAGGACTAGAATTTGTTTGAGCTATATTGCTTTTTAATTGAGCGGTGCGAGACAGTGAAGAACGATACTGCACGTCGTGTGCTGCTTAGCTAAACTGCAATTTTAAGCATGACCTAACTCGCACACTAAATCCATCAAACAGCGCTTCGCTTTAATGAATACTCACGAGCTTCCTCGGCTCACTATGCTCTATTTGAGAAAGTACAATAAGATATTTACCTGCAAATGAACAATATGGAAAGGCAAATTCATGCGATTAAATAAACTTGCCCTAAAAATAAACAAAACCATGCTAGTGGAACTTGTGCACGCATGCAAAGTTCTTTAGAGAATTACCACAGCTTGTTTGGGAGCAATTACGTAGCTCCCCCTGCTCATTCTTCGTGGATAAAGAGAGGTCTCGTCGTGCCAGATTTCACACCTTACGGAGCCAAAGCCGTCCGCAAAGCAGTCTTTCTTGCGCAACCCGTGAGTGGAGCCGAGCGCAGTGCATCCAGCGGAGGCGCAGAACGTGCGCTGCCCACTCCGACGCCGCCGCTTCGGCCATCAAGAGGAGCGGCAGCAGCGTGCACACAGCAGTCGTGCCGCTAATTACGCTGCATTGGCTTGAATCACATGTCGGTCTATGGGGTGCTTCGTTTCCATGACAACGCGCTTTAGGTGACCAGCACGCGGCCCTCCCCTCGGGAGCACTATGTCGGGCAGCGCAGTCTCCGGAGAAAGAAGCGCTCTATAAAGCACCCCCTCCACGCGAAGGCTACAAAGCAGGGCACCGCCTCCGCCCTGCTTTTCATTCGCCACGAAGGCAACTGCTCTCCGGGTATGGGGCAGTAAGGTCGCTGTGGGCATGTGTGTGTGTACGGGGAGGGCGGGGGGAGGCCGGGTGGGCGTGGGTACCGATTGCAGCGTACAAGATTGCAGCTATTTTGAAAACTTATTTCTTAATCCTGCGTATTGCTTCCTGTTCTCAATATGCGCACTAGCGGAGAATAACAAAATGGAAGTGGAAAGAGACACATTCGCAATACGCCTATTGTTTTTGTTGATCTGTTTATTTTTTATTTATTTATCACATACTGCGGACCAAATACGGTCCAAGCAGGAGAGGCACAGTACAAAATAATAGAGTACAAAACTTCAACCTTGAAAGAAAAAAAAGAAAAATGACGACGAAACAAGTACTAAAAAGGACGACAAATGGATGGAAAGAAAAAGAAGAAAAACGATTTCCGGTTTGATCACAGAGTGAATGACTCTGCTTTACGTTTTCCCAAGAGCTTTTACCTCAGTCCTTTCGTGTTTGGCCTCTCGTAACTTAACTGACCCCCTCGCGCGCTCTTATCCGATAATCTCTCTCCCTCCTCCTGCCATCGGACGTCCCACCGCGTCGGCAGCTGGGGACCGGTGAGCCCTGTGAGAGGTGCGCCGCGTGGCGTGCCTCTGTGTCCGACCGGAGAGGAGGTCTCTGCTTGGCGGGCCGGCCAGCAACGAGACTCCGTCCGCAGGCGCCGTCTCCTCTCCGACCACAGGACACGCCGGCACACAGCTCCATCCATAACCGTGTTATCGCGCCCTGCAAATGACGCTGCCGATTCCGGTGGCCTACTTGCTGCTTTCCCAGCTGCGCATCGTAGGGCCGCCTCTGAATTCAGTTTTCTCCTGTATGCACTTTTTTCTGTTTCCACGGGCACTCCGCTTCTAAGGCCGTCGTTGTGGTGTGGCCCTCTTTCGATCGTGTGCTTTTCGACCTCCAGTTTTCTAATGTCGTCCTTTTCTCGGATTCTCCATGGCGAGCGTTTCTTTGAACTTCTTCCTGTTGCGCATTCGCTGCAGTTCTTTTTTATTTTCGGAGTATCTGTTTTTAAAGCATCCTTTTTTGTAGTTTCTCCTTAACTTATCCCCTTTCCGCCCTCATCCCAATACTTCTTAGCTACTTCCTGAAGTTTATGAACATCACAGTTCTTTTTCTTCCTCGGGTTACGCGTTTCGTTTAACGCATTTTGCGGTGGCTTAACTACATGCGATGTGCAGATGGAATAGAAATGGAATAGAAAGTGCCCTACTGCCGTAGGGCACTTGGTCTTCTAAAGCTTGGTAGGGCATAGAAGAACAAACAAAATACATCTGAATGGTTGGGTCGCTTCTTCCTAAATAGTCCACTGCCACGTTTCTTAAGAATGACGATAAGGAACGCCACACACACAAAACAATTATCTGTTCTCATGGACTGGCATAATAGTGATCATCTTCGTACTGACGCCGACTGTGACAGCTTCGCTCCAGAAAAAGACTGAGGTCGCTAGCGAGCAACTAGCAGCCCGATCACGACGCATGCGGTTGAATGTAAAAAAATCATATAAATGCGTGCGCTTCCTTTGCCCTTCGTGTATATTCAATTTAGTGCTCTGTTAATCAATGTTCTTAAATTTCAGGCTTGGATGAAGTTAGCTCCAGCAACATTTAAGACTCGTACCAGGTTCCGTTTAAACATATATAAATTGCCTATTTCAGTACCGAAATTGGAAACTTTCTGGATTGACTTGAACTGAAGGGGAGGTTTTCAAACATTCTTTGTCGCGGGTGCCAGAATAGATAACAAAGGAATTACCTTTGTTGGCACATCGTCGGAATGCAACTTCTAAAGCTCATGTAGAGATGGCGCCACCTATCCGCACTGTACGGATCGATGATCTGTAGACAACCGCCTCTTACACACCATTTGTTTGCATAGATAGAAGCATAGTAGCGAAAAGCTTGTCACATATTTCCTGTCCGAAAAACAGCGCGATTAAAACCCCCGCTTGCTATCAGAACGGCTGACTATGTGCTTGCGGCACAGTTTTAGCCGGTTCTTTTACGTTCTCGAGTTTAGAGAGTCGTCCTGTAGTGTTATGAGTCAATAAAAGCCAAGCAATTTCGTAACTCAGCGAGTGGCGGGTCTAGACATCAATAGCAAGGACATGGATACTAGATTTTAACCAAGTTGAGAACACAGCTGTAAAATAGTAACACCTTTCTGCTTCACATAAATTTTACTCTACTCTGTCACTTCCGAGCGGGATAGTGGGACAATAATTTATGTATTCCGGAACGATGAAACTCTGCTATAGGAGGAACCGGCAACGAACTTGTAAACAATACGTCAATATCATTGGAGACCTGGTTTCATGCTAACTTCCTTAAATGACGGAAGGAAGTACTCTGCTGTCGAAAACGCAGGAAAACCTTCCAGTGGTGGTAGGGCGTTACCTGTGTTGGTTTACTTGCATCAAAATGAATACTGGCTCGCCAAAACGACGGAATGAGAAATAAATTTATTTATGTATGTGGCAACAATCTGTGTTTGACGGCATTGTCACTTGATGATCATGTAGCCGCAGGAAGGTAAAATACCGTACAGAGAACATAGAGTCTTATATGTTTTCGCTACGCCCATAGCTTAAGCGGCGTGGATGTCATGAACACTAGACATAATGTGTTACATGATGACATTCACAAGACCTAGAGATTCTGCTTCAAGTTCTCGGTCCGGATGATACCTGTGGCTTAGTGACTCTGCCATGTTCTATGCCCCCACTCTAATATTTCAAGTGAAAGTAACTGCGGCAAATATTTCATTGTGCATTGTTTGAAAAAGATTTGTACTAGTATTCCTAGTCGTGAGCCGGAACGCTCTTGATGTGGATTTTCCTTCCGGTTGCGGTCGAAACTCAGTTTAAACGGCGTTAATTTCTGCACGCGATACTTGCCTTGCGCTTCTTCTTTCATGCAACATTTCTCTCCCAGATCGTGCAACATACGTCGGGATAGAATGCTGCCTGAAGACAAGCATGCATGTAGCTGTAGGTAGCAGAAATAAAAAGGCAATGCGATCTCCACAGCAACAAATGTTAAAATTATTATTTGAGAGGATTTTAAAAGTACTTACAGCTTCCTTTATAGTGCGCCACACCATGAATGAAAAGCAGTGCGTTGATACACACTGACAAAACGCTGAAGACAGTTGAAAAAAAAATCGAATTATCTGCATGGTGTCTGCTGTTAATTTTATTCATGTAGAAGCACGAACATGCGCAAGAAAGTATGTTTAAAAAGGTGCAGTTTTGACAAAAACAAGCAATCACGTTCAAAACAGTGTGCGAACTAGTGAAAAACGACGAGTTTCTCAACTGAACAAAACTTAAAATTACTCGAGTTTTGCCAATTTCACCTTAGATAGCAGTAAAGAGATACCATGTTCGCACAGCCAGTTGCCTCTGTCCGTGCTAAGTGATGCACGAGATGAGCCGAGATAAAAGGTTCAAACTAAAACAGAAAAGACACGCGAAAGCGAGAAAAACAGGCTCGAACTGGACGGCTAGGAGACGCGGTAGCTGTTCTAATTAAGCGCTCATTCATATTGCGTGAGGCTGCAGCTATGGCACCCGCATAACGGCCCGCTTTTGCGTGTACAGAGCTTCGTCATGGCACGGGCCGAAACAGGGAAGTGAAAATGCCAGACACAAATAATCCGGGCCTCTGGCACTTGTTCGCGGTCGCTCATCGGATGGCAGAATGCGCACGCCACGTGCGTACAGTACTTCGGCGTTGCACGACATTTTACGCCCTGCACGCGGCACGTGTTGGCATTGTCTTGAGCGAAGAGAGAGCGACAAAGCAGCAATGGGCAGAACTGGTTTGCGCGAAGGGCAGACGCATTATTTAGGCGCCAGTGCTTGTAATTTACTAAAGTAGGTTAGTGCACGTTACAGTTACTCAACCTGTCAGCTTGCTCAGACAATGAGATACAGATTTTAAGACCTGCCAGAGGTGGCGGTCATAGAAGTTTGGTTTGGTTGGTTTCGTGGGGGTTTAACGTCCCAAAGTGACTCAGGCTGTGAGGGACGCCGTAGTGAAGGGCTCCGGATATTTCGATAAACTGGGGATCTTTAACGTGCACTGACATCGCACAGCACACGGGCCTCTAGAATTTCGCCTGCCATCGAAATTCGACCGCCGCGGTCGGATCCAACCCGCGTCTGTCGTGTAAACAGCCGAGCGCCATAACCACTGAGCCACCGCGGCGGCTTGGTAGTAGAAGTACTTATGTCGTTACAGCTGGATTTGTCGAGCAGTTAGGTCAGTCTGCGCCACTTCACAGAATAGAAAAGCTTCCCACTACACTTGCCAAAATCCACACAACTCATGAGCCGCTGAAATTACTGATTTATTTACTTATTTATTGCGTGAGCCACTTAGAAGTTCAATGCACTGCGCTATGTATAAAGGGCGTCCCCCATAGCACACGCCAAAGGTAAAAAAGCTCGCACATATTACTGTTGCGAAAGTGAAGCAGTGTTGCTTGCTACTGCTTAAAGCCAAAAAGGATGCTTTTTAATGCGTTGGCACATTAGTCAACTTTTCAATTGCGGGAGATTTTAGTTTTTTCTGAAAAAAAACTGCTGTTTTTTTTAATTTTTACTATGGTAGCACTTTGGTTAGAAAACTTTCTGTGCATCGAAAAAAACCATAAGAGATGGGAAACATCCACAATTGGACCATGCGTTTTGAACATCGCCGATCTCGCAACACATCCTGACAGGCCACTGGTATGGCATCGCTGAAATATGCAGCTGCTATGAGGACATTCCAGCGCACACAACAAAATTATCTTGCATTTTCTTCCCTGCCTACATTTCCTCCAGGACATGGAAGAACATCCAGCATAAGCTTAAATCTGCAGGAAGTGAACCATTTGTGCCGTCTTGTGAAGCTTTACATCTTTGTAATTAGCAATTTCTAAGTACCTATAACAGTTTAAATGTTGAATAATGGATTTCAGCTAGTGCAGTGGGTAGTATTATGCGGTGAAATAAACTGCTGCTTGCTCTACATGCCTGCCAACATAGTGCACAAGTTGAATTTTAATGTGTTCTTGTTCTCCTTATACCATTGGCTCACATTACATGGGACGCCCTGTACAAGTAATGCGAGCGAAAAACCAAGAGATGAATGCAGTCAAAGACCACCTTAGACAGATATGCAATGAAAAAATTTTCATATAGTAAATTGAAAAGCAGATTTTGTACGAGCGCCTTGATAAATTTTAGCGCAATCACTGCAAAAACGCGTCAGCATTTAAGATAGTTCTCATTCCTATCTTGTGACATTACTGTATACTTCTTGCTATTGCGAAACTTTTCTTTTGTTAGAAGGTATTCAAATGCAGCCCTGTCCAATATGAAGGCTCCAAGTGTACTGTAGAAGTCACTGCTACAAGGTAATAACTTTATGATCGTTGCTATAAACTGCGAAAAATGTAGCTGCAGTAATAAAAAGAGCTTACTTTTGTCCTCTTTTGTGTCGACTACAGCCAGATCGTCGAAATCGTACAGCTTTTGGAACCGTACTGGACAGGGCCTCTCCTGAATGAAAAGAAGTAAGCACACTTATTATTATCAGTCCTTGCGCTTGTTTGAGGGCTAGTTGGTTCATGTTTTCAAGGCGGTATATTTTTATCACCCCACACAAAGTCCCAGTTCATGCACAATATGACGAAAAAAAATGGAATAGGCATTTAAGCACCGCTTTAAGAGTAGGACATGATAGCGCTAATGAGTTAATGCCCATATATGCAGAATCAGTCATTCTCGACCTCATATTTACAGATCCCTGGGAGTTCTCATGCTACTCCTGGTGTAGCAGTGCAATGGTTAAGCGATGCGTCACTGCCCTGCGAAAACAGGTGCGGCCAACGGCGTCGCTTTTGCGACCCAGGTTGCTTTTCCCGAGCAACCTCTCGCGAACAATCATTAACCGCTACATGCCGCGGTGGGAAGTTTGCTCACAATGCAATGGGCAGGTTAAGATGACGTCACAATGTCACATGACCTAGGTAGCCACCGAGGATGCTTTTCTGAGGAATTTTGGGGATTTTTCGCCCATGGTCAGCGATGTCGACGCAGGCTTTTCTGAGGCACGGGCTTTTTAATGCTATCGCGTTAAAATGCAAACGAAAATTGACACTCAGGGGAGCCGTGCTCGAACTACAAAAAACGTGGAGGAATCTGTCAAACAAAACGAACTCCTGCGTTCATTTCGCAAGACTAATCTGGCATCTTCCTACACAAGATTGTTCAGATGTCAATGCTTTTATAGCATCCAGATTTTTGGAAATTGCACCTTGTATAAACGAGATTCTATAGTGTTCAGGTCGCGCACACAAATGTGGACGCTGCGCTTGAAGAGGTCATTATTTTCTTATAAACATGGGTAAAAGATGAGTACTGACGGTCAGTTGCAGCGTGAGAATGTTCATACATGTGTTTGGCGTATGCACGCCGTGTTCTTCTGGCCGCTTAATTCACTGTCCATTCGCGGTATGCTTCCGGCGACAGGGCTTCCCCAGTCGTTGTCATCAAAATCAGTTAAGGGAAGGGATCTGCGCTTCCCAATTGGTTACAGGGCTGCACAAGGAATCAGGAGATTGCAGTGGCTTTTTTCAAGTAATCCTGAAAGTCAAACCGCCGCACTTTTTTTATTATTTCCGTTTTACTTTTAAGCCTATATAGCAGTATTTGGTTGCGAATAGTGAAGTGTAACCAGAATGTATCTTTTATCTGTTTTTCTCGAACAATCATTTGTACGCCTATCGGTTTTTGCGAATGCATTACTGCTTTCTTAATGTAGCTTTGTATGCTCATTACTACACGCTCAATAAGGTAGAAATTCGTGCCTTCTGCATAAAGAACAGTAAAACACAACTATTTTCGTTAATATTATATTCCGGCTCCTATGCTAATTCATTCCGGGTATGTATACGTTTACGAACTCCGTGATGAGTGGCTTAAGTTTCGCATTGCATGAATCATGCGTCTAGATTACTTGCACATCCTCTATTTCATAGTATTTGACGCTTCGACAGCTTTGTAGTGACGTATCAATACAGCCGGGACAAACGGGTCGTTATTAAGGGCTCCGGAATGCATGAATATGACTTCTCTGTGAAGATTACAATGCATAAAGTTAAACCATATCATGTCGCGTGTCACTGCTCTTGCCAGAAACTTCGCTCTAATCGAATGTGCCGTTCAGTTTATTCACCACCGTCCTTTCATTTAGTTCTTACTTTTTTACAGTCTCCGAGTAGCGCGAAAGTATAACCGCAGCTCACCGAGATTTGCTTCGGCTGCATCGGGCTCCCCGCGAGCAATATATCTTGGGCTCCTGGCGAACCACGCATCTTGCAACAGGAATCATGTTGCGCAAGATGAGTACGAACCATTCCGCTGAAAGCAGTCGCGGGGCGCATTGGTACTCCTGTGGTGACGCAGCGACGAAAGGCAGAAGCGACGCGTTGTCGCTGCGGCCTGTCGGCGTTATTGATCTCGCCTTGTTTAATAACTTTCCTAGCGTGTTTTTTCATATATTTGTCGTCTCGGAAAACACGCTGGCAGATAACGGAAAGAAAGAAAGACCACGGGTTCAACTTTAAAATTGAGGCGTTACGAAACGTAGGCCGCTGAAGCGCAGCCCCATTTGACAGCGGAAGTGAAAATGCCATAGAATGGCACACAATGGCGACATTTACGCAACGCATTTCTCGGCAGTGCAATACGGCGGAGCGTAATGCAGTGGAGACAACAAGTGACACTGAAGTGCAGTTCGGTAATCATGAAATGTTTATCGGCATGGATCGCTGTCTTTGATGGGAGCCCCTAATGCAGTATCACAGAATAACCCCAAGTATAACGGAGTGTCGGCCACACAATATTTGTCACCGCTGGGCAGGTAATAGAGTAGAGGGAAGGTGCACCGGTGAGCTATGCTAGAACCTAACAGTCGACCTTTTGATTAAATTACCCGCCCTGTATTTAGACATGCGCCCATCACAGCCATCCCTCATTCAGTGTACCTTATTGTCCTAGAAACGGGTTGTGTATCTTGAAAGAGAACAACACTTGAAAGCAGCGAACAGTCACCGAACCCAAGGAAAGCATAGTGATCGTGGGTTGCGGTCCCACTGGCTGCATGTAGTTGTGATTCTGCTTTTTTTCTTTGTCAATTATTTTTGAGTTAAAAATAAAAACACTACTTTGTCAGTGATCAACATCACAAGTTATCTAATAAGAAAAGAAAAAGTCCTTCATGCGTTTCTTGGTTTCAGTGACTGTTCGCTGCCTTCAGGTGCATTTCATAACGAGCCCCTAATGTCCCAACCTTTAAAGGACAAAAACCCATGACATTGTCATGGATAACGACTAAACGATGACGGAGCTGATGGGCACGCAATAACTGAGCTCAGTGCATGAAGCACTCTCCTTTGGTGGGTGTATGCAACCAATTTTGAGGCGGCAGTTTAGCTGTAGGGAACCTGTTTCTAGCCATTTCATACCAAGATGCTCTTGTGGACGCAGGTTTTTGGTAGCACGAAAAACAGAATGGTTGTTATAATCAAAATTACTATATAATCACGGTTCCCTGTGGAGAAAAAACTGTCCCCTCATACCAATGGAGGTGGATCGCAATTAGAGCTGGATCTGCATATGGAGGTGAGCGTGTACCGGGAAGCTCTTAGCAGAAAAGGCAAAACATGCGCACAAACAAGCGCAGCACTCCGCGTAACAGCTGGAGATGCAAGCTACATGTGAATCGCAACTATTGTTCGACGTAATATTTTAGAACAGTTTATCTAACCGCTTTACTTGCAGTCAGTGAGTCACAAAACAATTACTGGAAAGATATTCATATGAAGTCATCTGGTGAACTTTGTGCTCGCGCATACATCGGTTGTCCAAAGTGGAACGCAGACCTAGGTCGAGCGCCCGAAGCCACTTGTTACTTGCCTGTGCGCCTGTATAATTGTTACCTATCAGCTTTTCCCTGTACCTTATTACCTTCTATGCTGCTATGTCGTGATTGCCTTCCGATGGCGGAAGTCGTTCTCCTGCGGTATCGCAAACCTACCTGTACTACGGTCTGCCTAAGGGCCCTCAGCACAGGCAACCTATTTGGGCCGTCGCAGAGTTGCATCTGCCTTTACTGAACGAGTTGTATGTGAGAGCAAAGCACTTTCGGACGGCTTCTATATACAGCTCGTTTAGTGGAACGGTGGTAAGTTGGTCGTGCTACGCTGCGAAAACAAAAAGTAAATAGTAGTGGATTTTCGTTGGTGCATTCAGGAAGCTGTGAGCCATTGACAGCCTCAGTGGGAGGAAATTACATAAGAACCAAACCTTTCCATGGGTTCTCAAATAAGCTTTATAAGAACACAAACAAATGCAATCGTTCGCAACAGCATTATTAGGGTACTTTGTTTTATAGTGTGGGTAGAACCCCGTGGCCCTTATGGTAAGCAGACTTAAGTGCCTTCAGAATTTTTTTGCAAAGTGTTTGGCTTACAATTCCCGCGTGTGTCGGATTCGGCGCATGCGACAGTCATGACCTGTATACGTTTACATTGCTGGGTTGTGTATCGTATCCAATACAAAAATTCCACCTTCAAAAAACAGATATGAAAGAAAAGACGGCTTCAAAATTTGCCTCTTTTTTGCAGTCTCACCCTCCACTTTTTTGTAACTTTTTTGCCAAGCACATGACGCGCTAAACGGATACCGCATTTTCACAAGTTCCAAAAAAGCACAAAAAAACTAAGAGAGCGAAAAATGAAACATCGCACACACTTTCCAGTCGAGAGTGTAATATAATAAAAGGGAAGCCTTTTTCCGGCACTGTCGCACGGTTCGAGCGCATTTGTCACTTGTCCGGAAAACGGAAGCCGCCTTCTTGAATTGCCGCCGCTGCCGACGCGCTCAATTCAGGGGCGCTGCGGTGCCACGGCTCGTCGCGCTCTGCAGCCCCCGTCGTTCACCCTATCTTTTTTTATGCCTTAATCGGAAAGAAGAAAAGAGAAATGATGTAGTGGCATTTGCACGCGGCTCAAGTGGGCTGATTCACTTACTCGAGAAAGAAGAGCAGAATGCATCATGCGATTGCCTAGTCACCTTGAAGTCACGTTGTCCAGATTAGGTTGGCTGCATTCAGTCGTCTCATTATTCAGTGGATCAGGTTTCTTCCATCATGGCGCAGTTTCTTTCTGCAAGAGCAGTTCGTTTTATTCTTGATACAGCTGTAGTAAGAGCGCAGCTTGGGGAGAAGCTCTGTGGCTTTGTCCGCGCATTCTTCACGCAAAATGCCTAAAGAACTACATTTCTTCAGTTCCATACATTAACACATTTCACGCAGTACGTGTCTTTTAGCTACGGTGAGGGAAAAAATTCTTCTATGGCGCTAAATTACTTAAACCACTGCTGTCGCACAGTTTCCACAGCCAGCCGAAAAGAAAGCATCGAAGCTTCGCTTAATTCAGGACATTATTGGCCCTATCTGTTCACTGATGTCACATACTTCGTCAAAAGTTGTGAATGTCAACGCCGCAGAACGCCGCCAACGACAACTGCGGTATTTCCACTGCCCGTTCGAGACGCCAAGACCTTTCCAGCAGAATGGCGTGTATCTACATAGCGCCTCCCCATTCGACGTGCGGAAACAATTTGATAATTCTGGCGATTGACTACCTGACCCGCTACGCCCAAGCAAAAGCGCTACCAAACAAAACAGCAGCAATAGTCAAGAAATATCTCATGCAATGAATCCTGCGGCGACACCGCACTCCCGAAGTACACATAACTGACAATGCGACACCTTTCTTGTCAGAGATGACGCAAGCCACCCTGCGCTACAGTCACTGAAGCCACTTTTTCCTCTATCGTCAGGATGGATTTTTTTTTTCCGACCGGAAATCAGACTCCCTATGTAGTGGCGTGATGAAGAGAACTTCTACTACAAGAGCTTTGCGTCAATAGAATAAGATGACAGCTACTACGTTTGCGCTAGCACAAATGACACCCAAAGCGGCTACGGGTTTTAACGCCACATTATTTTTTTATATTTGTGAAGATGTTAGTTATTTTGTACCTGCACCTACACAGATTGTAAGCGTATGCCTTGTTCCTTCCCGAGTAGGATAGGAAGATATTCCTGTAAAAACGATGCAGTTATGAGCCCCTATGTGTATCATAGTGGGAGAACAGAATCACGGTTAGGTTGCTACGTTTCCTTGCTTTTTATCCCGATAGATCGAAGAGGTAACGATAAGTGTATCCTGGTTGAAAACACTGCTGAAAGCCAACAGTGGCCCCAGCGCAAAAAGTCGCGAAACAAATACGCACAGCTACACCATTAGATTAAAATAAATATGAAGCATGGAAAAAAATATTAAAAGAAGACAGGAAGGGAAATTCAGGGCCAAGCGGGGCAAAATAAAGCTCATAAAGAGCAGGATGCCCAAAGCCTCCCGAGTTTCATCTGGGTGAAAGCTTTCTCTCTTCAGACGCAGAACGGCTATGGAAGAGCACGTTTTTTTACGCAGTATCTATTTTGTGCAGTCCTTCGCGTGATCCAAACGTGTTTCTAATTTGAAGAGCCGGTTTTTAGTTAGGGTTCTAGAAATAAGGAAGCAGGGTGAGGGGAGTCGCATAGGACCATCCACCCTATCTATTCAAAAGCGCGGAAGCAGAACAGTGACACTTTATTGTGTTAAGGACACTCGCCTACTCGAGATTCGTTCACAAGGATACGCTCCCATGTTTCTGCTTCCTCGAGGGCACTTATAACGCGATTCTATAGCTGTTTCACATTTGCGATTCTGCTCTTTTTCGGAGGATAAAACCAGCAACTATTGCTTTCATGTTGTCGTAGACATGCTGCCGTATTCTACATGTACGTATTCTACGAAAACGCGGCATTCTGTGGCATCATGTGCACAAGGAGAGTTTCTTGGAGACTCCTCTTTATTGGCTTGTGAAACCGATGAGTACGCTTGTGTGGTGAACGATCTGAAGGTCTGAGAAATAATAAAATAGAGAGAATAATTTGTGCTAAGCAGTACTGAAAGCTCTTCTTGACTTATGAACGGCACATGAATGAACTAGAGCATAGCCATCGGTGCGCCGGTAAATAGCTATATTTCTTGCGCTTGAACCCGCTTCCTACAGCACTGAAAGAAGGCATCGCGTAGCTGTCTTCGCGACAAATGGCTGGAAACAGCAATGAATTTTCCAACTCTGCCTTCTTCCTATGCGCTAGCGCAAAATTTTTGGCGCTGCGATAATGTTTTTACGTTTGCTTTCAGTTATGCCTAGTTCTGCGAAGGGGTCCCTGTGACGGACACATTTTGGATTGCAGTCTACGCCAAGAAATATGCTAAATGTTTTCGGCTATAACAGTGTTTTGGCCATTGACAGTAATAAAAATTGTCGTGAAAACTCTAATAGGTTATTTCGATTGAAAACTACGCGAGAACAAACTCACACTCCTTATTTTAAAACTTCATAACACTGAAAATTTAAAGGACTTCGAACGCTGCAAAAATTGTGCAATCGAAACAAAACCCTACTCCTGCATGGCGGACTCTACTGTGAGTTCTGTCCGAACGCGCTTTGTTTACATTTGATAGTTGAGGACATTACTTCGTCTAAAACTCAATTGATACAACCAGTTTATTATACAAAAAGGGCTGTATGGGTCCCTGATACTAGTTTCCTTAAAGCCTTCACATTTGAAGCTGTATTATTTTCTTCCTCTTAAATGACGTCAGCCTCGTCTGTAATTCTTCCACAAAAACTTCTGCAATCAACACTCATATGGAGGCTAAAATATCGGCAAGGCCAGAAATGGTTGCCGTCTACCCTTAGCCATAATATTTGCTTCTTCAACGATATCGCGCACGCGACCAGCGGAGTTTCATATTTGCCCGTTTTCCCCCGGTTGACGATGTACGCGTCGACTGGTGTCGGTGCATCATTGCAAGGGCTGCGAGGGTGTATGTGACGTTCTGCAGCAGAGATAAATGTACCAGCCTTTCTAATACGGCTAGAGAGTCTGTGCAGTAGTTTACGCTTCTTGTTCCGGGAGCCCAATAAATTTCCACTGTGGAATAGGCATTCGGCCGAAGTGCCTTGCGCTCTGCTTGCGTAACTCACTGCCAAAGTTGAGAGACAGCCGGTGACCTAGACAGTCGTAATACTAGCTTCGCGCTGCCTCTTTTAGCTTCACTCAATCTGTTGATTACTTTTATTTGCTATCCAAGTTTCCGCTTCGCTTCGAACGCCGAGTGCGGTGTGTGTCGTCTAATTAAATCTCAAGTTGCTCGGGCCCACAGCATTCCTCCGCGCGTGCCGCTTAACGTTGTCTTTCTCCTCCGCTTTTCTGCTTCCGCAGCTAACATTATCCCAAGCTCTGTCTCTGCACGCGCACAGCCGCTAATTGGCGGCCGCCGGGTGAAACCTGTGCTGTAGTGTCGCGCGCCCTTTTCTCTTAATCAATCTCTATCATCCTACTCTGGCATACCTTCTTTCTGCTTCCTCTTTATCTCATCTTCTTCGTCTCCTGAGTTTCTTTTATGTACTGTGTTGTACTTTCGTCATCGCCACAGGTAGATCCCTGAGGGCGCCATTTTAAAACAGCTCCGATTTATTTTGGCTGTTCCTATTCTTCTACATCTCGTTCCTTAATTATTTTCTGTTTCTCAATTGCGCGCAGGGCATACTACCAGACTCCATCAAGACGCTATTGTGGCCGCAGGGCAGTGCGCGCACTCGTGAGCGAACTTTGGTGAGCCTCTGTGCATTCCTCGAAAACACGGGCTTGACGTCCCGTCTGTTCTCCGTCAGGCAGTTACATGCAGTTACCGAACGCTCCGCGAGTTCTACCTTGAACGATTAATAACTGGACGCCCCACTCCAGTTGTAATAATCAACACAGTGCTGTGCGCGTGTGTGATTTAATTCCTCTAAAATGAACTAATCACGCGCACAACCTGGACACATTTCTTATTGTGTAAATAGTTTGTACATATTACTTCTCCCCCTGTCCTCTATTCCTGTCCCCTCACCTCTTTCATTTCATTTCTCCATTCTGACTGCTATCCTTTATTTCCGCTGCCCCAGCTCAGGCGCTTCAGTATCGATGGCAGATGCCGGGGCTATCAAAAATCTTTTCCTTCCTTTTTACTATTATTTTAATAAAAAAACCACTACCACCACCACCAATTAAAAAGCATCTCTCTCTCTCTCTCTCTCTCTCTCTCTTTCTCTCTCTCTCTCTCTCTCTCTCTTTCTTTCTCTCTCTCTCTCTCTCTCTCTCTCTCTCTCTCTCTCTCTCTCTCTCTCTCTCTCTCTCTCTCTCGTTCGTTTGGTCCCCGCTGTTGCTTGTGCGTGCCGCGCAATTCTTGCACGCGATTCCTTTATCTGGATAATCGGCAAGATATTCCCGCGCAGCAAGCGTACGCGCAATTAGCCGGACCGCCATGGGTCGCTTTCGCTACGGCGCCCGGGTCTGTGGAGGTAGCGGCGGCATTCGGCCGACTTGAGTAATGACTACATTCGGAATAATAATGACCGGTGTGCTTAAAACGTTGCGGGACGCCGCGTACGTCGTTTGTCCGGCGGAATAAGCGCGCTCCCTGTTCCGACTTCGGTTGAAGACGCCTTCAGCTGCAGGATTATTACGAAAAGAAGGAGTTCCATGACCGCATTGTGGGCGCCACTTTTTGACTCATGTTTTAGATTAAGTGCTGCACCAGTACAAGGAGGCCGGGACGGCTTTCTTTCCGGGAAAGATATGTTCAGCATGCTAAAATAAAAAAAAAACGAGGGCACCTTAAGAAAAGAGACGTCTGAGGCTGTGACTCTGTTGCCGGGCATAGAAGCAGACATGAGTATCCCTGTTTGTGAGCAATCAGGTGAAATTTGTCTGAGGCCGTCTGCTAATATTGCCGTGATTATAACGGCTGTGCCTCGAAAAAAGAGTATCCACCACGTCGTGCGTTAAAAACTTATTTTGGTTATTTTTACGTACTGTAGCCTCCGCTTGAGCAGATATGGCATGAGCTAAAAATTATCAAACAAATGACAAAAATCAGCAGAATATTAGATACTATGAAAGGGCAAGGGAGAGCACAGTAAAAGTATGTCAGATAGAAACCCTAGAATCTAAAATTTATTTTAAAGGCAGAACGCGAGTTGGGTCAAGTAGGCAGTTCCAGATTTCTACAGTGCGCAAAAAAAAAAAACTATTTCAACAGGTTGGTGCGAGGACTTAAAGATGAAATGTTTAGTTTATGGTGAATTATGCTTTAGATTGTGAATTATGACGGTAAAGAAAATGTCAAATGGTTGCAAAGAGTTGACTACCATGTGCAAGAACTTTTAACGCTCTGGGTGATGCCATGAGCAGATTGAAGTGAACTTTAGATCAGACAGATAAGAAGACGAGTAAAAATGTAATATCGGAAAAATATAAAGCGAAGAACCTTTTCTTGAATGCAATACTTTTTTTTTTTACCTTCACAAGCTCATGCGGATTCCTAACGATGCAGGTGTAGAGGATCAGTGGAGGGCATGTATCGTGATATATAGGTTTTAAACTTCTGATATTATTAATAAAATCTCCCATTTGTCCACAGGACTGCTATTCCACGAGAACGTAAACATTAAAATGAAAATAAACAAATACAGAAAAATATGACACAAAGTCAGTGCACGTTAAAGATACCCAGGTTGTCGAAATTATTCCGGAGCCCTCCACTGCGGCACCTCTTTCTTCCCTTCTTCTTTCACTCCCTCCTTAATTCCTTCTCTTACGGCGTGGTTCAGGTGTCCAACGATAAATGAGACAGATACTGCACATTTCCTTTACCCAAAAACCAATTATATGTAGGTTGGGGCAAAACACTAGGCAAAAACAACAACGCACTAATACTCGAATCCCAAACACACTGCGATCGTTTACCTCCGTGAAGTAGTAAAAACTCTGTGTCTGGTGTATCTGGGTTTGCTAGAAGCATCTGAAATTGTGGGTAGCCAAGATCTGCAAAGCGTCATCATTTGGGCGTGTATGGCTTTCTGAAGCTTCTATTATTCTAAGCACGAAGCCCAATTATATTTACCTCAGAGCTGTAGCTAAATCTTTCAATTATCTGTCTTCTACAACTATATATACAATACAGCTGTCGCCACTCTGAGTGAGCACATTAAAGCTGTGGTGTCCGTGCCAGCTGTTCTTTATATACTCTGCTGTTGTGTTCGCAGTTTGCGATGCATCGATACAGTACCAGCAGTTTCACTACGTTCTGCATCCTGCACTGCAAGTCTTGATAACTTCTGTAAGTGATACGTGTTACCCGTAAACGAAAGTTTGGAATACCTTCTTTCACAGGCGACCGTCACTCTTCGAAGCATTGCCCACCGGCGGCAGTACGCATTTATCTACTTTCTGCGCGCCGCCATAGCAGAATAAACGGTACATGTCATCCCTTAGTGAAAACTAATACTTCCTGAATATACTTCAGGATATTTATAATGTATTTTATTCATATTTTGCATTCATGAATGCACTAAAAATATGCCGGAAATAAATTCCTGAAAATTTATGATTGGTATTCGAAATGTATTCTTAAAATTTTCCAAAAATACGTCATTTAAATCATGCTTCCGGCACGTTTCAACAACGTGAAAAAGTATGAAGGCGGTTTTAGAATCTTGGCAATGTATTAGAAGTGTACTTTCGTAATTATGAAATTAATGCATTCGAAGATTCCGTCACTTAAAACATGTTTCGAGCACGTTTCAAATAGAGGAAAAAAATGTGAATGCGGTTTTAGCATCTTGTCAGTGTATTAAATGTGTACTTTAGTAAATATGAAATTAATGCATTCGAAGTATCCACCACTTAAAGCATGTTTAGAGCAAGTTTCAATTACGTGGAAAAATATTGTAACGTGAAGATGTGCACACCAAAAGGGAAAAATATATTTACAGGGAAACAGCTTACAGCCACGCAGCCGAACAACCGGGCACGCGAAGCCCAGCCGCAGAAACGCACTTCGTCCTCTTCGCGTTCCAAGCGCGAGCGCACCAAGCACGAGCGTTCCAAGCACAAGCACAACCGTAGCATAACTCCCGGCGGCAAAAGCACCGTCCCGGTGCTAAGTGGATGATGTAGCAGGCGTGTGGTACGGTTTGAGACGGACTACATGAACGACGTCAGTCAAAGGGCTAGTGGACGACGTCGGAGCATGAAGAGGTGTAATCTCGTAGGTCACGTCGGTCACCTGACGGAGAACTCGATAAGGGCCACTGTACTGACGTAGAAGTTTCTCAGAGAGACCTACACGGCGAGAAGGAGACCAAAGGAGGACGAGTGAGCCCGGCGGATATATTTTTCCCTTTTGGTGTGCACATCTTCACGTTACATTATTGGTGTGAGGTGCGGGGTACAGCCACAGCAAGCACGGAACTCCGCAGCGGTCGTCAGCTCGCCGGCTCTTCAACCATGACCAGCGAAGGGGCCGCTCCGTCGGCGTCCGCCAACCCGGCGTTCATCATTGCCCATCCGAGAGATCCTGGGACCTTCAACGGAACGGACGGCGTCGACGTGGAGGACTGGCTCGCAATGTACGAGCGCGTGAGCACACACAACAGGTGGGACCCGACCCTAAAGTTGGCCAACGTCATCTTCTACCTGACGGGCACTGCCAGGGTATGGTTCGAGACCCACGAGGATGAACTCACCAGCTGGGATCTCTGCAAGCGCAAGCTTTGTGACCTGTTTGGTAAGCCATTCGGGCGTCAGCTCGCTGCGAAGAAGGAGCTCGCATGCCGTGCACAAACGTCCACAGAGTCCTATGTATCATACATTCAGGACATATTAGCTCTCTGCATGAAAGTCGACGCCACTATGTCAGAGTGCGACAAAGTAGGTCACGTGCTCAAAGGCATCGCAGATGACGCCTTTAACCTTCTTGTATACAAGGACTGCGGAACGGTTGACGCAATCATCAAGGAATGCCACCGGTTCGAACAAGCGAAGAGCCGCCGAATTTCTCCGCAGTTCACGCGGTTGCCGAATACGACTGCGACGTCGTCCTGTGTAGACTCGACTCCACCGAGCCGTCTGCCGACATCTGAGAGCCTGACACGACTTGTGCGCCAAGAAGTAGAGGCAATGTCCCCCGTTGCGTTTCATCCACCCGCAACAGACAGTACTCCAGCAGTATCCCTTATACAGGCTGTCGTTCGCAAAGAATTTGCCAATCTTGGGATTCAACCTGTTTGCTCAGTTAGTGCCCCATATGCTCGCCGCATGTCCCCGGAGCTTGGTTCTGAACGTGCATATTACCCTCGACGCAGCCGCAATCCAGATGAATGGAGAACACCTGATGACGGGCCCATCTGCTTTAACTGCTCCCGAGTTGGCCACATATCTCGACACTGCCGAAGCCGTCCGTCCTCGACCTACAGCCGCTACCCGCCGGGTTCTGCATATTCCCGCCGCTCTCCCTCGCCCTCGGAAACGACCTCTTCTGGCCACAACGCTCAGACCCCGCTTACCAACCGTTCGTCGTCACCTCAGCGCCGTCGATCTCCATCGCCCCGACCTCGCCGCCCTTCGTCGCCGGCCCCATATGCCCGCTCCCGGTCGGAAAACTGATGGCTGCAGCGTCTGGGGGTGATGCTGCTCTGACGACCCGACCAGAAAACCCTCCTTTAACTCTTCATGCTCATCGGAACATCCTTAACGTCGACGTGGACGGGGTCCCTGTTACCGCTCTGATCGACACTGGAGCGCACGTCTCAGTCATGAAT
This sequence comes from Amblyomma americanum, assembly GCA_030143305.2. NCBI lineage: Eukaryota > Metazoa > Arthropoda > Arachnida > Ixodida > Ixodidae > Amblyomma > Amblyomma americanum. The sequence continues at coordinate 216,099 of JARKHS020031845.1, read as the reverse complement.
GCTCGTCTTCGCCGTCGCCTAAGGAAAGTGCTCACTCCTGCCCCCTCAACTGTGGTCCGTGTTGCAGATGGCGGTATGTCTATTGTCGTCGGAATGTGTACTGCTCGTGTTTCAATAGCCGGCCGCCATACTTCTGTGCTCTTCACTGTCCTCGAACACTGCCCTCATGACATCATTCTCGGCCTTGACTTTCTCACCGACCATTCCGCCCTTATAGATTGCGCCACAAGCATCGTTCAACTCGCTCTACCTGTTCCTTCAGAGCCACCGGATCCAATTGTTCACCGACTGTGCACCGCCGACTTTGTCCGCCTGGACCCCGATGCCGCCACTTATGTCCGTTTCTCCTCTGTCCCGCCAGTTCCCGCTGGTGACTACATCATTACTCCGGTTCCTGATGTGCCCTTTACACGCAGTGTTGCCCTTGCGCATACAGTTGTCACCATGTCGGCAAATCAAGCGTCCCTTCCGGTTCTCAACTTTGCCTCTTACGTTCAGCCGCTCCCACAAGGTATGTCGCTCGCCACGCTGTGCCCTGCTGCCGAATGCGTCGTATCGGCGGTGAGAAGCGTCCCACCCTCGTCGAACTGCCGCGACTCTGACGTCCCACCGCCTGATGAATATGCAAAAATGATTGCTGCTGACCTCTTACCAGGGCAAGCTCACGACCTTCGGTATCTTCTGTCGTCTTTTCGCGACATCTTTGACTTCGATGACCGCCCTTTGGCTCGAACATCTGTGGTCACGCATCGCATCAACACCGGTGACGCAGCTCCTATTCACAGACGACCCTACAGAGTGTCCAGTACAGAACGCACCATCATACAGCAACAGGTGGACAAGATGCTCAGTAAAGACATCATAGAGCCCTCGTCGAGCCCTTGGGCCTCACCAGTTGTGCTGGTTAAAAAGAAGGACGGCAGCTGGCGCTTTTGTGTTGATTACCGGCACCTAAACAACATAACAAAAAAAGACGTCTATCCACTCCCAAGAATAGACGATGCTTTGGACTGCCTTCACGGAGCCAAATTTTTCTCTTCAATTGACCTTCGGTCCGGGTATTGGCAAATCTCTGTTGATGACAATGACCGCGAAAAGACGGCATTCGTCACACCGGACGGCTTATATCAGTTTAAAGTTATGCCATTCGGTCTCTGTAATGCGCCAGCAACCTTCGAAAGAATGATGGACTCCTTGCTTCGCGGCTTTAAATGGTCCACATGTCTATGTTACCTCGACGATGTTGTGGTTTTTTCGCCCACGTTTACCCCGCACCTCCACCAATAATGTAACGTGAAGATGTGCACACCAAAAGGGAAAAATATATTTACAGGGAAACAGCTTACAGCCACGCAGCCGAACAACCGGGCACGCGAAGCCCAGCCGCAGAAACGCACTTCGTCCTCTTCGCGTTCCAAGCGCGAGCGCACCAAGCACGAGCGTTCCAAGCACAAGTACAACCGTAGCAATATAATGCGGTTTTCGCATCTTGTCAATGTACTAAAAATTTACTTTCGTAAAAATGAAATTAATTCGTCTTAAGTATACTTCAGTTTTAGCAAACGGGCAGTCCTTTTAAACGTATTTGAAACACGATTTTAGCTAGCTTGGAACAATCTAGTGCTCGAAATCGCGTTTCGGAAAATGGCCTTTGCATGTTGGCATTGGCAATGTGCTGAAAATGTACTTTCGCAAATACGACATTAATTCGTTCAAGGTACACTTCAACTCTAACAAATGGGTAGTCCGCGTCAGCATATTTGCAGCGCACTTCAAGCTGCCGTGGAACAACCTAGTGCTCGAAAGCACGTTCCCGGAAACACAGAAAACTCTCCCTTTTCGTCCATTCGTTTACGTGAATTTCTAGCAGAAAGGCAAACGCCACTTATTCAAATGATGTGTGGACAGCGTGACAGCATTATACCGGCAATGGCGCCATGCGTACCTCCGGGCCCGAACATGCCAGCGAAAAGGACCCCGAATGGCAAGGCCGAACGGCTCCTATAGACGCCCATGTATTTGTTGGTTGACAGTTCGACTCCTGACCGATGCCTGGCGCAAGTAACGACTAACAATTCGGTTCTAGATAGACCGTAGATTCGAACGCGACCCCTCCGACGCTTGTGCAACAATTTGGGGGTCCACAGTCCTTGGGCAAATAGCGCCTCACCGGGCAAGATAATGCCTCTCTTCTCGGGGGGTATACATAAGCCAAGCCAAGTATTAGGCTTGTCGGAAAAGTTCGTGTTTGCTGACGTCACTTTCTGTCGGCATTTCCTGCGTGGCGACATCTTTTACGTTCAGGTGAGGTTACCTTGCATTGGCATAAACTTCTTGATGACAATGCGTTCTATCTGGGTTGGTCTCCTGATGCTTATAATCATTTCAGTCATTACTTCGGCTGTCGACAACATTTATCAGTATTATCCGGTAAATCTGACTAGCACACCTTTTGTAAGCCGAGCCGAACTGAATATATTTGAATGTATTATAATATTGCATACTTTTAGTGTATTTTTAATGTAATGTGATGTATTTAATGTGTATTTTTACTATATATTTAATGTATTTAGTGTATATTTTAGTATTTTTAATGTATAATAAATATACTAAGCGGACAGAAAATGTCTTTTTTGAAGCATTTCTAAGATTGTTCAAAATTCGTATTGCAATTTAGGCATAGGGACAAAAAAATGCAAAACAAACACGAAATTAATAAATGTGCTCGAAATGCATTTTCAGCAAAGCCTTTTTCCCCTAAGGGATTGCTGACTTTCTGGCTTTCCTCCATCTTTGGAAACAGCCTGTGCTCTTACGGCACTTGGAGACGAGGGCTCTCCAGTGCATCCACGTTGAAAGGAAGGGAGAGGAGGGGATTGTGCTGAGAATTACGCGAAGCATACAAAGAAGGCATTCCAATGCTTCAACTGAATGGAATATTTGAATGCCACCTGTGGACACGACGAAGCATGGTGCATGAATGACGCTTTATTGAAGAAGGCGAGCGGTTATATAGGCAAGCGGTTAGATAACAGAAATGGGGGCTGCTTCTGTCCGGCTAGGCGCGTGTGCATGACTTGCACTACGTCACATCTCCCCTCTCTCTCTTTTTTTTTTTTTTAATCGTCGAATCAAGTAGAGTTTCAGAACTCAGGCGCCGGGTATCTTCGTGGTGGTTGGCGCTTCCGTTCACTCCTGCGGAGTTGTGTAGATTCGGATGTCCCTGTAGTGTCTGGGACTCCCACAGCTGGCAGCGGCGCGGGAGTCTTGTGGTCTGGAGACGAGGGAGGAGGAGCCGGATTGAGGTGTTCTCTTGTGCGCTGAAACTGTTGACCCTCTTCCGTTTTGACGATGTAGGCACGAGGAGTCTCAGCCCGCTGTACGACCGTGACAGGGGACCATGATCTTGAGGGCACATTGTACATAGTTGCGGTCGAGCCAGTGCGAAGCTCTGGAAGAGGCCGTGTACCTCTGTTGTAGAAGCAGCGTTGCTTGCTCCTGATGTCTTCTAGCCTTCGTCGCACGGTCTTGGGTGGCACTGTTTGTGGCTGTAGGTGGCTAGTTGGTACAGGAAGCAGCGTTCTTGTCTGTCGGCCCATGAGCCTCTGCACAGGGGACTTCAGAGAAGAGTCCCGAGGTGAATTTCGACACTCAAGCAATGCGGCACAAAACTCAGTGCTACCGAAACGGAACCGCCTTAACAGCTTCTTAGCTTCCTGTACAGCTCTTTCTGCCATTCCATTCGAGCGGGGATAGTACGGACTAGACCGGACGTGTTGCAGGCCAATCTTATCGGCGTAATCCTTGAACTGTTGGCTACTGAAGGGTGGTCCGTTGTCTGTGCAAAGTCGCCTTGGGAAGCCATGTGTTGCGAAGATGTCATTGCATGCTGCAATAACCTTGTTGGCTGACGGCGCTTGCACAAGCCTGATTTCAAAAAAGAAAGAGTAGAAGTCAACAACGACTAAGTACTCGGCACCGTTGTGATGACAAATATCAGCTCCTACTGACTCCCAGGGCAGAGTTGGTATCTCGTGACTTAACAGCGGTAGTCGCGCATTTCTTGATTTGTACTTTTGGCATGTTTGACAGCGTTGAGCGACTTCCTCAATATCGCTGTTTATACTTGGCCAGAAGACAACGGTTCGGGCGCGTGCCTTCATTTTTTCTCCTCCTGTGTGCGCGGCATGAAGAGAAGCCAGTACCTCACTGCGCAGTCTGGCAGGAATGATAAGGCGATTGCTCCGGAACACAAGGCCGGAATCAGTATGCAGCTCGTCGCGGAAGCTCCAGTAGCTGCGTAGCTCGGTAGGGACGTCAGCCTTGTCAATGGGCCACGCTGTGCTTGCATACTGGCGAAGTTTCACCATGCTTGGGTCACGGTCCGTCTCCCGCAGAACTTGCTCCAGGCGCCTGTCTGAAGCTTGAAGACAAGCGATAGTGTTAACGTGGAAATGCGCGCAATGTTCTACGAGCTGTGCTTTATTAGGAAAACGTGATAACGCGTCAGCGATGAACAGTTGTTTTCCCGGAGTATACTTGACGTTTATATGGTATTTTTGTAGGTTTAGACGCATACGCTGCAGGCGGAGAGGGCACTGGCATAATGGCTTCTTGAAAATCATTTCGAGCGGCTTGTGATCTGATTCCACAATGACTTCTGGCTGCCCGAAAATGTAGTCCTTGAATTTTTCACAGCCGTGGACGATTGCTAGCATCTCTTTCTCTATCTGCGCGTACCTTTGCTGTGCTTCTGTCAGCGAGCGAGATGAGTAAGCTAAGGGGTGTCCATCCTGCATTATCACAGCGCCAATTCCGTTTTGGCTGGCGTCTACAGATAGGGTGATTGGTTTGCCCTTCTGGTAATATGCCAATATGGGAGCCGTTGCTAGTGCTTCGCGCAGTGCTTCAAAGCTTTTTTGATGTCTGTCTTCCCAAACCCATGCAGCATTCTTTTTTAAAAGTTCTCGGAGCGATGCTGTGAGCGTTGACATATTAGGAATGAAGCGGGAAACGAAGTTCACCATACCCAAGAATGTCTGTAGCTCTTTCCGGTTGCAAGGGGCCTGCACGTGGAAAATATCTTCCAGTCTCCCTGGATCCAGGCTCAACCCGTCGCGCGTCAACACGTGGCCTAGGTACTTGACGGATTCCTGCAAGAAGTTACACTTTGTTTTGTTCAATTTCAAGTTGTGCTCCTGACATCTTGTCAGCACATTGACAAGATTTGCGTCATGCTCTTCTTTAGTGCGACCCCAGACTAGAATGTCGTCCATTACGACTGCTGTGCCAGTGAGACCTTCTAATACTTTGTGCATGGCGCGCTGAAATATTTCGGGAGCCGAAGAAATGCCGAAAGGCATACGTAGGAACCTGTAACGACCGTACGGAGTGCTCATTGTGCAAATTCTGGAGCTTTCCTCATCCAGTTTTATCTGCCAAAATCCCGTAGCGGCATCCAAAGTCGAAAAGTATTGTGCTCCACACAGAGACGGTGCAATGTCTTCTAGCGTTGGCATAGGATAATGTTCCCTCAGCAGCGCTTTGTTCAAATCAGATGGATCGAGACATATGCGTACCTTGTCGTTCTTTATGACGGTAACCATGTGGCTGGACCACTCGGTTGGCTCGGTCACCTTGGAAACTACTCCGGCTGCTTCCATGCGGTCCAGTTCCGCTTTTACTCTGTCCTCGAGTGCGAACGGAATCCGGCGTGCTGCTTTGACCACTCCTTGGGAACCTGGCTTGAGCTTCAAGTGGTAGACGACACCCTTGAGCTCGCCTAATCCGGAGAAGACGTCTTCATACGGCTTGACTACGTCGTACAGCTCATGGTGCTCCAGTGAAGCAATTCGGCGAATCAAGCCTAGCTTCTCGGCAACTGAGCCGCTAAGAGTCACGGGTATGTCGTCTTCCATTACGAAGAATGTCGTTTCAAATGTTCCCTCGGGTCCGGTCACATGAAGGTGACTACGTTTCGTTGCTTTTTTCTGAAAGCCAAAAAATGTGTTCAGCACGACAGCGCAGTTTTCGGGTTGCTTTTGAGTTATCTTCTGCAGCTGGCTGCGTGATATGACCGAGCAATTGGCTCCTGTATCAAGCTTGCAGGCAACGGGCGTTTCTTCTATTTTCACGATTGCAGTCCAGCGGTCGTCTTTCTTGCTGCTTGGCGATAAAGTTTGCAACCAGAAATTATCTGCCTGTCCGTCTGAATTCGCTTCCAGTGACGCCACTTTTTGCTCTTTCACGCAGAGGTTAGCGCTCTTCGTTTTGCACGCAGCTGCAAAATGATTTCTTTTGCCACATTTGAAGCACGTGCGTCCCTTTGCAGGGCATGTTTCACTGTTGTGAACACGAGCACATTTGTTACAGCGACTTTTCATTTGGAGGACCGCATTGACGTCCACTTGACAGTTCTTGCTGGAGTGTATTTCTTCACTTTGCTCTTTGCCGTGTTCCCGAGCTCGACACATTTCAACAGTTTTGGCCAAGGAAGCATTTTCAGAAAGAAGCGTTTCTGGAAGCTTCTTGTCTCTCATTCCCAGAATGATTCTGCTTCTTAGCATGCGTTCTTCCAGCTCACCGAATTCACAGCTTTTTGCTAGTACACGCAGCTCCGTTAACCAATCGTTAAAATGTTCGTCTTCCTTCTGGTCACGCTTTCCAAATCGAAACTCGTGATAAGCTAGGTTTAGTGCTGGTTTGTAGAACGCTTCAAACTTTCGCTTCAGTACAGCAATGTCGCTTTTATCCTCTCCAGCATCAAATACGAAAGTGCTGTACGTTTTGCGTGCGTCTTCTCCAATACTGATGAGAAAAGTGGCTGCCTGTACCTCTTTCGGTTGTTGGTCCAGGTAGGTTGCAGTTGAGAAGAGCTCGAACTCTTGCTTCCATGCTTCCCAGCTATGCCAGACATCTCCCGTTGTATCCAGGGCCTTCGGTGGTGGCAGCAGCGAAGTGACGGGGGCGGCAGGCTGGGCGCGGTGCTGCTTGGCGTCTGTCATGGCTCTGGTCCGATGAAATTACCCGGGCCTCCCGGATTGCCGTGCTTCTGCCGTCGGTTACGTTGCCCGGTTGCGTTGCGCGATCGCTAACCGGCCACTTCTGACACCATGTGGACACGACGAAGCATGGTGCATGAATGACGCTTTATTGAAGAAGGCGAGCGGTTATATAGGCAAGCGGTTAGATAACAGAAATGGGGGCTGCTTCTGTCCGGCTAGGCGCGTGTGCATGACTTGCACTACGTCACACCACCGTCTCGAGTTACAGCGCCGAAGACGAAGCTTATCGCACACTTCTCGTGCAGTGTTCTTTGAAATCCCACTGTTGCTTACGGCTGCCCATACAAACTCGCCCTGATCCATAAATAATTAAAAAAAAGATCGCGATGGCAGAACAAGCCAATTATTTAGATTGAAAAAGTTTGCCTGAGCGTTCGCGCTTAACATTCCTTAAGGAGGGCGCGGTATTGTCGGCGTAATTAACGTTAATCTGGTGTGGCGCATGCAGAAGAAAGGAGAGAGAGCGTTCATTGTTCACGATTACTGAGGCACTTTCACTGCAACGCGAGCAAATGAAATCCGCTGCATTTCGAAAGACATGTTTTATTGGAAGCTATGAATAGAATGCAATGGGAACGTCGAAACTTGGACGGGATTATGAAATGCGAGCAAGGGGGCAAATATGCATGAATTTTTTTCCCAGGTTCCGGTAATAAATATAGTACAGGTATGTCGAATTATCTGTGGCGTTAGCCTTCGCCTTTGCAGTAGCTTCGGCATTTATTCCTTTCTTTTCTCTTTCCAACGTTTAATGGAATGCCTGTATTGTCCTACGCGTTTTGTTGCAGATAGTTTGTACAAATCTCTCTCACCTTCTCAGAAAGCAGCTTGGGATACCTTATCCGGAGTGAAGTGCGTCGTCGGGGACGCCACGTTCACCGTTGGCGTTGCAATGCTTTCAAAATGTAAAGTCCTGGATACCCCTGCTAGCCATAGAGATTATTTGCAACGTTCCACTAGGTCCACTATGAAGGCGGCGCTGTATAGAAGATGCGGCCTGTGGGGTCACATGACGTTGTCATCCGTGTCCTTAGTGAATATTGCAGCGGGTACTTTCTCAAGCAGAGCAACTGTAGTAACAGTTATCGCTGTAACTATTGCGGCCAGGACGAGGAAGGTTAGTCCACCTGTGCATAAGCGGTGTCATTGTCTTTTGTATCGTATCTTTTATAACTGCTCATCTAGAAATCGAATGAGAAAAGGATAGAACGCAGCGAAGGACTCTGCTTAGAAAACAGGACCCACATGAACGAATGGGATGACCAGAAGGAGGAAGAAGATATAGCAGTCTACTTTTGGCGGGAAAAGCAGATTATAAATGTTCCCTGCATTTGTATCAAACCGAATAAAGCAGCGGAATGACTGTAGCACCAAAGTTTCTCTTTTGCTGCAAGTTCCTCCTTCAAAAACGAACATTAAGCCATCACTCAACACCGTCATTTAACTGCAAATGGACGCGCAAATCATTTTCAGCCGCTGGCTCCGTGGCTTATAAAAAATAATGCAGAAGCCGGATGTTCACCAGTGCCGACGTTCGTAAAGTGAGCGAAGCACGCAGCCTTGTCAAAGAGAGGAGGACACGCGACTCGGACCCGCGTTATTGGCGAATCGTGAGGCCGCTGACGACCTCGACTGATTCACCAGACACCCAGTAGACGCGACGTTTGACCTGCGATGTCCGGTGCGTATCTCGGCACAGCCAGGAAATGGCTGACTCAGTGGCCCCGCAGTACAACAGCTGGCAAGCTGTTTCGGGCAAGGATCTAACGGGGGCTAAGATCGACAGGCGACAAATTGGGACGAAGTCCCTATAGTCCTACGACTCTTTGCCCTGCACCCTCCAGAAGGGAACCGACAGGAATGGCATGAAGGAATAGAAAGACGTCAATCCTCTCTATTAATCATCATCAAGCTCTTTGTCGATGGCCAGCGAACGACGCATAAAGGTCTCGTAAAAACTCGGCTCGTTTTGTTCTCTCTCGTTCATGGGGGAAAATAGAAATCCGGCAGAGGTCATCGAGGGTAGAAACAATATTGAAGATGATCATCTTTTTGAGCGAAAAAGTCATGTGCGGGTCATTAACGGTCGCTTAGGCCATGGCAGTCGGACACGCGGGAGAATCCGGCCTGACTCCAATGTCGCTTCAATGTAGGTGGGGAGTGCCTCTATTAGGCCTGGCTGACGAACGCATCGTCTCCATTATGTGCACAGGCCACGCACGGCGCCGCGGTGCAGACAACCGAAGAGGACGAACAAGAAATAAGAAACAAAAAAAACAAGACTTTGTTGGACGCCCACGTAGTGAAAAGCAAACTTTACTCTCTTTCCTGCTTTCATCTCCTGAACCTTTTCCCTCTTCCATCTTTATTTTCTTTATGTATTTTCTTGGCACTATGCACCTTTCTTTTACTTTTAATTAGATTTCCTACATCACTCGCGATGCATTAGTGGTGCGGCCGAGGTCTTCTATCGACCTCAACCTATAGTAAGTAAGTAGTAAGTCAGCCTGCACAGCGGGAGAAAGAACGACGTACAGTATGCGTAGAATGCAGTTCTGATGGCCACGTACCACACTTAAAATACGAACCGAGAGATGTTTCTAGGACATATGTACGCTGAAACAGCGGTTGACAAATGCTCATGAATTGCGGGCGCGGACAGTGCGATTGAGGTAGTGAATATTAAATTATCACGCAGTGCGATGAGGACCGCTGTCTCACTTTTTCATCCTGATGGTTCACTGGTACTGATATTAGCATAAATATAATTTTAATTTGAGAGCTGACCGTCGTTGTGAAAGAACATTCCTTTAAAAGCGAAAACAAGCAAATTAAACAGAAGCGACACGAATTGAATTGCCGTCATTATTTAGCATACTCTTAAAGGCCCAAAGGGCATTTCATGAGGGGGGTGATGTAAAGCACAGAAGACGGCTCACAAACGTCGTCCAACGCCACAAGTTTCGGTAGGCAGTAGTAAAGAATGTGTTAAGAAAAACAACTAGAAAATTCAAAATTGTTGTTGACCGTATACAATATAGCAGCGACCACAGAATGAACAAATCTAAAAAAATGGGAAATAAAAATTCTTAAAAATGTCAGTAACCGCAGTGCGAAACTTTTCAGCATTGTTAATGGTAAAAATTGAGTCAGGGATTTTGCTCCATATCGTATAGCTACAAGCTACGGTGTCTAAGAAAACGAAGATGTACGCGCGAGTGAAAGAAAAAATTGCAAGAGTTATCGGTTTTAAGAGACACATGCGTCAGGAGGCAAACAAAACAGGCGCTTCTGGTGAAATATTGTAAAGAATTTCGTGAAAAAAAATGCACTTCCAGTATTACGTCACTCAGCCAGCTCAGAAAGAGATACGGTTCCCTCGATGTCGGACACACTAGATGTTCGGTTGCAATCGGATTGGATGCATCGGGCTGCTTTATGTTTTAGGGTCTCGAGACGGTTAGTCAGGGTTTGAGAAAGAGAATTTAGATTATTGACCCTGCTTTCCTCCATGCCTGTGCTTTTTAGCAAGAAATTGGAGCTTTAATTTTCAGTTCTTTTCATGGCTTCTTCGCCATTCGCGTGGACAAAGAGTTGTCACTCTGCCAACAACGCACTGGTGTATCCAGCCGTCCTTTCGAGTGTGAATTTGCAAGCCTATTCCATGTATGGATACAATCGAAGGGAGAACAGGTGCTCATTATTGCATACTTGACGGAAGCCAACAGCCACCGAAGCCAAGCAGCATAGGGTTGTCTTTTTTTTTAATTTGTAGTTTTTCATCAATGGGAGATTAATAAAAGCAGAAGAAAAAACAACCACATGCCCAGGTAGCATAAGAGAGGTTCTCGCACAGCTCCGCCCTCACCGTTCGACCACTCTACTACGTGGCACTCGCGGTAATACAGGGCGTTCTACGTCCGCCGCTATGAACGAGGGTGGCGCTGGTGAACACTCTCAAGGTTCGCTTACACTACACATAAATACCCCCAAAAGCGGAAGATTGGACAGCCGTCGCCGTAGCTCAGTTGGTGGAGCACCAGACGCGAAATTCGGAGGTCGTGAGTTCGTATACCACCGGCGGCATGTGGTTGTTTTTTCTACTGCTTTTATTATTCTCCCATTGTTGGAAAACTACATATTAAGAAAAAATACATCCCTAAGCTCCTTCGTTTTGGTGACTGTTGTGTCCGTCATGCATTCTCTGCATGAAGCAGACAAAGGAAGGTAAAAGAAGGGCTCGTTATGGCATAAATGACGGAAGCCAACAGTCATCAAAACCAAGGAGCATTTGAGATGCTTTTTTTCTAATTTGTAGTCTTCATCAGTTGGAGGATAATGCGTTAACTATTTAAAGATAATTGATTAGAAAGCAGAAGAAAAAACAACCCCATGCCGCTAGCGTGATCCGAACACACGACCTCCGAATTTTGCATCTGGTGCTCTACCATCGTTGGCATGCCAAGCCAACTCGCCCAGCTTGCCATTCTTACGCACGCAAAAAAAAAGCACGCAATGCCCCTTTAATACCTACGTCAGCCCTCCTTTAAGAGCGAAGGCAAGCACATCTGCCTTGCTCCTGTCGAACGCGCATCGGCAAAATACCTGTATCGTACGGGCTCACCGACTTGATCGACCGACGTTCGCCTTCACAGTCTGCCTAAATCTCTCCAATAAGAGCCGATGAAAGTAACTGGTGGTGGTGTCTAGTTTGTGCAGTTGCGGGCACGAGCTGGAGAACTCACGTCGGCCCCGGCATTGGCTGCCAGCATCGGACCCCAAGCCACCGTCGCCTCATAGCCCACCGTGTGCTGCATGCTTCCTTTGTACTGTCATATTAGTTCATATCCATGGTAACTGTCATTGATATATTTGTGCGTTGTGGTTATTTTGTCCCTTCCGGCCATATCCTAATACCAGGCTGCATTGTTATGAAAGTAAACAGTTTCCTTACTTGCTGCCTTTGTTTGTTTTCTCACCCATTCGTTGAAGCTTTCTAGCGCATTCTTGGTGTATTCAGAGACGAGGGAACCCTTTAGTAAAGTTTCTCAGTCTCCGGAAGGGAGGCAGAAAGCTTGTACGCGATGTCGGGCTCGCTCCTTGCTGCTGCCCAAACACTTCGGCCACTGTCCCTGTTTTTAAGACGTAAGCCTTTCTTGGCTCATGAGTGGCGTGGGCGGAAGTTGCAGACGGAAGTTGCACACGAAAATTTGTGGACGGAAGTTTCCGCACGAGTTGTCAATCGTAAGTTGTATGGTAAATAAAACAAAAATTTTAAAGTTGATTAAGCAGCAGTTCTTAAGCAACACGCACGTAATGAAATAAAAAACTAGAAATTGAAAAGATAAAAACAAAAATTGAAAAAAACAACAAATAAGAACATTACAAAAATGCAAAAATGAAAATAACAAATAACAATAACAATAAATTACAGAAAATAAAATAAAATGAAAAATGAAGGAAGAAAGAGAGGACAGGAAATGATTTATCATTTGCGCTCATAAGCAGACTGAAGTGCAATTTTTTTTGTCCCTGTCCAGCATAAAGTAGCAGACCGTGAGAGCCATTGCGCACGCGGCGCATTCCGTCGACACGGCATAACAACTGCGACAGCTTTCGCGCACACGCACAACCGCACGCGCGGTGGCCGAGGAAAGGCTGAGAACGGCGCGCTAAATGCTGCCAGCATGCGCCGCGGGAAAACCGGCGTCGCATTATATACACACGCTGCCAGAACCCGCGCGCGACGCAGTTCTGCACGTTTTCGGACGCTTGCACCTTGCAGCGCCGCCTTCGCCGTGCGGCTGAAGCGACGCGCCGAGCGAAACGAGCCCTAATGAGCACCTGTCCGCGCCAACGCTGTCCCACATATTGCTCTGCTGTCCCACACAGAACTGCCCGCGGCCGCTACGGCCTGAGACGTTTCTCATCTGAGCAGACCACCACGAACGCTTTGCAAGTATTGCCAAAGGGAAGGAGGAAAAGGCGGTGTAGAGGGGAGGCAGATAACGACGTTTGGCGCTGGCCACAGCAATACGCCGCCCCTATACACTGAACAAACAACGCATTTCGTTCTTCGCTTAGGGCGGTATAAGTTGACGTGCGAACCCCCTCGATGTGAACGAAAGCACAGAAAATACCACAGCGTTTGTTGCCTTAGCTCAGCACGACGTGTCGTGTCCGGCAGTGCGTCGACCTGAGCGGTGCGTCTACTCGCTCGAACCGACTCACGAGTTCCGCGCATCGCCGCTGCCGAACGACGCGAGGGCTTGGAATCGTGCGTAAAAGAGAAGCGCGCAGTCGGGCAGGCCGGAATGAACGTCTGCGGAATGCCGGTGAGAACATCGCTCGCTACCCGCCGCGGTGGCTCAGTGGTTAGGGCGCTCGACTACTGATCCGGAGTTCCCGGGTTCGAACCCGACCGCGGCGGCTGCGTTTTTATGGAGGAAAAACGCTAAGGCGCCCGTGTGCTGTGCGATGTCAGTGCATGTTAAAGATCCCCAGGTGGCCGAAATTATTCCGTAGCCCTCCACAACGGCACCTCTTTCTTCCTTTCTTCTTTCACTCCCTCCTTTATCCCTTCCCTTACGGCGCGGTTCAGGTGTCCGCTGATATATGAGACAGATACTGTACGTATCATTTCCTTTCCCCGAAAACCAATTATTATTATTATTATTATTATTATTATTATTATTATTAACTTCGCTCGCTCTAAATACCCTGAAACTTTTTAAGGACGAAAGGGGCGCGTATACGCTACAAGCGAAATGGCACAAAATACGGTTATGAAAGGCATTCAAATTGTCCTGCACTTTTGTAGGCCTACACTCGTGCTCCACTGTACTAGCCTAGCCGTCCGGTCGCACGAAAGAATAGAGCAAGTAATAGAACACAGTGCAAGCACGCCAGCCTGGTCGTGTAAGGAATGTCCTTTTAGACCACGGCTAGGAAGTGCTAGTTGCCTGAGCACGCATTTTGTTTTTGCACGCATTGACAGGAGCGAAGTTACCAAAGTTTTCTGGCCGCTGGGGTTGATTGATTGCGCTTCGATATCGCTTGTGATGCTGCTATAAGAGTAAAGGTTACGGGGCCGCCGATGGTGAATAAGCTCTCCGAAGGAGCTAGAGGCCGTGTGTTTACCCTCCCAGCCAGCTGCCCCCTTTATTCACGTTGCAAGTTCTGCTTTTTTTATTCTGGTAAGGGCATTAAGAAACATGAACATGGCATTTGTTTCCCTCAGGACCAGAGTTGAAGACATTCATGCCCGTCGTGCTTGATTGTGTATTTTCTTTTCTTAAAGTTTGCCTTTGAATAGTTTTTCTGACTGCAAGCATGAGCCCCACGAAATGTATTATCCATGATGAAGGATAGGATCCGACTGCTTTTCTTTTCACCTTTTGCTTCTTAGGCCAATAAAGCCTTCTGAAACTGCGCATATGTGCGAGACAACGGTTATCTTTAGAGGGTCTGTATATAGTGAAACTTGGGGATTTGTCACGCATTTATAAAAAAGATGTTGCAAACCATATCATTTGACGCGGGATATCGGCAAGCAGGCTTTATTAGAAAGTTTACAGCAACGATATGGCGGAAGACTGAAACCAGAAGAACGGAGAGTTAAGCGGAGAAAACAGCACTGCTGCTCCCCCGTGCCCACTGAAGTTCGTCAAGTGAAGCCAGTCACTTAACTAGCCGCGGATGGGTGCTGTCTACGGCATTGACAGTGCTCTGTTGATGGCCCCAGCCAGTGACCGAATAACTGCGATGATGATAGCCGGGCTGGTTCACTGACGAGCTGGTGGCGGCGGTGAAGGAAACGGCAGAGGCCCCGTTGCGCCGTCAGGCATGGGAAAAGAGCGAGGAAGGAGCAAAAACGACGCCACAAACCAGAATAGCGGAGCATTGAGCGGCGAAAACATCGCGGCTTCGCCCCCGTGCCCACAAATTTGTTGCTCTTGCCAATGAACGCAATGGAAACATTCTCTTTATTAACGCGACAGCGTCAAAGAGCTCGTGTCGCAGAACAGCCGGCGTCGTCGTCGGCGTCGGCCGTGCGCGAAAAATCCCTCCTCCTCCTCCTCGCAATTTACGCCGCTGCCCCAAAAGATGGCGTGCAACTGCAGCGCCACCTAATGTTCCTGTATATGCTCCCGCAGTGAGCAGAGTTGCGCGTCTGTTTTCCCTCGCCGCTCCGAACGCCATTCGCCGAGAGGCGGTCACATGATTTTCGTGACGTCAGGTGTCCAGTTTTAAGCGGGGAAGATGACTTCACAGGTGCAGTGCCGAGAGACCCTTCGTCAGCTCGACGCCTCACGTGAGCCCACGCTGTCGGCTACATTACACACATTTCCCGTGCACACCTGTGGCGTCAGGTTTGGGGTTCTGCTGTGGCAGTGAGCCACGCAGTTGTCCGCTATGACTGCGTGTTGTGCGCCAAACTGCAGCAACCGCACTGGAAACGGAAAAGCGTTTTACGAACTGCCATGTGGAAGTTCGGTGGCTGAAGTTCATCGGAGATTAAAGTGACTTTTCAGTATGGGCCGCGTTAAGCGCGACGAAATATAACTTAATAACAGAGATAGACAGAGAATGCCTTTTAATAAAAATTAGGTAAGCTAATAATATCAACGAGAAAGAGTACTTTCAAGTTCCTTTAAAGATTCGTTATTTCACGGCATGCTAATGCCATGAAATAACGTTGCTAAAACGGGGTACATTGTGTAAAATGATTTAGGCAAGCAATTAAGTTTGTAATTTTTTCATTAGGTCAGACTCGCGTGTTCAACGCATTGGTGTTGCTTTAGTCTACTTGCCTGTAACAAGCTGCAGAATCATTTTAATTCTAGGGAGATGCGATTTCATATTTCCCGTGGATAACTAGTTGTGAATGATAGTTGTGAAAAAGTAATTCATCAGAATACTTTTTTTTCTTAAGACGCGCACAGAGGAAGATAGGACGGGACAGACGCTGTCCCATCGGAAACGGGACTGCTTGTTCATCTGAAACTACTTGTTCCAGAAAAAAAAAACTTGCAGGCCGTTTCTAATATTTTTCGTCAATTTGTCTTGACTATAATTTGCTGTTAACCTTTGGCGATTTTTTTTCTTGCTGTATGCACACCCTCGGCAAATCATAAATTAGTTTTTGGCGTTACGTTTAAAAAATTGTGATCCAGTTAACTTTGTACCTAAATGAAAAACAAGCCCGAGCGCTCTACACAGCTAGCCCATGTACGCAACTCCTCTAAGCACGAGCGGTGGCTTTCCCGCACAGGTTAGAGCATGATGGCGGACCTTCGCGGAAGTCTGCTCCCTGCGGGAGCATATACGGGAACACTAGCGCCACCCGCTCGTCTCGTTCGGGCGCAGTGGAGCCGTGCGGGCACGCAGGAATCACGCGGTGAGCGGCGAACAACGCAGTGCACATCCAAAGCGCGTTCACCACGAAGCTTGCGGCTTGCTGCCCGTTCGTTCGGCGCGGAAGCTATGCTGGCGTTCGAGGCATCGGGTTTGTCGAGAACGATGTGCCGACGCACTACGACTGCAACTTGAGTCCCGCGTGTTTCGGCAAGGCGCCTGGCAGCGCTTCTACGTGGTTTGCCGCTCCGCGCGTCCGTTTCACTGTTTGGAGCAGAGCGATTTGTCTAACGGGCAAGGCGTCGCGCCGAACGGGCGATGGCGTTCCGTGGACTCCCTGGCAGTGCTGCAACACGCTGTCACGTTTCACTCTTAAAGCGTCCTCCAATTTCTTTTTCCAATAATTTCCCGCTTTAGTGGACCCAGAGAGCTTGAACGTTCTTTTTTTTTTGCAAGGAGCTCCAATGTAAACGTGCTGGCTAATTTAAACTCAATTATGGTCCATCATCCAAGAAGGCCAGCCAATCAGGTCGAGCTTAGGCAATCTGGTGTCAATCTGCCTGCCTATTCAATTGCTCGCTTTCAGATGGCGACGACAGCGGTATAGCCCAATGCGTGTCATTCGCCCTGTTCGCTGCCACCGCACAGATGTCCTGGGTCCGCCAGCCAGACCTCCACATCTTGGCTGTAGGCACGCACATGCATACACCTCGGACCAGCGGTTTCACTCCATCCACGTGGAAGGCTCCGGGGTCTGGACGCTGGAGATACGCTAGATGCAGAAGTGGGACTCAGGCGTCTGCGAATGCCACGTCTCCACCGAACCCAAGATGAGCCTCAACATTTCCCTCTCCGTGGCAGCGAAGTGGGGCCCGCTTCATGGCTCTTCTGTATACCGCCACTGGGGATGGACGGTGGAGGACGCTAGCTTCATGGATCGTGTCGAATTGCACAGGAGTGTTCGTTGGCTGCCACAATCTTTTGATTGCGCGCAACGTCTGACGTCACAGGGGTGTAAGTTCCTGTCCTGGTGGCACGAGAAGCCCCTACGGGCCTGCGACCAAACGCGGGCCTTATTCTGGAGGGTTGGCGTTTTTTTGTGTGTTTTCAAGACACATATATGTCACACACTTGGCGCAGCGCCATGGGCGCAAACTAGCTTCAGCTCGAGTGTTACGGCAAGCGACAGAACTGATAAGTTCCAAAGTAACATCGCTATAGACCTTCCAAAGGCCTAGTGGTCATTGTAAAATATATACACGACTCACGAGATCTGAAAACTACTCATCGAAGATGCAAATGCTGTGCAGAAAAATAATGTGAGATATCTTTAAGCTGTTCTGCCGGTCACCTGCTAAAACTCGTCATATAACGAGTTGGTTGCGAATCCTGAAAGCATTAAAAAGTGAGCCTTCGCTCGTTCAGCCTTTATGTCAACATTTCAAGTAACAGCCTTTGTTTCGCCTTTCAAGCGGAAGCACCCACACACCACACATCACGTTGGGTGTACATCCATGAGAAGTAAACGTGGAAGTCTCAAAACCCACATTCAAAATATTCATGTCCGACGCCTCGGGATGAATGTCTTGGCAAACATCTGACTGAAATTTTGCCCTTGTCGTACGTAGATGTAGTCGAATTTTCGCATCCAGATAGACCACACCAGATGAAATTGAAAGAGAGCAAAGGCAGAGCGCGGTCGTTCCGGAGTGCGATCGATTCTGTCGCATATGGAAGCGCGGTGCATACCGGGAGGCGAAAATACATGTACAACAGCGCAGAAATATCAGGGAACGCCAAGAGATGTTGACCTTTTCTTCGAATACTCTTTCAAGCGCAAGGTTACATTGGAAGTTAGGCACGTGGTGAAACAATTCTTACTTTTTCTGTTCTTGTTCCTTCCAAGAAGACGCGCTTAGTGCGAGTTGTACTGGTCTTAAGCAAGCATATCTAGACAGAACCCATATATTAATACGACAGCCTTTGGGTTGTCGTCGTGCATTTTGCGATTTCTCGTGCAATCAAATTCCTTGCCTGGTCCATAGAGGTCGCGTGACTCTGTTCATCGTCACAACCTGCCCACCATGGCATGTGGAACCTGGTCTCTGAACTGTGAACAACCTGCCCACCATGGTTGGTGGCAAGTGGACCCTGAAATTTTGGAAGTCAACAAGTTTAATTTCGAGACGGCACGAGCATAATCACTGCATCTATCTGAATTCAACATTTCCCGTCATTGAACGTATGTTTATGTGTGTGTGTGTGGGGGGGGGGGGTGCAGGCAGGGTCAGAAGGATCCCACCAACGCAGTCTGTTTTATGTGAATGTGGACAGGTCATTAGGTAACATTGCGAAAACGAAATTACCGCCTCGACGTTGACGCTATCTAGTGTACGGGCATGGCACCTGTTTTTCAGATCGCTTCACAAAACACATCAAAGCAAGGCTCTGCCACCTCACTGTCACGTCGGAACCGACGGCAAAGCATGTCTACGCGCAACGTTTGCCCCGTGCCTACTGGTGAAGCAAAGTAACGTGCAGTCCTAAGCCCAGGAGAAAATCCTGAGCCCTGAGTGTTTCCCACGAAAGCTGTGAGTGGAGCTGTTGCCAGTAATTGGGCGCCGGATCAGGATGACAGTGTTCAGGCGTCTTTCTATTCAGGAGATAGTCGTAGACAACGAACGGCGTCTGGCATTGCTAAAGTGGATATATTACTTCAGTGTGTTGGCCCGTAACCTGTTAAAAGATAAGAAGGAGAACGAAGATCAATGAGCGAGTGAAATGCTTGTCCAGAAGAAAGAAAACTTGAGAGATAACAAAGGGCAATTGCGAATCTAAAACGGCTTTTGTTGCGCGCAGTCCAAATGAGTCAAGTTTTTTTATGCCTTCTGCTAGAGTGAAATCCTTGCCTGTAACTTTCATGTTTATTTCTTTTATTTTCGTGTTATTCTTTATTCTCTTCTCTTATTTTTCGCTGTACTTGCTTTGAGACAAACACAAAGGACACCAGGCGTAATAAGCGCTAAGGCGAGAAAGTGCCGAGTGTAAAAACAAACAAATGAGATTATACGGTAAAAACGAGCTAACTAGGCTTTCATCAGTTCCCATTTGTTCGCTTGGCTGCCATGAACGGATTTTCCTCTTTGATATTTGTCTATTCGCCCTTTATTGCCGCGCATTCATCACGCACTGTGAAGTGAGCTGTGATAAAAGAATAAGTCATGAAATGAGGAGTAGAGAAAGACTGGTGATACTAGTTTCGCTTTTTTTTTCTTCTTCCTCTCTATTTGTTTTTTCTTCTCTTTGCAATTCCAAACGGAACCGAGAACGTGTGCGTGTACTGTGTGTGGGTAGGGGGGTAACGACACAGAATTTATGGCACAAGAACACTTGAACGCATATCATTTGTTGATAACAGTGTTGTAACCTTTATGCCTCTCTATTGACACTCTTTTGTTTCTCACTGTATAAACGACTGTCAGACGCCATTGTGCTTTTCCCATGCTCCGACCAGGAACGCTGCCCAGACTAAGTGTCTAACGAAGCTGTTTGAAGCAATATCATAAAAGAATAAGGGAGTAAAGAAAATACGGCTAAACGACGCGCGGAATGCCCTTATCATCCTCCATCTGTTCTGCCGTGCACTTAAGTGGTCGTTAGGACCAGTTTATCACATGTCCACGTTTTTTTTTCGATAAGGTCGGCTGCCTAAGGCAAACGAGGAGCCTCCACTTCCAAGGCGCACCAGGGTGTTTCTTTCTCATTATCACTGTTAGCTGAGGCAAACGCCAAAGCACCGGTTATGTAGAATAACGTTGGTAACTAGAGATCGCTATCGTGAAAGTGCGATCTCATCTTTTCTCGACAACAATTGATTCTTGCATTTTATGCTCTGCCTGTTTCTTTATAAGGTTTTATAAAAGAACTCAAAGCTTTTCCTCTTTATGCCGCTATGTGGAGCTCCTTGCTTTTTCCGGTGAATGGGTAACGCGCATTTGTTTTTCAGTTTTTCTTTCGTTTCTTAAACTTCCATACCCAGTCGTTGTGGCTTTCAAGAAGAAAAATCCCAGATGCCACTAAAATTCGGTAGTATCTGCGAGGCAGGCCTTATATCGCGTTAGATTATCAATTTCACACGTGGAGCCCCGGCGCCTGGTAGGACAGCCCTGTGTTTGATGCCCTGTCACATCGTCGCCACGCCTGCGCCTTATCGCAGCGCCAGCGCGCCAGCAACACCTCCCGGCCCGCACCGTCGTATGGGAATGCAGGAAGAAAAGGAGGGACGCGATGCAATCTCCCCGGTGGGCGCCTTCGCGAGACGCTGTGAGTGAGTGCTGCACGCTGAGATACATCGCCGGAGTAACCGGACAGGTATGCCATTGCGTACGCAATTTACAATGATCCGAGGAGGCATTTGTTCTCAACGAGCGCCGTCTGGTGGCAAAGAAGGTAGGAAGGAGGCTCGTCGTATGTCCATCGCTGCTGCAACTTTATAATTCACTGACAGGAGTGCGATAACACAGAGCCTCGCGAGAGGTGTAATCAATTTTGAGGCGTATAAGTAGCGCATTTGCGGCGCCGCGTGCAGCGCATGTGTGCTGCCGCATGAGTTCACATCCTGCCAATGCCAGATGTATCGCTCACTCTGCTTGACCGAGCCACATTAAACGAACCAAGAGAAGAAATGCTACAGGGTAGATGCACGCTCCTCTGGCCGTCTCGGATATATTGTCTGGTACTCAATACCCTCAAGCTGCAGCCGTAGGCAGTTCCGAATAGATGTGCCGAGCGATAGCCGTGCCATTTGGGCCAGCGCCGGTAGCCGGCGCCGTGCTCTAGGCAATTGCGTCTCCGATCTCCGTTAGTCATGGATAATGCTTGCCTCTAAGTGGACCACACATAGTGTTCGAACGCCTTGCGGGAGAGACGCACAGCCGTAAATTTGCGGCGATAATGATTCAAGCGTGCGCTGGAAAGTAAATGTCTGCGGCAGTTGAGAATCCAGCTCAGTTGGTTGACCTGAGAGACCTGCATGCTCAAAAGGGAGCTTGGCTGGAAGGAAGTCTAAGGGGAAGATACCATCCACTGGTACCAAATTGACAGTGAAATTTTTATCGCGCTCTGATGGCATGGCGACATTTTTAACGCGCCTCTGTATAAGCCTGGCAGCCGGAAGAGGCTTCGCCACTATCAGGGCCTTTCAACACCTCCATGTCGATGTCCCGCAGATGGTACCAGATGTGGCCGCGGCATTCTGACGAAACCACAAGTTCAAAAGAACACAAACATTCACGTGAGGGATAAAATGGGTAAGGGTTAAAACTGCGCATGCAGAACCACCCAAGCACGCACGCATGCACGCGCGCGCGCACACACACAAACACACACACACACACACACACGCATATATATATATATATATATATATATATATATATATATATATATATATATATATATATATATATATATATATATATATATATATATATATATTAAGGAAGCTAACAGTCACCGGAATTAAGGTGCACAGGGGAATGTTTCTTTTTTTAATATCTTTGGCATTAGATATTAAAAAAAGAAACATTCCCTTGTGCACCTTAATTCCGGTGACTGTTAGCTTCCTTAATATGTTTGTCAAACGAGCCCCTCACTTCCTATATATATATTAATATTTATTTATACAAATACCTCACAGGTTCCACACTTGGAATATTGTGTGAGGGGAGGGGTTACAATATTTAGCAGACAAAAGATGGTACAAAGTGGAAAGAACAAAAAATAAACAATATTAAATACATTGGACTGCAAACAATGATTACACCGTACATGAAA
This sequence comes from Amblyomma americanum, assembly GCA_030143305.2. Taxonomy (NCBI): domain Eukaryota; kingdom Metazoa; phylum Arthropoda; class Arachnida; order Ixodida; family Ixodidae; genus Amblyomma; species Amblyomma americanum. The sequence goes on along the minus strand of JARKHS020031845.1, from coordinate 193,843 downwards.
AAAAAACCGTAATATATGGACACAGAGGAAAAACAGCAAACAAATAGTGTCACTGCATGGATTTGACAACACGTACGAAAACAATTTATGTACAATATCATGGATGCATGAAGGTGGTCAATTCGCTTTGAAGATTAATGGGTCACGTATGGTAGCAATGCAATCCGGAAGGCCATTCCAACACTTGATAGCACGTGGCAAAGCAGAAGAATTAAACGCGAGTGTTCGGCCGAATAGACGTTGGAAGCTAAGATTATTATGTAGGCGACGTGAAGTGCGCATTGGGCGTGTAAGTGGCAGTGTGGACGCGTGACGACTGCATATTAGTTTCTGTAGTAAGCAAAGAAGTGCGATATCCCTACGTGTCTGTAAACTTGTTAGCGATAAAGATAACTTGATGCTTGTTACGCTGGAATGACGGTTGTAGTCGTGAGAAATAAAACGCGCTGCACGGTTCTGAATTGCTTCGAGTGAATGAATTAAATAAGCCTGATGTGGTGACCAGATGGCTGATGCATATTCGAGTTGGGGACGGACAAATGTTTAGTATGCTAGCTTGCGGGTAGAAACAGGTGCGCTAAGAAGATTTCTTATCAGATAGCCAAGCGTGCGCGATGCTTTAGCAGTACACGCATATATATATATATATATATATATATATATATATATATATATATATATATATATATATATATATATATATATATATATATATATATATATATATATATATATATATATATATATATATATATATATATATATATAGGAAGCTAACAGTCACCGGAATTAAGGTGCACAGGGGAATGTTTCTTTTTTTTAATATCTTTGGCATTAGATATTAAAAAAAAGAAACATTCCCCTGTGCACCTTAATTCCGGTGACTGTTAGCTTCCTTAATATGTTTGTCAAACGAGCCCCTCACTTCAATATATATATATATATATATATATATATATATATATATGTATATATATATATATATATATATATATATATATATATATATATATATATATATATATATATATATATATATATATATATATATACGCACACCCAGACATTTCTCAAAGGCACTTTTGTCGAAATGATTACACAGTACCTATGGCTCAGTACATGAGCATCTATAGGGGGTCCGTTGAACGCGGCTCATGTCTTATTTTTTCTGTTCGAACTGACCACACGACCACGGTCTTGCCCAAAACCTTTTCCCTTCTCCAACCACAGTAGCCGAGGCCGGCATCCCTGAGGGCAAAAGCTCCCCACCACCCTCCATAGGTGCGTGGTGACGTAAACGCGGGCGCCACCCGTGTACGTCCTCTGTTACCATGCTGACCGGATGAGCAAAGACCCGAGCCTCCGCGAAGGCTTCCGTGTTGGAACCGAGCGGAGGCCACGCGCTACTACCGTGTCCTGGAAGGAAGTATGCCCGAGTCCGCGGAAAGAGGCGGAGCACGTACTTCGGAAGAATGTGGAAAAGACCTGTGTGGTGCCGGTTTCATTCCCACCAGGCTGCTCTCGCAGCTGACCACCATTCGCTGGGGATACCGCTCCGCTTCAGGCGACCGCCATTCAAAGTGACCCACGTGTCAACGCCTCCAGCAGAGTGACCACCTGACGAGTGGAGATCTGAGGCACGCTACAGAGGCAAGTCATTGCGGAAGAAGCAACGGCCGCCTCCAAGGCGTCGGGGTCACTGGCGTATGTGTATTCCTGCGCTTTTGCTGTTGTGTCCTACTTCTGCTTCTAGCTGGTCGTCAACGAAGAAGCCGCGTCAGTTAATTAGATTAGCGCGTGAGACGGATGCTGGACGACTGAAAGCGTTTACTCGCGTAGGAAACTATTGTTTGAATTGACGCGACTATTTGTGGTTCTATCGAGATGACTCTTGTTTATATTGCGCAGGCCCACGACTCAGATGGGTCGAAAAGTTTCAAATTTTAGTAACTTCCTATTTTTAGATGTCATTTCCTGACGACTAGAGTACGCGTCTGATTTCAGGTCTGGCCAGAACGTAACCTGGAAGTACAAAAAAAAAACTTTGACCTCGGAGATGTGGGGTGCTGCACTTGCAGGCAAGGCTCTTTTGGCCAATTTTTGTTCAGAATTAATAACAAAGCTTGTTCGCAAGTGCTTAAGAATATTTCAAAAAGTTTCGGATCCCGGAAAGAACGGTTGTTTATTTTTGCCGACCACTTTAATTTTTTTCCGCAAATATTTGTAGATTTCGAATTGCAGGAGAGGCGCCGTAGAACTTTGCAATACCTTCGAAAATAAGATGTGGACTAGAACTCCCAAAATTGCTCCGTTATCTTTTAGACAAGCATATGTATTCTAAAATACAACGTTGTTCTAGAAATATACTAGGAATTTGATGTATTCTCGCACAAACCTCAACACAGCGCAGAATAAAATATGCTTTTGACGTTGGTCTGTAAATTAGCTGTTCTAATGGTGAAGTATCAGCGCTCGGCTACATGTAGATCAAGTGAATACCAAGCGAGTACAGCGAATTCTCATGTCATGGCTGATATAATCTCCTCCAAAGCGAGAAAGGTGTGCAGCCTCGTTTAGAGCACCATTTACCTTCATATAATATTTATGCTGGGGATTCACTCGCGTCATGTGTTTTAACGCTCATTTATGCGACGTGACGTAGTAGCAGCGCCCATGCTCATCGAAAGCAGAGTTTTCTGAGTTACTTCTATTGTTACTTGCGTTCAATTTCGTCGTCTCGTTTCGTCCTTTGTGTCCAGTCTTGTGCTGCGCCGAACTTCATGAGCGACACGAATAGAGAGCCGGATGACTCTAATAAATAAGCAGCGTCACTACTCGTTTAATTGGTCGTAGCCACAATCTCGCGCTTTCACCGGCTGGCTAGTGATATTTGGTGATATATTACATCGGGTTTAAAGAGTGCATCAAGCGCCCTCGAAAAATGTGCTCCGTTGAATTGTTATCTGCATCTGGCCATCGGCATGAGTTCTCTCAGAAGGATGCCGGGAAACTATCACAGTTATTTCTTCGCTGCCAAATTGGTCGAAAAGATGGGAGCACATTCATGTTTCTTTCTTCACTTCGCGGACGTCCGCCGGGAAGATGATCATCCGGGCCGAACACCTACCAGCCCACTCAATTATCCATAATAACGAAGTGTGTGGTCAGATTGTGTACACGGAGATAGGAAATGCGATCTGGAGGTTTCTCAATTATCCATAATAAGGGAGTATGTGGCCGGATTGTGTACACGGAGATACGAAATGCGATCTGGAGATTATTAGGCACGTAGCACAGCATCCCTAGGGAATACTAGGACTTCGTGCCTCGCACAGCTGTCGGCATAAACAAATGTATATAAGAAAGTTTAGGAGCCATGCAATAGTCATGTGAAATGGTTTTGTGTTCGTCCTTCCTGATCATGAGGTGGGACACGGTGCACTGCAGAGTAATTGCAGTTGCGAGCAACACGCGAATGAACCCGAAAGGGGAGCAGCAGTTGCGCATTAATAGAGACAATCAGAAGAGAGAGAGAGAGTTTGTGGTGTTGCATGGAAGATCGCCTGGAGACAGGATATGAGCAGATGCTTCGCCTAGCTGCAGCCCGTGTTATGAACGGGTAAGGCGCTCCCGCGCAAACTGCCGCCGACAGGACGGACGTGATTTTGCGCGAGAAACGAACGGATACAACACTCAAAACAACAGCACAAGAAAAAGGGAAGCGGGGAAAGAAAACAAGGCACCCGGGAGGAAGCCTCTCTTGGCGCGATACGCGAGTAGGATCGTGTAGACGGCGAGAAATCTATCACGTCGCCGTGACAAGTCTCTGGTAGGCAAGCAAAGCTTTGGACCGCTGTAGCACCTCAGTAGGAGAAAAGGGTCTTTCTCGTCGGGAATACTAGCGCCTCGGCATAATGGGGCTCAAGTCACTCTCACTTCTTCGTTTCATAATATCAGGCTTAAGACGCGCCTAATTGAACGCACATGCCAGCTGTTCTTTCTTTACTGTCCTTACTTGCGCACGTTTGCGACATTTCACTTACTTTACAATGCTGTTATTTTAGTTGTCTTACTGACTGCATGCTTTCAAGCTAGTGCGTCTTGAGTAGTTTTAATCTTTCATAAGTATCTGTTAAACAGTGTGATCAGGAAGAGCAAGGTTTGAAGCACCTGAACCATGATCTTCTGTAGCCTTACATACCGAGGAAACAGCAGCCGTGCATGTGAAACTTGTTCGCGGAGCTCAATGTGGCGGTTCTGTAGCAGCCTCGTTACCATCAGAACCTTTAACGAGAAATTATATTCCAACAACATTGCAGGGCATGTGCCTTGAAACCAGGGCTCTAAATGCCAGTTGATAAACATGAATTGAACCGCTTCGCAGCTTCACCTGCTTTGCCTTTCCTAACGATAGAGTATCACTCGTGCCGTGAGCGCGTTCAAGCAGCGGGGGCGAAGGTCATAAGGAATCGGAGTAGAGGCAGGTTTTCATTCGTCTCGCATGCTCTCCAAGCGTTTCTCTCTGTTCACAACGCCGCCATTTCACAACCTTGGCCACGTGTGCAGCAGACGTGCAGTGGCTCGAGACGCAACAAAATTTGTTTGGCCCTATGAACACATAATGCGCGCACACGAAAATATTGAGAGCGTCGAGATGCAAGCGAGCGCGGCGAGAGAGACGGAGCGACGTTGGTGGGAAAAGAGCGGCGCGCTCCTGGCTCGAGGCCATTAGAGGCGCTGCATGCGGGACCGGTCCACCGAGTTGATAACTCACGACAGCCTACCGGCTGCTGTGCTGGCTCCCGCGGCTCTGCAGCCGTCGCCGGTTCCCTTGCCCCCCCCCCCCTCACAGCTTTATTTCTTTTTTCAGTTTAAAAATGTCGGCCTAAATGTGAGCTTCCCGCGGGCACTTCGTCCCCTGATTGCCCTCAGATCACCTTCAGAGCAGGCACCGGTTCTCCTAGTGCGAACAAATTTGGCCATGGCGGTCACACATCACTAAGTCTAGATATAGGCAGCAAGAACATGTCTTTGTTCTGCTGCACTTCTGTCACACGTTGACCGCTATTCCGTAGTTCTCGGGGCTTTAGCAAGGATTACCCACCGAATACAAAAGGGCATCCGACAGGGCGTCCAGATATAGCTTCTCAAAGGCAAGCCGAAAACAGGAGTGGAAGAAATCTCAGGGCAGCGGGCTTCATTCGATTTCCTTGTGCCGTTAAAGCAGGATATCAAATGATGTGAAGGCTTCCTTTAAGGACTAAAGGAGAGGGAAATGTTGGCGGGGGATTGTGATGCAAGATATTGCTGGATAGCTGTAAGCGGTTTGGGAGAAGGTGAGAGGGCGAATGGAGTTCCTTAAAACTGCCTTTTCGCTCCGCCCCAAACCCAATGACGGACTTGTGTCAGGCATCTGATGGCGAATTTTTATGGCGGAAGGACAGGTTTGGTCAAAGAGCGCCATGACGCAAGGTATTTTCGTCTACACAAGGTATGGTAAAATACTCATTTCCCGAACATTACAAGCCAAATGAGCCGAGCACCAGGGCAACGGAAAGCTTGTACTTATTTTATCAGCGGTGGGTACCCGGTGGCACTACGGATCTAACCTCGCACCTCCCGCATGCTGTCGCATCGCTTATGACGACAGAGCCGGCCTGATATCACCCTTCTCTCTCAGGCACTTGGCAACAGCGGCACTCCGCGTCAGCGTCGGTAACCGTCGATCGCAGTCTGCCGACTGACCGGGGTGGACTCACCGTGCCTCTCCGCCGGCGATCTAGCTTCTCCGCTCAACGCGCTGCCGGTGTCAGCTCATCTGCCCACCCTTGCGGCTCCTCTGATAAGCAGGCACCGCAGCGCGCAGGCTTCACACCGAGTATTGGCTTCTACCGCAGCCGCTATTCGTGTGCGGTTTGCACCACGCAATACTTGTGCGCCTATCTTGGGGTCATAAACATCGGCACAGTCACCCATGAACTCAACATCCACTTCAGTAAAATCTTGTGCATGGTCGCAAATATTGCCGAGCTTCACCACGTCCACCTTTGTGCCATAATGCGTGTAGAGCGGTGTATCCTAGGCGAACTACGTCCAAGGCACAAGCATATCTCTGGACAGCATATTGGACGGATACACCACCTTGCTGTACATTCGACGTTTGATGTTCACCAGTATCGGGTAGTCATCTTTGAGGTTTTTCGGCAAGGCAGTCAGCATTTTCTCAGTTTCTGCGGGCACGTTTGCAATGGGCCTGTTCACACCGTACTGCCGCTGTTGCACAGTAAGCGTCTCCCTTGCATAAACGAAATTGTCGGCGACAGGAGGCATTCCACGGCCGGGTTCAGGTGAAGCAAGTGATCAGGCTTAGGCATGCACCTGTACCCATTTGTCACAGAGTACAACAGCACCGTTGCGTAGTGTGTAAGCGATGGCTTGACACATTTTGCACCACACTAGAAGTGCTAGTACCCAAATCGCTGAAAACACGGTTCGACAGTGAGCACATACTGTTCGCCACAGGTGACAAGTCCTTCATATGACAGTCCGTCATACATTTGGAATTGGTAACCGTGAGGGTTACCCACGAAGTCCAGCTCGAAAATCCGTGTCGCAGCGGCGTCCTTTGTCAGACGTTCCAATGCTTTCAACCGACGGGCAGCCGCTTGTGATTCTACTCAAACGGCCCGTTGTTCGACAGTTACGTTGGACCGCATTTTTCTCATGGCCTTGGCGACACCTTGGCTTCGGCGTTCACTCTGTTAGGCACTTCGTCGACTGCCTGATTCTGACAGCCTCGGCGTCAGCTTGAATACGGCGTTCCCGTTGCTGGACGTTTCGTTGGAACGTTCATCGTGTTTCTTCGGCTTTTCCGCTTCTAGTTTCTGCCGCCGCTTAGCTGCAACTTCTGGATCGGTCGACTCACCTTCACGTTCTCTTCTCAACCGTTTCTGTTCACTACATCGAGCCCGGCGGCTAGCATTCATTAAACCGGGTGGAGTGGCTTCATTTGTAGCGGCACCTGACGCGACACACGGCTCCAGATGGCCGTATTGTTTTTGTTGTTGTTGCTTCTGAAGAAAGGCCTTCTTCTGATGCACCGACACGTGTGTTCAGTGTTATCTCTTCTTTGTAAATCGCCATTATTTGCCGTTCAGTGCCTGCGCCCCTCTTCTTCTTTGGCCAAAATTCGCAAGTTACGCCTCCTCAATGGCTAAGCGCGCGGCGCAGCTGGCTATTCTCCGCTCTTCTAGGTCACGCAGAGAGGCTTCGGATAGACAAACATCGGCGAAATCTAAAAAAATTTAGTGGTGCGCACTAAAAAATTTCAGTCTATCTTACCGTCGAAAGCAGGTTTGAGCATGGAATACACTGCAGGAGTGGCGAAGCATATTCCTGACCGTACCAAGATGGTGCTAGCCGCACTGTTTGAATGCGTCTACACCACGACCCACTAGACTTGGACGCAACGCCACCTGCGCCCGCTTCTGTTCTTGTACAGCTGGATCAATATCCGCGTGGTATAGAGAGTTGGGAAACCAAGCTGCTCGATTTGCTCCGCCATTCCCACTCGTTGTGCTGGAAAAGTTCTTTGCTGCTGTAGATGCCATTCCGAATGAAAATTTCTCTTTGGAAGCCATTTGTTGCGGCAGAGGTTTCAGCAGGAACAACGCCAAAAGTTTGGGACGGCGTTTCACTGATCTTGACGAGAATGGAATTCAAAGCATTCTATGCTCTGAACGAAAGTTGCAGGAAAAGGACGCTGATGGTGGAAAACATGGTTGATAGAGGTTCGAAGTATTGAGCGGCTGACTGCCTCGGCATTTAATTTCGCGTTGCAACGGAAAAGTGGAGCACGCCAATCTCTACGCAGACGCTGAAAAAAACCGCGAGTGAAGCGGCAGCGCCGCGTGATCGATACTCCCAACGGTGGCGGCGGGCGGGGTTCGATTATCGGCGAAGACGCTGCATATCACGAAGTGCTCCGCCGAAGATGCTCGCTGCGCCTGTTTCCTAGATCGAACGACGTGCAGTGGAGGTATGGCACATTCGCTGGCAGCCTGTAGCGATGCACCTTTCCGTATACCGGTACCTGTGTATGCGGACGCCAGCATCAATCATTCAGGCAAACTCCAATACGCCACTCAGCTGAGGAAGGAGAGATTCGTGGTAGCAGCAGCCGCTGAGGTTTAAATCGAATGTCGCGCAGCGATTATTGACCTTGTTGCAAAGTGCAAGAGCTGGGTTCTGCCTACTGCGTCCGTCCTGGGCCGGGTCACCTAAGTGGGAGCGAACCGGCACCCTTAGGCGACCTGAACACCGCGTGGTTCTCCTGCGGTCACCATATCGATGCCAACCTCAACACGGGAACCCTACGGATATAGGCCGAGATGGAGCGGAGTTCAGAGCGAAGTTCGTGTGTTTCGCGGTAATATACCCGGCAGGAATCTAAAACTATAGGTAAAAAAAATTAGTGGTGGTTTACCTCTGGTTAAACCAGGAGTGATGCGATAGCTACAGCTGCAGCCGAGTGGAACTTGATCACGTGACCAACCACGTGACGAACAACGTCCGTGATCCTGTCCGTCATCCACGCCCGTTAACCTGTCCGTCATCCATCAAGTGCGTAGTAATTACGCCAGCTGCATTTAAGTTTACTTCATTTCCTGTGAGCTAGCGCAAGAATACTGTTCTTCCTCCTCAGCGCTGTCACCGCTTTGTTTATCTTTCATCTGTCGTCCATGCGTTTTTTTTTTCGCTGCATATTTTCCTCTTTCCTCCTTTTGTTTTGCTGAAGTTGGTCAGCTGGTTTGAGGTTGAGTCTATTTAGAGGATCTTTTTTTCATGAAGAAATAGCAGGGTCTCGTAGCTCGCCTTCACTTTTTAGGTTGTCTGCCTCTGTTTGCTTACGAAGCTAATGTCTCTCCGAAGCCCAGCCTACTTGAACACGAAGGATACACCATTGGATCCAGATGGCTCATTGCAAAACCCTTCGATCGAAGTCCGCAGTCGGCGACATTCTTATGGGTGCACGATTTGGCCCAGCTTGCAGAAAGAAGCCCCCAGAAGGAAGAGCGTCACAGGACAATAGACCGCAGCGAAGGTTTTCTTCTCTCTTTTTTTTCCTCCATTCATTTTACAGTAGCGAAACCGTTCAGCTTAAGGCGTTCGACAGAACAGTAAAAAAAAAAGCAAGCAGACGGTGGTGAGGAAGAAACACCGGTGCGCGTATCTTTCGTCTCCGGTCTCAGTTTCGCTGCTCGTGTGCCTGAAACGTGCAAGTGAAAAACTGGCTACAGAGATTGTGAATCTGCGAATTTGCATGGATGAAATAGCAATTTACAATTTGATGGCGTGGTACCATTAATGCCATTTGCCGTTTGATTAATGCGTTTGTATTAAAGGAGCGTTTTAGGGTCATGTAAATGACGTGCCGCAGGTAGCAGGTGCTGATCTCAGTGTAATGAAGTCCTTGAATGTTCACCTACAATCCAAGCGCTGATCTTCCTAAAACTGAACTACCTATTACATCTCGCGGCATACTGAACACCCATACCGCAACATGTATTTGTATTTTTTTTCGGACTGGAAGCCCTGAAGCATAACAGAGGTTTTTAGTCCACCCTGCAACTGCAAAAAGGGTTTCTTCCTTCTGGGTGAAGTTTTACTCTGCTCTAAGTTGCCCCTTCGATTCGGCGCGCCGCCACTGATATTTTTGCTGCTGAGCTCGTTGTCACCTGCATAAATTGATCAAGTTACACGCCACGCTAGGATGAGATAATTTATGAAATTAGCTCTGGAATGCGCCCTTTAAGTGGCAAGATTTTGTGACAAGTTATTTATCGCACTGGTGTCGGAAGGCCAAAAAAGGTGCTCCGAGAAAAGGAAATGTATGGGTTTCACACATTACTAAGGCATTGTTCAAGTCAGATATTGTTATGGAATGCTTAATTGGGTGCCCTTTTTACAGCCCTCTTCGTATTAATTATTCAATGAACTACAGCCCACAAAACAGAACGGAGTAATTAAGAAGGAGCTACATACACAGCGCTGAACTTATGACTGAACTCTTATCGACATAACGCAAAGGAACTTGCCTTGTGACATATGCATTTAGTGTGCACTGCATCTTTCTTTCATAATAATTCAGTTTCCAATTCATCACTGCACGTGCCGCTTCTTTTTACGTGGTTCTGTTTTGTGCTTGGTAGTTTCTTCAATAATTAATCCCTACCAACTAAGCCCAGCTCAGCATTCTTGTGCAATACACTTCTTATTAAGTTCCGCTCGAAACCACACGACGCTAAGGCGTGAATAGCGACAGGCCGTATGACTAAAGCTTATTCTAAATAATGCGCTTTGAACTTGTCAAAATGGGCTTTAAAATCATCCGAAATGCGTTCCTCTATAGGGCGTACTCATTTTTGCTCCTCTAGTCTTTGAGCTTCAAAAAATATTCTGGGAGGCTCAGTTGCTTAATGCTCGGCTGTCGAGACGAGATATTCTATCAAGAAGCCTTTAAGCAAGTTGCTTTAAAAAAGATTGATAGTTATATCTCTAGGGGGTTCAGAGTAGTGCACACTGGTGGCGAAATACACGTCTTCAGGTGACCTATCTCCCAGAAACGGTGATAAGGACGTCCCGTGGCGCCTTTAGCGAGAAAATTTCGCAATGTTTCTGCATACATTAAAAATTTCTGAAGCGCCTCGCATTTTAATCCGGACGAGCAGCAGCGCCCACGTGTGGGCAATTTAATACGGTCCCCGCAAAGCGCTTCTCGAAGGTGTTGCAACTGTAGGAGGGCCGTTGTCTAGCGCCGCCACAAAAATAAAAAGAATAGAAAGCGGCAGAAAGCAACAATCGACACGACAGGAGGCCACGAAGGCCGTACTGTGAATGATCCGATAAAGACACCGCAGATATGCATGCTCACTGCACATCACGCGTTTATTGCTACTTATTGTGACGCAACAATTTCATTTCCAAACATTTCCCTAGAAACTTGTAGCATTTTTATTGGCGCCCGAGAGTGGTTTTCGTATAGTGGCCATTCCTAAAGGGTATCTGCTGTTTTGCAGGACTAACAATATACAGTGCCGACTCACTAGAGACTCTTTCTGGCTGTGCCTCTACCGTTCCTGTTTTGTTGTTGTTGTTTTGTTGATTTAGTTATGATTACACGGCTCTCTGATTATAGTCAGACCAAACCATGCAACATGAGGTCTCCCGCCGGCCTTTGAAAGAAGGAACTCCTGCGATAAGATTTAGTTGATGAGAACAAATAACAAAATCTTCAATCCACAAACTGTCAACCCATTTTCGAACCGAAATAACTGCAGAGTGTGTATTGCATGCGTGCGAGAACATGGTTACAAGGCCCTATACCATCGGATAACCAGATCTCCTGGATTACAACATTAATCAAAAATCAGTGTTATTTATTTGACGGCGACAAGATATCAAGCATTCGTTTGCTGAAGCAGTGAAAATTTTGTACTTCAAAAGCTAATAAAAATTTTTGGAAGTTAATAAAGTTCATAACTAGCGCAAAATAAGCTCGATTCAAATTTTGGTAAAACGGCGGAGAGCTAAGTCTGCCCTCAAACGTCGTTTAGGCATCAGGAACCACACGATGAACCTGCGGGAAACCTAAGATATTCCAGAGCTTGCGAAAAGTGGTATTTAAGTACGACATTTCAGAGATTACAAACGCCGGGACGCTATTCCCATGTCTTGGCGGCTCTCAGAAGCTGACCTCGCCATTGGTTCTCTGATGGGCAAAGCCGCACACAAGGAAATTTAAGGGTGGCCCACCGATGACACACGACGCACACACGCATTAAGGTTCAATAAATTGCTGTGTTGCAGTGGACGTGAAGTCCAAGGTCGGTCGTCTTTCGTGTGTGCCTCGCGAGCAACGTTGCAGGCGGAGCTCGGTTTACACAGTTGGAATCGAACCCATGACCCTTGGGTTGTGAGCTAGACATGACCCTTCGTCCATTGACGTCCTTCGTTTGACTTCGTTAAAGGAAGGCCTTCAGTGCACTGTGGTGCATCACATGCCTACTGATGTATGCTAATGAGCGTGTGTAATTAGAAAGAGGTACTAAATAAGAAAGTGGCCAGTAACCATTAACGCCGCAGTGTTATAGGCTTAAGGCAGAGCTTAGGTGTCCCCCCAATTTATTTTTTTTTCTCAGACGCTGGGCAAACCTCGCGGTGCTTTTCAAGTGACCTCGTTTGGTGGTGCGCAACTCAGTCCTTCCCAGATGCCAAGCTAGCGTTTGCAGTGCGATAGATTTGTGCGTTTGCCTGTCTGCTGTATTCTTTTTTGCTGCCTGCAACTTTCTGTGTGCGTGCTTATTGGATGCATTTTCTTGAGCACTAATCTAGAGCACATCAGAGCAGGATTCCGTCTTAGTCGCGCTAAATTGCTTGGAGGGATCTTGAAGCATCCTCATCAGCTTTTCCTGGAGATCCTTCCAGCCCGCGCTAACTACGCTGAATTAGCTTGCCGCTAATGCGGCATGAAGGCAGACGCCTCTCCCTTTGGCGGTTTATTTTCTGGATAGAAAAGATTACTATCATATGGCATAAGAAGATCATGATTTACGATTTTATTAATAATAAATGATGGAAAAGACGAGATTAAAAAATGACTGCCGGTTAAGCGCCGTTAAGCATGAAATACTGTGCGAAAGCACAGTTTTTTGCAGGTGGACACCACTGCCACGTACCTGAAAGCGGGATTGAGTTGCACAATGACCAAGGGAGCCAGCTATGCTGGTCTTCAAATTTTCAACGTCAGTGCCAAGTTGCCCAATTTTATGAGCAACTTTGGTCTCATCAAGGAGTCTTGCAGTGCGCCTCGGCCTGTATTTCCGCCATTTTCGGGAAGGACAGGTGCGGTCGCTGCGTATCTGTGTGCCAGTGAGCAGGCGTTCTGCCGCAAGAAAGGACGACGTGGAAAGCACAGGGGGAGAGTCAGGTGTCATCGCTTAAGCGGAGGACTGCAGCCGTTGTTGGTAGCTGCGTGCAGAACGATGAGAAGTCATATGCCTGGACACTTTGGTCAGGCGCGTAATGAAATAGTCCTGAATTCGGACGGGAGTAGTATTAGGCACTTTCGTTTATATTTTTTTTTTGACGAGTGAGAAATTAAAAGCAGGTGTTGAAGACTCGCCACCCTACTGAGGAAGCAGATTATATGAGAAAGTTTCGCTTTTGGAAGAGAGAACTAGTCACAGCGGCATCCATCTTAAGTCCTTAAGACTCCTTTCCGTTGTGCATCTGCCTCCCTCTTCTTTCAACATTGCACGCCTCAAACTAACTGATCAAGATCCCTTGACACAGCTGAGGTGCTTCGTGCTCTTTTCATTCCTCGCTTCCACAAAATTCTACGATCTTCTTTACTTGCATTGACATAATGTTAGAACGTGTCGAATTGTGCTCTTCACTAAAGAAGTGTCCTAACAGAGGCTGTTTTTTTTACTTTGAAAAAAAAACTTCCTCTTTCTTCCCTCAAATCCTCTACATCCAAATCTTTACTACTTCCTTGGGTTGGCTTGCTGCTTCGTCGCTGCATTTGTTTCAAACTGCCGCATAGCATCTCTCTTTGTCCCGTTTCTTGTTTCTTCTTATTTGTCGAATCCCATTATCCCATTAGCGCTGCAATTACTGGTAACTTTGTAAGTATTTGCAGGGATAACTTTCCTTTCTTTTCCTTCTTATTTTTGACAGCAAACGATAATCATTACAAGTGGTTTTCTTTTCCTTGTGGCGAGAAGAAAGAGAACTATTCACACTATACGTATGAAACAGCTTCTCCCTTTCACGTCATTCTCTCCCTAAACACAAAACTTCTTCAACTACATATTTCCTAAATTCCTCTTTCCATTCCTTTCCCTTTCGTTTTCCCTCAGTTCATCCGTCAGTGGCCAGCGAATCGGCGAGTGGGCTTCATTTTTTCTTCGTTATGCGCTGTTTTCAAGCCAGGCACGTGCTTCCAAATTGTTTTCTCTATTTCCATAACCGCCCATTTACTCAACGAAGCGGCACAAATGGCGTCTCGCCAGCTTGAGCCGCGCACTTACTGCTCTTCATCGGAGCCCCCCTGGCTGCGTTCGCGAGAGCGTTGTGCGCTGGGCACCGTTCCCCGCCCAAGTAAACAGCACGCATCTGCTGAGCCTCCCTCTCTTGCTGCTGCACGTAAGGCTGTGCGTACAGGTGCGGAAAGCCTTTAGGATAGTTTTGTACGTAAACCCCGCCAAGCGGTCTTTTCCCAACCCGGAGCTTAGTGTTACAATTGGTACTGCAAAAAATTGTTCAGGGCCAATTTTGGCCGAGTGGAAACTTCGCCTACTGTTTCGTCCGAAACCGCTCAAAGAACATCTGGTTTCGGTTTCAATAGCGTGGAGGAGTAAGAAAGAACATAAAGCAAGGTGCAGTGTTTGACAGTACAAGTATCTGAAGTTCACACATAGCCCGTTTCACGCTCAGGTCAAGTGTTCAAGTCGCAGAATTGCTTCCGTTATATTTAATCGTCGTAGGACAAGAAGGGAATTATTTTCATTATTCTTAAAGTTGCGTACAAAACAAATACACATGGAAGTAAGCAAGGGAGAGAGAAGCTGACACACGCGACAGGGAGAGGCACAACGGCCCTTTTCCACGAAGGACAGAATCAAGGACGGCGGTCAGAAAGAAAAACTCGCGGGCCTCTCGAGCCGCATTCTTAAAGAAGAAAACGCGATAGCATTTAGAAGATGGCTCGCCCTCCAAAAATTCCAGAGGACCCCCATAATTTTGCGAGCATAGGCATACGCCATAATATGGATTAACATGGATTAGTGTGTAAACGAGGTGAATTAGCGGGCGTTAACGAGTAGTTTAAGGTAGTGGAAATTAGTGAATAGATTAAGGTGGATTAGTGAGGATTAGAGGCTAAATTGAGGTGGAGTAGTGGGGTGTATTAGTATATGTGCACGTGATAATTCAATAGACGGTCCTCGAATGTTTTAGTCCTCAAAGTTTCAAAAAAGTTTCAAATTTGGTGGGGCTGATGACGTCACGACCCTGTCGACCAATCAGAGAATTTTGTTACGGATTAACAACCTGAAAGCTATGGCATTAAAATAGACCTTATGCGGAAGCTTTAGTGAAAATATTGGAGATAGTTCGCTTGCCAGCTATCGCCGAGATTTATTCATTGTTCCTAAGAAAATAAAAGCCCACTGTAAGCAATATCATCGTCGCGAACACACAAATGAGTGAACTCAGCCCCCAAAGACCAGCTTACCCGAAGGTGTTAAAGCCCGCAGCGTTGCAAGTACTCCCGACAGTAGCGTAAGGTCCCTGTTTCAGCTCTTCTAAATTTGCGTTCCAAAACAGCTAGTTTCAGCGACACCCTCCGCTACTAGTCCTCCAACATGTCTGCTATAGAGACGCGCTCGTACAAAGCTCGCGCGTGAACGCGCTCACCTCCACGATGAAAGTGTCCGCTGCGTCTGAGGGGAAAGAAGGGAGGTCAGCAAAGGAAGTCGTCCCTTCCTCATGCGGCCATAACAAGGCTGATGCATGAAGCTGGGCGAAGGAAGCGGGAAGTAGTGAGTGGATAGAAGAGGGCTTAAGGGACATCACTGGCTGCGCTGAGTTCAGCCTGTGGCGGGCGCTAGATTAACCGGCGGCGACCGAGATGAAGCCGCCGGGCATGCGGGCATGTGTTTACATTCAAGGAAGTGTCCCCTTTCACACCTCGTAGCCCTCATTGCCCCCCCCCCCCCCCCCTCCCCAGAACGTCAGCAACCGGCGTTGGCCGCCAGCGCTGCGTTCGTTGGCGCGCCCTACTCCTCCCTCTTAACGCCCTAAGCGGGAACACGCTCGTCAGCATAATTAGGCTCCGGCGAGCGTTCACCACCTCGGACGGCAAGGAGAAATGATGCGGGCTTCCGGCGACGAAGGCGACGTATTTACGCGTTCACTGTCCGCGCGCGACTGTGAGTGCGCGATGGAGTCCGTTTGTGTGTGTGTGCACCTTGCACCGTTCGGCTCGCACACTTTCCCTGCATTCGACATTGCGTTCCGCAGCCGTGCATTCAAAAGACTGTGTAGGCCCGTCTTAAACTTCCTTAAGGAATATTTGCCTGTTACAGTTCCTCTCTCGATGTCGAAAACCGCTTCTTTTTTTTTTTATCTCCACGCATGTTCTCATTCATCGTGGCGTCGGCTTTCAACCTGGATGTGCGTAGGTGGGAAGCCAAAAATTTTACGCGACTCGCATAGACTGTGTAAAGGTACGTGTAAATGTGTCACATTGTACTTCGTTCCTGTTACCTTGTGTCATCTTCTCTGACTCACTCGACCCCAGTGCCATTTTATTTGGATTGGTTAAGATTTACGACGAGAAATCAGGTTATGCAGATTATGGTGTTCCCTCAGTAGAAGGTTCGGTTTGGTTTGGTTTGGTTTGGTTTATGAAGGTTTAACGTCCCAAAGCGACTCAGGCTATGAAGGGACGCCGCATTGGAGGGCTCCGGAAATTTCGACCACCTGGGGTTCTTTAACGCGCACTGACGGGTTCGATCCCGGCCGCGGCGGTCGCGTCTTTCGGGTGAGCAGCCGCGCGCCGTGACCACTCAGCCACCGCGGCAGGAACTTGCGGAACATATACGATCAACGTTCACATGCGTGCACTTCAACTGCGAGAAGTGCACTGGGCTCTGCCTTATCCTCTTCAACTTCTTTTTATTAATTATTACAGTTCAATGATGTTCGCATTCTAATGAAAGCTTAAAGTAATTTAATAAAATTGCCATCTTATAAGCCCTGAGTCCAGACCATTCGAGTTGAATTATTTTCGTTTTGTAGGAGGATCACGAGCATTGAATGCATGGCATCGCGCGAGAAAAAAAACACGAAAAAAGAAGATAAAAAGTTCTTGCTTTATTGCCGTTGGAACACAGCTTCATCACTTTTCTGCGCCACATGGAAGAGCGTTACCTTCTGTGGACTCACAATGTTCAATCAGATCATTCCCAAAGGATTCCAATCTGGCGCAGACGATTCTGCGTCGCTTGCATCTGTCTCGTTATCCGGAAACTTGCTAATCATACTAAGAAGACGTGGCCAACAGTCTTGCCCATTTTTACCTCGAAGACCACCATGTGTACCGGTTGCCATAGACGACACACGGTTAAAATATTTTTGCAACTTTAACCCTTAATAGCTGTTAGCGGTGTTTTACAGAGGTGTCCGCGCTGGCTTAGGCATACGCACGACACAGACCACCCGGCACGCTGGCTCTTTTGTCTGCCTTTCACACGTTTACTTTCATCAAATGGCGTCGCCACACGTTCCATGTTCACGTGTACATCTCGTCATAAAACACGTGAGGTGCACAAATATTCTCTGCATTAAATATATATTTGACTGGCACCATCTCACCAATGAGCAAGGTCAGAAAGCCAACCTAAACAAGTTTTCAAAACAGCGTCAATCACGTTCGATAGCCTTCAACCACAGTCCTGATTCCGACATAACAAAATCTGAGCCCGCCTTCAATGTCGGCCTCCATAATAAAATCGTATGCCTTGAAGCCAGCAGTAAAATGTCGATTAGTTGCTTTTAGTAAGCAATATTTGTCTTCAATGCACTTTGTAAGCTAAATAATGTCCATCTTACCATACAGTCCACTTCTAGAAACCGTACCGAATTATCGTTTGTGGCTTTCACAGGAAAAACCGGTATCGAATAATTTGAAGCATCCTGTATAGTAACAGTTTGCAGTATGAACCTACTCGCTGGCGCCAGGCCATGATGACGACCAATGCTAGCGCACTCACTGGCTACACCGACGGTGACGGGAAAACCAAGGACGGGCGCCTAACAGCTGTCGCTGTAAAATAAAGCCACTCAACATAGGACAGGCACTAACTTTGAAATACATCACAGCCTTTACACTTACAAATGTTTCTTAAAAGTTAGCAACCGCTATGCCCTATGTATGTGTGCATTCTTTCGTGCTTCATTGTTAAGTCACTCGAACATGTTGCTGCTGATGTTACATTAGCTATGCGAAATACGTGCTCCTCCTGGTAAAAACGGTTGAGAATATCGATAAAACTAATAATGCCACCTAAATAGAAAGAAGGCAAAGATTACGCAAAAGTTGTCGCGACTGCTTCAAACAACATTGCTCTTTGAAGGCGGAGATATGATAGAAAGGACTCGTAAAAACTAGACATATGCGTTCGAAATACCCTTCGGTTAGGTTTTTCTCTTCCGCATCGGAAAACATCCGTACATTCCTTTTTCGGACACCATTTACCGGAGAGACTGTGCATCATGGTTAAAAAACTGCACGAACAAAAAACATGCTCAAGCGCAAAGCGAACAAATAAACAATGCGTGTTTGTATTCCGAAGATACTTGTACGATAAAGCATTATAGAACCTCGTAGTCCCTGCAGAATTTCATTCACTTTTATCGGGGAAGACATAAGCAGGAGAAAAAAATCAGCCTTTCTAACTGCAAACAGCAATGTTCGTTCTTCTCCTTAGTCTTTTTATTTTGCTTCATATTCTCCTCATTATCGTCGCTGCGCCAAGAAGCAATTCAGTGAATGTCGAGCGCTCCAATTGTCTTCCCAAGCTCCCAAGGGACTCCAAGCTGGCTCTCTCCTATCAACTCCTGATTTTTTTTTCTTCATCTCTATCTCTAGCCCACTGCGCTGTGCCTAGCTACATTTAGGCAAACAGTAATCATGGTCGACCAGAAATTTGCACCTGGGACTTAATTTAGCGACTCATTTCCTGCATGCTTCCTTGCTTCCGTGCTCATTAGAAATAGTGCTAAAAGCAACGACTATTAGGCCAGACAAGCATGCAGCGGAGGATGTCGCATCGCCCATGCGTTGCCGGCCTATTCGATCCGCATCGAAACAAGTCCGGCGACACACGTGCGCGCATGAATCGCTGCCGGTTTTGGGCAATTTGACAAGTTTTTGCAGACTTAGCGTACAGTGGCCACTGAACGTTCCAAATAAGTTCGTAATGTGCGTATGCACGCATCACATGATAGGAGTGCAAGTGTCAGGGCGCTGCCTTCAGAAATGCAACAAATGCTGGAGAATATTTATGCTAGTAGAGAAACGTGGAACTGAAGGCTTACACAAACATGCAGTGCGCTTCCTAAATTACCGAAAAGGCTGTCGCTGGCTTCGACCGGTGCGTGATCACAGCCCAGAAGGCAAAGCGGGGCTGCTAGGATTCGAACCTGGAGTTTTCTGATCCATAGTCAGAGTCGTTATCCGTTGAGTCCCACGCCCAGACTCACGCCATACTTATACAGCTCTCGCTGTTGCTTGTACGACCCCTGCTGCAGCGGAGGAACTGAGAGGTAGCAGTGTCGCCTGTCCGCGCTGACATGGCACAGCTCATAGCACGTCTCCAGGCACCAGTGTTCCCGCTCTGCTGAAGCCACTGAGAGTGCGCGTCTACTTAGCAGCTATGCTATTTACAAGGTAAGGCCAGGCACGGCACCTGTGCCGTGCCGCAAAGCAATCCGGGGATTAAGGAAAGGGTAAAAGGGGCAGATATTAAAATAAACCGACAAATTTATGCCAGCTTAATTTCGAAATTTACGTGTAAGCGTGAACGTTGTAATTTTTTTCGGATGGTTCCTCGTGATCAGTGCATGCGTATCGGAAGCATGTTACGCTTAGTACGCAACGCATGTATGTATGTATGTATGTATGTATGTATGTATGTATGTATGTATGTATGTATGTATGTATGTATGTATGTATGTATGTATGTATGTATGTATGTATGTATGTATGTATGTATGTATGTATGTATGTATGTATGTATGTGTGTGTGTGTATGTATGTATGTATGTATGTATGTATGTATGTATGTATGTATGTATGTATGTATGTATGTATGTATGTATGTATGTATGTATGTATGTATGTATGTATGTATGTATGTATGTATGATGTATGTATGTATTGAGACACGTACGTGCTCACAGGTTTCGTACACAGGCAAAGAAACGTGCGGGCATGCCCTTAGCTCACACTCTATATCTACGCCCAAGTGTACGTTTCACACGGCGCGCATTTAAGTACGCACACAGACGCTGACGTGCGGCGCAACCATTCCTCTCGTTGCGCGGCTCCCCGCATCAATATTCCGCATCGCAGCATCCCCAGCGCGGCGGCAGATCGAACGGCGCTCCTGGCGGTGAGGAAATGAAGCCTGCATCAGGCGGCGCGGCGTGTTTCGTTTTGTTGACTCCAGCGGGTTGTTTTTGCGCCGTCTGGAACGGGCAGCGAAATTGAAAGAGCGACGACATCGCAGCCGGAATTTATGGCCCCCACCTCACGACGCCGGCAAGGCTGAGAAATCGGTAATGCGAGTGCGTCGTGTGTCTGGAACTCTCTCCCTTTCCGCCCGTCGCCGTCCCGCTCTCCTTTTCTTCGTGCCGTGCGATAGTTACCCTCCCTCCCACCGGCTTCTGTTGCGCCTATATCGGTTTTCCATCTTTTCGATCGGCCGCCTTGTCCGAGCCAGGCGACGCCGGGTGTACATCGGTGCGCACTCGCATGCCTGGCCTGTGTCCCCAGGAAGCAACACCGTGGGAGCAATCCTTAGCCAGATTCGTCTGGCCGCGCCACCTGTCGCTGCCGAGCGCAGCATCTTCTCGAGAGCGGTGTGTGCATAAGCGGGCTCGCTCCGAGCTAGGCTTTGTTTGCGAATGGGTCCTGCATGCCCGGCGCTTGTTTTGTTTCCCCGGTGGTTTTTCACGTGCGGCGTCCCGTGCCGCCCCGGGAAATTTCCACCGCTCCTCTTCCCAGTCACCTTCCTGAGCTGCCATCGTGCGTGGACGTCCGCGACAATCAGTCTTTGTCTTTACCCGCCCCTACTTCAATTGTGCTACAGCAAGCCAGGGTGCGGTGTAATGTTTGCACGTGTGCGCCCGTAGGGAGATAGAGTTGACGCAGCGCAGAATGCTCCCTAGCAGGGGCCGAACTGCACCGAACTCCTAGGCGTCGTGGGCAGCTCTTTCTCGTTTGCGCCCTCACGAGAACGCTCCGTGTTTCAAGCTCCACCGCAGGAGTTCCTTGCGGAAAAAATGCTAGTCCTCGGGTGCAGTGTGTTTAATGCGATAGCGTTAAAAGCGTGAACAGGAAAAAAATTGGCAGTGGCTTAGCTCGGCTATGGCAGGATATACGTAGCGAGAGGGACCGTTTCCCTGGCTGAGCTTGTTCCGGTCACTGTATGTTTAGCAATGAGAGACATTGGGTATACACATATTTTATTCATTTTGCTTGGCAGAGACGAAGACTGCCCGATGATCTGTGAAGTAGCATGCAATGGTCTCCATTTTGGAAGAGATAATCTTCTCTTGTCTGTAACGTCGCTTAGCAGCGGCTGGACTCTCCTTCTCTGCATGCATGTTGAACGTTGTGATACAGCCGCCCATTACATCTCCGCCTTTTATACTCAATGCTGCTCATGCGACGCGCGGTTCGGGTGATAAGAGCGGCGTGCGGCGACGAAGCGCGCGGCGCACCTGTGGGGTCTCCCTGGTCACCATGGTATCGACGCATGCGCACAACTGGCCTCTCCCGGCCACCGCGAATTGCTCCACTGGTAGCCCAGTGTAGCTCTCGCTACAAAAAGTTTCGCCGGTGATAACATTCCCCCATTGCCTGGAGGCAAATGACGTCACTAATCGGAGAATTCCCGTTGGCTGGAGGAAAGTGACGTCACCAGACCGGAAGTGACGCCACTTCCGGTGAAGGCATCAGCAGCTTCTGATGCTATGGCATTGCTAACGCATCAAGTAATTACGTGACGCTGTAAATTTATTGTTGCCCCTTTCGCAAGCACGCTCCGATTCCACCGGGCCTATTTGTCGCCCGGTTGTGAGGCAGATGCTCAGATAAATCAAGCCTGGTTACAAAAAAGTGCCTATGATTGGGGCTAGTTGGCATTTTATATTTAATTAGACAGCGCTAACTTTGAACAAAATCGGAGGAAGAGCAAGACTACAAACAGGACGAGCGCTGGTTAAGCGCCGGCGGTGGCTTAGCGGAGCACGGAGGTCGCGAACGCCGGCGCGCTTCATTTCGACGCACAGTTGTTAGCGCCGAAAGTGGGTTCCCCACTCTAACACTGCGGCCTTTCCCCGTTTCGCTTGGCTGCTTGTTTCATTCTTCTGCTCGCAAGCTTTTGTATGATTACGCTGTAGCACAAGTAGCTCTTGTCGGCGAGCTCTCTCAGAAGCAGTTGAAGTCACAAACAAAAAAAAATGCGCAAGCAGGCATCCATTCCATTTTTTTTTTCACTAATACCGTGTTCTTCGCTTCCTTCAAGATCTGCTTTGACACCTGTTCTCAAGCTCAACCTTCCAGCGCACGCGCGTTTTAAGGCATTGAAGAGCCGGAGCCCGCAAACCTCTTTCTTCAAAAATTATTACAACCTGCCTAAAATGCTGACCACCAATCCCCGTAAGTTTTGGCAAGTCATCACCCCGAAACACATGCGTGCAATTTTCCTTGCCGATGCATCACGTGAGTACATTTCTGATGCAGACTGCGCCAACATAATGAATGAAGTATTATTATCTGTTTTTAGTAAGGAAACTGACCCGTCACTGCCTTCAGAGCAGACATCTGTCCAAAATCATACGCCTCCCCTAATATTCTTTCCTACAGGAATCTTATCATTAAAATATGAAACTTTGATCCGCCACCGGCACTGAAAATATAAACTCTAAGATATAAAAAAACCGCAACGGAAACATTTGTGTTTTTTTTTTGCGGCTGTTGTTTATCCAGTAACTCGTCACAGGCCAACTGGCCAAAGATTGGACTCCGATCGACAGATGGAGTCAGCGCCCGTCCTGTCCTCTATGTGGTCCTCTGAAATAATTAACACTCAATTTTTTTTCTGGAAACAATTTTGAAATGGACTAAAGGGATCCTAACTAATCGCTACCAATATGTTTTTGATAGAGGATAAAACACGAACTCTAATTCCCTACCAGTAGTGTCAGGCGTTCCTCAGGGATCTGTACTCGGCCCACTACTGCTAATATCCATTACTGACTTGCCGACATGTGTAGCCTCTAACATACGTATATTTGCTGACGACAGTGTAATTTATTGTGTTATTACTGCCCCCATAAATCAGTTATCACTTCAAAGCGATATTAATGCTGTCCCAGAACTTGTGTAGTCACTGGCTAATGGAACATAACCCAAATAAATGTAAGCTATTATCCTTCCACTGTCGTCGTAATAATAATAATAATAATAATAATAATTGGTTTTGGGGGAAAGGAAATGGCGCAGTATCTGTCTCATAATCGTTGGACACCTGAACCGCGCCGTTAGGGAAGGGATAAGGGAGGGAGTGAAAGAAGAAAGGAAGAAAGAGGTGCCGTAGTGGAGGGCTCCGGAATAATTTCGACCACCTGGGGATCTTTAACGTGCACTGACATCGCACAGCACACGGGCGCCTTAGCGTTTTTCCTCCATAAAAACGCAGCCGCCGCGGTCGGGTTCGAACCCGGGAACTCCGGATCAGTAGTCGAGCGCCCTAACCACTGAGCCACCGCGGCGGGTGTCGTCGTAATCCCGATCTCCTTTCCTACGTAATCTGTGTTGTGCCGATAGCACTAGTTCAGTCATACAATGTATTTAGGGGCAACACTTTCCAGTAATCTTCATTGCGGATTGCATGCCACTAACACGATACCATCAGCCAATAAAACATTAGAATTTTTAAAATGTCACCTACACCACGCTCCTCAACATGTTACGTTATTAGCTTACAAGTAATTCGTCAGGTCAAAACTAGAATTTGAATCACCCTTTTGGAATCCTCATCAAGCTTACCTTATTAATTCTCTCGAATCTGTTCAAAATCGCGCTGCAAGGTTCATTCATCCATCATATTCTTACGGGGCGTCAGCGTTTCCGGCTTAAAAGCAGCATTCGGTTTATACATGTTGCCCGTCTCCTCGCCCACTGTCACCTTTCCCAATTCCTTTTTCCCCCGCACAGCTGCACACTAGAACGGCCTTCCAGGTGATATTGCTGTTATCGCCTGCTCATCTAAGTTCGTTTAAAACGTAAAAAATCAACACTAACATAACAGTGTTTGCCCAATAACTCCCATTCATTAAGTAATACCCCTTCCTGGGGCCTTTAAGGTAATAAGATGAAATGATATGGCAGCCCCTGGGGGTGAGTTTCTCCGCACAATCTGCCGCGACACTTCCGTCGTTCTTTGCGTATCAACGCTAGCTAGCAATGGAGGACGTCTGCGCTAGCTTAGTGAGTTCCACGTACTAAAGTGCGAGCACCACGCCGGCAGAGGAGAACGGTCATCTTTCGACTTGGTCTCGGGTAACTCGAGGCGCGTGGGCCAGACCGTACGCGGCAACGTTCTTACCCAGCGGAATGTAGCCTCGCGGGTACGGTTCTCACGAGCTCGCTTCATCTGGCCTCGAGGCTCTGGCGCCGCCCAGACTGCAAATACATTCTCCGCTATCTGCACTTTGTGTGTGCGTTTTTGTGTTATCCGCCCGTCCCGTCTTCTTCGTGCAGTTTTATATTTGCTGATCCTTTGAACCAACCAATATATGTGTATATATATAATCTTTCCACTTTTCTAACCCCACAGAGCAAAATCTCAGTCCCATTCACACACAGTATTTTCAGTTTCTTATCAGGCCGGTGCCATTCAAAAATTTAACATGGCATCTATTCCGCGCAACGTCTCAGTTGAATCAAACCAGTGACCGAGTACATGCTCCTGGCACAGCTTAAGTCGTGTCTGATGTCAGAGTCGAATGAACGAAGGTTATATAATGCTCTAATCGCAGTTTATTCTCTTAGCTTCAGCCGACGACGAGCACTACAAATATCTACCCATTGCTTCCGGATCCTCCCGTCTGCGGGCCAAACTGCATTCACATCCCGCTGCTCGCTGGAATTGTTTATTTCGAAAGTCTTTAGACATCAGCTAAATTAAATTTTGTTTTATTAAAGGTCGATAAAAAGGATGCATTCCAAGTACAGGCAGGTCAAACTGATGGTACGGAGGACAACTCGGCTTCAAAACAGCGAAGGAACGAGCACTGCTCCGTCAGCACGAAGCGGAAGAACATCGCCATAGCACGCACACGTCACCCCCCCCCCCCCCGCTCCGTACCTACGCTGCGAAAAGACCAAATCCTGTGCGCACCAGCTCATATACCGGAAGGGAGGCTCACATCGCTGAGACCCGGAAGTACAGTCGATGTTGTAGGACGCACGCGAAAATCGCCGGGGCCGTTTTTTCGGTTATGTCCTTACCCGCGTCCCGACCTTCCATATATGACGGCTCATCCATCTTGCTTCCCTGATGCGCCCCGAAAACCCCAGCGGAAAGCCGGGAGTCCGTGCCATCAGAGAAAAGGCAAAGGCAATGTGCGGACGGGAAGAGGAGACAGTGTGTATGGACAGCGGAGGAAAAGGTGACAAGGAGATGCCGCTGTGCCGTGAGGAAAAGATGCCGGGTGCTGCGGGCTATATCTTCCTTGTCGCACCCACGGCCGTTAAAAATGTTGTGAGCGAGATCATACTGCGAACACGCACGCGCTATCGCACGTACTACATAACTTGGACTGGCAGCATCGTCAGCGCCCAAAGATTCCCTCCTTTTCTTCTTCCGCACTGCAGCGTCGCACACACAAACACGCGGCAAGGTAAAGCAAAGCAATGCGCCGCGAGCGCGAGAAATCGCAGCGGTCTCCAAAAAATTAATGGTGCCTTTCTCCGCCTTCTCTTCCCTCCTCCCAAAGGAGCGGCGCGGTAAATAATAACCTGAGGTAAAAAAAAAATCACTCATTTCTCAGACGGCCGACGCCAGTGGCAGCGGCGACAGCATTTATTCATTCGTCGTCCCTCTCTCTCTCTCTGTGTGTTCTTTACTGCTGTGTTCCGAGAGTCGCGCTTCGTTGCCCTGCTTTGTGTTTCTTTTATGCGCGTGTGTGTGCGTGTACCAAGTAGGGGCTTGTGTGTCGGGGCGTACACACGGGCAAGGCTACGCACCCGGGAGAATGAGGAGCGTCAAGGATGGAGGCGCGCTAGTGTCGCTTTCCTCTGCCGCTGCGTCTTTAATTCCTCAGGGCTTGCGGTGCAAACCGCTCACTCTATTCCTTGACGCGGTGACGCAGTCTCCTTCGCTTCCTCTCATTCATTCTCACCACCACCTCTACTCAGAATCAATGTTGTGATGGTGCCGTCGATTCTGTCGATTCAAGTGGAGAGGTGAAATATTTTCTTGGATGAGTATACATGGTTTATTTCAACCCGGTGGTCATTGATCTATTCTCCTCGAAATAAAATCCATGGTTCGACGGAAACCCGTCTGGTCGGGTATGTTCATGGCGTAAAATCTTCAAGCGCCGACCAATCGTTAAAAAGATGACGTTTCGGCCCCGGCTTACGGGGGCCTTGTTCACAAGGAAAGAAAAGACAGGAGTGAAGGTAAGTTATATAGGTTTCATGGTATGACGCAAGCAGCGAGAGAATATCGGTGATTTTCGGCGATTTTCGAAAAAGATTGCAGCAGCACCACAATGATGCCAAGAACAAGCGCGTGGCAACAAACGCACTGGCTGATCATGCTATCTCCGAGGGCCATGACATCGACTGGGACGGCACGAAGATAATCGGAAAAGAAAAGAGCAAGACGACAAGGCTTTACCTAGAATCTTTTTATATTCAGACGACGGCAAACACGCTTAACCGCAACGAAGGCAATCTACCCCCGATATACTCCCGCTGCTTGCGTCATACCATGAAACCTATATAACTTACCTTCACTCCTGTCTTTCTTCATTGTGAACAAGGCCCCCGTAAGCCGGGGCCGAAACGTCATCTTTTTAACGATTGGTCGGCGCTTGAAGATTTTCCGCCATCTATTCTCCTCCTGCGGCACTCAAAAAATGAATTCTTCGCTGCTCGTTTGTTGGCCATCCGCTGCTTCGGTGAGAGCGGCTGAGCAGGCACGTAAACGGTTGAGAGTATATTTTTACGAGCGAGAACTAACAACGCGTGCGTCTTCTAGGTATGACGCTTAACCTTTGTGTTTGCTTTCTTTTTCAAGGCACACCTGCTATTCCGGGGAGAAAAAACAAGAACACTGCGGTCGATAGTTTCGGCTCCAGTGATTTATTAATCGTGAAATCTAAGCTACATTTTCATGCCAATCCTTGCACCTTTTTACAGAAGGACGTTTCTGTAGGTTTTCAGTTTAATTCGATGTATCCGAAATAACTGACGTGAGGCCTGTGGTACGTGCCAGCTTCATTAAGATTCTTACACGTTTGTTCCCGCTTGTGCTTGCGTTTCTTGTGAGTGCTTTTGTTCCTGTGCGCGTTTTAGTTACCGGTTTGAGTGCCCGCTGTACTAGCGTAAAGACAAATCCGGTTTTGTGTATTCGTCTTTCATTGCTTCAGTCGTATTCGGATAAACATCGTAAAAAGCTAACAAAAATTGTTATGAAAACAGTATGGAGTTGCACACAGATATTCAAGAGTAGCGGAAGTAGACGATACACACATAGAAATCGAAAGCAAGCATACACATCACGACAGGGAGGACATAACCCTCAGAGCCACTGATTATGAGATTAAATGACGAGAAAAGCCTGCGCCGAGCCGCAAAGTGGGTCCTCATCGTGGATTATTTTCCTTAAATGTTGGCGCGAGCAAAGGAGAGGTGAATTTAGAGCTAAGTTCTAGCCTTAGCGGGCTCGGCACACCAAATTTACTATTTTCATAGCACCGGAGTTTTTTTGCTTTAGAAGACGCAGATCGCGGTCTGTGCTTACAATATACTAAATGCGCAAAGATCTCTAAGAAACTAACACCGAATCTTATCTCGACTTCGCCTCTGCTTGATTTTAAGCAGTTTTAAGAAGTTCGAGACAGTCAACTATCTTGTTTGTAATGCGTTGTATTTTAATATGGTCTAATCCGAACAAATTTTTGCATGACAGTGTGAAGAAACCAGCACCTGTCTGAACGGTTCTCCGGAGTGGAAGATTATATAAGCCCTCGAATGCAGGCACTTAAAATGATACCCTGGGGTCAAACAAGATGGGCTTTATTATCTGATTATGCTGAAGTAAAAACTTCTGCCACACAGAAGTACAAATTTGCTCCGCAAAGTACAAAGTTAGTCGAATATATTAGCAGAATCCGCCAATGTGGCGTAGATTTGCATTAAAGGAGTAAATACTCGTTAGCATCTACCCAGCAGCAGTCGTGCGGAAACAGAGAAGTGCATTCAGCTTTCTCAGAAACTTCGCATTCTATGAAAATTTGTCCGGATCTGGGTTTCAAACCCGCGACCACGCCTATCCGCAGCAGTCGCTCTACCAATTAAGCTAGCCAGGACGGCTGGCAGAAGGTAGACTGTATGTTCGCGACTGTATGTTCTAATATTTCAGTAGGGCAAAGAAAAACATTACACGGAACATTACATACACTGCACTTAATACGTCTTACTGTGTATAGATGCTGTTTCATATATAGTACGTGAATGATTGAGTCAGTGCGCTCCGTCTCGGGATCGTTGTGTAGCGGCTGTCTGCGATGCCAATTGACATTTAGAGAAAAGGATTACGTAGCAGGCATGCATCTTGAAGCTCGAGCATTTCAGGGCGTGGAACGCGCTTTAGACATTTATTTAAGTTTGGCGCTGCTACCACAACCGTCGCGTCTCGAAAACCTTGGAGACCGCCCTTAAGAGCCATCCCTGGTTAACGTTGGTGAAATGCCTTAGTTTGCTACAGAAAAAGCGTTCCTAAGCAGCAGAAAGAAGCTAACCGTATAAGCCGTTCTGACCTTTGTCTGGAAAGATTATTCGATCCGAAAATGCGCTCGCCGCTCACCAATTTTTTCCTTGCCTTTTTTCTCTGTGCTTTCCTCGTCGAGCCAACCAGTTCTCCAAGGTGCACGCGAAACGATCCGGTGAAAAATGATGAAAAAACATAAGACCGGAGTAGTATAGGGCAGAAATGAAAAAAAAACTAGAGGTGGTCATGACGACATGCTGGTTTAACGGCCGTCACGTGTTGTCACCCTTCCTCAAGTTTACCATTAGGTAAAGGTTGACCGGATAGGTTTGACATCCAGAGATGGGGTCTTTTGTTCTTTCATGTTTGGAAGCCCTTACTAGGCCCGGCTGTCATCTCGACCCATGTCAGCGCGTGATCGCACTAGTTTCTCAATGGCCCTCTAGGTTTATTTCTGCTTTCCAATGGGGTGAAGAGACGCCTCTGCGCCCCCCGGGAGAGCCGCGCTTCTGCATCGCTTAGCATCTTGTGTTCGTTCGTACGCTGCTCCACCTAGGATGGACATCTAAAAAGGAAACGAGAGAAAAAAATTGGAGCGATCTCTCACGTTAGCCAACTATTACCGCCGGTGCAAGTTATCCCTCCTGCTCTCTCTCTCTTTCTTCGAAATAAAGTTTTCTCTCTTCAACAGGCGACTCCTTGCGAAGCGAGATGCTTCTTGGCTTCACCGGTAGCGTAGAAAATGTGTTCCAGTTGTACCATTACAAGCGTAATACCGGTGTGCCTTACAGGCATACCCTCTTTTACTACGTACAAAAAAAAAGAAGAAGATGCGCCGGAGCGAAAACGTCGCCTTTTGCGAATGCTTTATTCCTGGCACGAAGTCCGGAGCCGATGATCTAGAAAATGTCAAGAGGCACTGGAACGCTGGAAGCTATGCACACAAATCAACGAGACTTTAAAGGGACGTCCAACAACTGAATTTTAAGTGCCCAAATTTTTCGGCGAGGTGGAAAACTTAGCTTCTAAAGCATTCGATTAGGCAACGCTTTTGTTATGAACTGCGTGGAAGATTTTTATCTAGAATTATTCAATCAGTGGATGTGCCTGTTTTTACGTATCGTAACACTGATAACCATGAACACCCAGCGCGGTAGCGATTGCACGCCGGCAAAAGCAATGTATCGAAAACTAATGTAATCCCACCGCCAGACAGTAATCGACTGTTTTATTATAGCAGAGCGTCTATTCATGTTTCCGCACCCCAAATATTTACGTCACACTGATGCATGCCTCGTTTAGCGGACCCTGGTTAGCGCTTCAACCAAAAAATGCAAAACATTGTGGCCCCAGCTATACGCAGGAGCTCAAACCACTTCCCGGGCGATTTGAAAGGAGTGTTTCTGTTCATCGAACGGCGCACTGGGGAGAAAGTAAGCTATAATAAAATACGACGAACACTGCCGAAAGAAAAATAAAATATGGAGCACTTAAAAACATCTTAACCGTATATGGCCGAGATGTGGTCATGTGGTTGGATACACCGACAGGGGCAAGATAACCGCGCAAGATTTCTCATCGGTCTGTTTTAAGGGGGCTGACACTTTCTCAGGCAGCTTTGTTTGCCTTTTGTCGCCTCCTGGGTAACTAAGCGTCGTTTTAAACTATGTTTTTAATCTTTGAAACTCAGTACCAAATCAAAACTATTAATTCTTGTTTTTTGTTATTACATCTCTCGATTCTTGCAATATAAAGTAAGATTTTTTATTTCCACCCTAGTTTCATGACACGCTCTAGTCAGGCAGCGCTGCACGTCGGAAATTGTTTCGTATACAAGAAAGTGGCTACATAAAATTCTTTTTATTTGTTTTACAAAAGCTTATACCGCGCTCCAGCTTTGCGTGGCCTTCTCGGCGATGCAATACCCAAGTTGCTGTCCTTGGTGCGGAACATGCCCAACGCGGTACCATACATCCTGGGAATGCCAGGACAAACCAGAGAAAAAGCTAATAGTGCCATACCCGACACGCTAGCAGTGAGAGGAGGCCTTGACCAGTGACAACCCGGACCAGCAAGCCTGTGTCATCCAGCTAGTCCGCAAGTCAGCTGCCGCCAGCGGAGCCCTGGACTAGGGGCCCCGACCACCCGGCTGCTGCGAATTACTATCTTTTAAATAAAAGTTTTCTCTCTCTCTCTCTTTCTCTCTCGGCGATGCAACTTTTTCGCTGGTGGCATTCTTCTACGCGCCAGAGGAAAGATGATGAGGAAAAGGGCAGTCTGGAGCAAGCAACCTCCCGGCATCGGACCCTCACCTTCCTGCAGCAGAAGCACGTCCCTACGTCCCGACCACTTCCCCTTATCCCTTCTGCCTTATCTCACCGGTGTGTGCAGAGGCAGGCCCCACAGCTCAGTGATGCGGACAATGTGGTTCGAAATAGGAAGTGGCGGGTTTTGATTGGGCTTCCCGTTTGATTGACGCTGTAAGCTGCGGATCGATTGCCTCGAGACTTCGCTTCCGGGGCTGCGCGCATTTGAAAAAGGAAGGCGGGAGACGGGAAAGGACTGATTAAGCAATCTAGGAGAAGTACTGAAAAATAGGGAAGCGACCGGGAACTCATTTCTTTTTTAGTTTTATTTAGAGCTACATCAATGTTCTTCAAGACGCAAACAAACGAAAACCATTTTTTTTTTTGCAGCGCAAAATGAAGGCTTCTAAAGCTTTACTTTTGTTTGGTGCCATTTTTTTCCAAGTTCTGAGTAGGACCTGTACTGAAGTCCCGGAAATTTTTTGACTATCTTAAAGAAATACAAGAGTTTTCCCGTTTTCTAATATAATTATTTTGCTTGCTAGCATTAGCAGGACGAGTCACTTGCGCAATTGACGCAGACCAACCTGCCCTCAGGTGAGCGAGTCAAACGGAATGCAGCTGCCCACGCCCCTATCTACCTATATGCTACCATCTGCAATCCGCCAGGCTAGTGGCTTTGCTTTTAAAAGTAGTGCAACGGTTGCTTACAGAACTGTTTTTCTAGATTAAGCATTCATTCGGCGTTAGCTTCAGAACACATTCTTGAATCCTACAACGACCTATACGATAATTGCAGCACTTTCTATTTTCGCGATATGTTAGCGATAATATAAGAGAAACGTAGACCGCTAAGGGGAAAATATGTGATTTTGACGTTTCGCGCCGATCGAAGATGAAATCAAAGCAGGAGCTCAGCGAATTCATGGAGGCCCGTTGCGACAACATAATGCGTCGCCTCCATTCAATGAGCTCCAAAAGACGATAACGGCGGTAGAAACGAAGGCCGAGAGGAAACAGGAATAAGAATAAAATCTAAACGTGTTCAATGTAATGTTTGGCAACATCTAATATACTTTTAAAAAGATGAAGGTGGTTTGTATTTTGTAGTCATTTTGAGGACATTCGCAATTCGATGTACCTTTATTTTTTCTGTTCCTCATTTGACACTAGTAAGCGAGCGAAAGGCACTATCGCAACCTTTTGCTTACCGCTGCCTTGCTAAGTGGAAGTAGAAGCACGGGCCAATGCACCTGAAACACTGACGGTAAAAGAACAAGTACTTGATCGAGGGCTAGTCCACTAAAGGCGAGATTTTCTCGCCAAATACAGAATGAGTCGGTGAAGCACAATACCCCCCTCGGCAGACTCTCAAGGACGTTGAGTAGGAGACCCGCAGAGGAGGAGGTTCTCTGGTGCCGCTGCGATGGGAAATGGAACCACAGAGTTAGAAAAGATGGCGCTCGTTTCGACACCACTGCCACCATCCTTTTTTGAGAGGAGAAGAGAAAGGGGGGATGAGGGGTGCAGCCAGTGTGGAGCTTCTGGAAAGAATCTAGCTCTGTGACGTGATCAGAATGCGTGTACAATTAATGCGGAAGCTCGGCCAACAAAAGATGGCACCCTCTCCGATGCTGCGCCCCTTAATCTGCCCGCGAGGAGGAAGTTGAGGGGAACGGAAAAGGGCAGAGGGTCTGTAACGTCCGTCGTTATTGAAGGAGGAGAGAAGGAGAAAAGTGCGCGAAAAAATAGCGAGGGAAGAAATGATAAATTAAGGTCGCAGAAAATCGTCACCGCCGCTCTGCTGCTCTTTTTTTCTAACCTGGCTTATATAACAGAACCACCAGCGCCAGCCACAGCGCTGCCTGAGACGTAGGAGGAGGCTGGCATAGAATGCCTGAAGTAGGAAAGCAGGAGTAAAGAAAACAAAGGACTTACGGGAGCAGAGAGTGGAGGTAAAACTTCGCAGATCGCATAAGAGAGGGAGGCGCAAGGGTGAAAGTTGCGGTTTGGTTGCGGCGAATGTCGGAACAGACTTGCGGTCTAAATGGATAGGAAAAGCAGAGTGGTACAAAGCTGCAAGAAGCTAGTGCGTTGCTAAATTTGTTGGGAGGCAGCGCTGGCTCTAAGTAAAAGGTAGCACAACAAGCAAGAAAGCAACTGGGAACAATCGGGGCTGCTAGAAATAGCTGGCCTAAGCGGAGTTTTTGAACGCTTTCACTGCGTGTGCGTAGCCTTAAACTAAAAGGACACCGGACAAAAGACCGTTAGCCGCGAATTACAAAAGAAGAGAAAATGATAGGAGCAGCCTCTGGCTGTTTTTATCGCTGAAAGTTGAACAAAAAGACATAAGTGTAGAAACGATTCTGTAGGTGTACCTCAGTCTTAACTTAAATCGATTCTCCTTCCCGATCTTTGCTTTGTTTTTCGAGCGTAAAACTTCTCACCATTGTTCTGATTTTCGAGCCTAGGATCTTCCTCAGTCGCCGTCTCGTACGCTATTTTGTTTTCTCATGTCTTTTTTTGCGACCACACTCCGTTTTAGTATTAAACTTTAAGACTGCCTGCTACTGTCACTTGAAAGCGTTTAAATTAGTTTTTTTTATTTATGTCGGTAATATGTAATTAAATGTCGTACAAGCTTTAGTTTGTTCCTCCCCCTCTTTTCGTGTAATAGCCTGCTTGGGGAGTGTTAATGTTGTCTAAAATTATTACAGCAATAAACGCCGCGTCAAAGTACTTCGGCCAAATGCTTCTGTCAGGTGCAGCTGACAATGGTTTGCTGTGGGCTACGAACGAGAAAAAATTACCAGCACAGGCGCAACCCACGCACCCGAACCCCGCGTGTTGATTTGCGGTATTATGAAGTGCAAGAGTAAGCAAAAATTACATCGTCACATATGAAAACAGTTCACTGTCTTGTAAACTTGATGAATCAGAAATTAGGGGTGATTCCAGTATATCTCATTTATTTATTTACGGACAATAGGGCGCTGAGAGGTCGCCGAGAGAAGAGTGGCATGTACAAGGATGTAACGAAACACAAAAGACCAAAGTAAAACACGCATAATCTTACGCATAATCTTAATAATATCAGAGATGCGGGTACCAAAAACTATTTCGAAACAGAGCAGCTTTCTTCCGAAAACGGCTGATTATGGTGACACCTGTATTTTTTTGTCCTCCTTTAGTTTATTAAAGCCGAGTATTCAGTGAAAGCATGTCATTTTCACATTTTCACTAGAAAGCGGTGAAGTCGAACTCTAAATTCTCCCCAGGGTCCCCTTTGCCGCTGTCGATGCAGACTGTCTGAACACTATAAAGTTGCCTTCAACACCAGTCGCTCGTGCCTTCCGCACCGCAGGTCTCGGGAACGCTTCCCTAAAGTGCTGCTGGCTTTAGGCGATACTGTACGAGTTTGTAGCCTCGTGTACTAGTTCTATACTGCCACCCGGGCTCGACCTATGCCTCAACGGGGTCCCTCCTTCATTAATGAAACTAAGGCATGCGGAAGCCATGAAAACACGCGCTCTTAATCGCTCTAGGGAAACCACAACCACTCGCTAGAAATGGTTCCACTGCCATCTGTGCGCGGTATCTTTTGTTCTTACTTTGCACCGCCGCTAGCCTACGCTCTCAAGACGAAGGATGATGACAGCTACGCCACCACGTCCACGACAGCGTTGTAACAACAATTCAGTTCGTAATGAAAGCCTTGGAGGTAGAAAATATACCCAGAAACAATTGAATTTTCAACGCAGACTGCTTTTTGGGCCGTCACAATATCGTAGATTATCCAGCGGTGCCCTCTTCCGCATCTATAGAGTTTCTTGGCTTTTTGTTTTGTTTTCTTGCTAGCCGTAGAGGCCCCAAACTAAGCGCTCCTACCGGGTAGCATATTTCTCCCTCAGAGGCGCTCAACAACGCTTATTCTCTCTCCCCTCGTCACATTTTCTCTTCGCGATATTCGGAGCGCGTACGATGTTCTCCCATTTAGAGAACGTTGTTGCTCTTGCGATGGGCACTCGTCAGTTCTAAGAGCGAAATGCTGTCACTGAAGGAGGAGCGCTGTGTTTTGTTTTGTTTTGTTTTGTTTTGTTTTGTTTTGCTTGCTTCGTGTCCACTTGCATGACCAGTTTCGAAATAAGTTCCAAGGAAAGTAGGGAATGAAAGAAGTATAAGCTGGAGCGATTAGAAAGTTTTCTCTTGGGGCACAATTGAATAGCGTCTAATTTCGAACGCTGCATTTTCTAGGCGGTTGCGTGCTGAATGTTCAACATCTGACTCTTTTTCTCGCATTCGGCACACTCATTTATAGCAGCCTTTCGTCAGAATTTTTCACAAGTTTTTCTTTTTAGAATACTCTACACCAACAAACATGAAAGCCAGAAGCAGATATGCGACAAGAGTGACACTGAGAGAGGGCACATGAGTGCCTAGAATGCTGTCTGCCCCTTACTTTCTTTTTATTCTATTTTTAAAATGGGCTACAGGAAATCTGGAGCAGCTTCCTTAGAATGCAGATCCTTTGGCTTGATGTAATGGGCTGCTAGCTATGCTGGGCTTCATCTTATAATTGGCCCCCAATTTACATGGCAAATATAATTTCGACTTCGGTTCACTAGCAGGAAAGAGAGGATTTCTCTCTCTCTCTACCATGGCTGGTGGCTGGCGGAGAGAGAGAAATCCCCCTAAACATCACTTGCCACGGTTGGCGGGGAAAGCTTCACGCGAACACAACGGCTTTTTCGCTAATGACCCATCTACTCCTAGCGCACTAAAATCGGAATAATTTACGGATGGAAAAGAGTTCGAATCGCTTCTACATTAACTGAAATCTCAAGCCTGATTTGGCGGCTAGAACGGTTCTCCTTTCGCAGGTGCTTCACTACTGGCCGATAACAATAACCAGGACTATGAGAGTTAACGAGCTGGCCAGCCACAATTCTAGCTGACACGAAAGCAGTTTTTCGAGCTAGAAAGCTGATTAATTAGAACCCCTCAAGCTTTCCGTAACGCTGCACGACCCAAGACGAGCACAGCAGAAATATTTAAACCTCATTCTCGGTTATTCACTTTTCTCTAATCTCAATTACTATTCTTGCTTTATCTTATTTGCAGCATGACGTCACGTCGCATAACCCGTAGCCTGCTGATGCTTGGGACCGTCGACCTAAAATGGAAGCAATACAGGCAGTTAGAAATGCTGAGACTTTACTAGAGGCTTTTTTTCGCGTGCCCTAATAGCTGTTTTGGGTTGGGAGGTCGGGAGAAGCGACTCCTGAGAGAAGCGGTTCGATTCTGAGGTGCTCGGCAGCCGTGCACCCCTTGCTGCTTTTGTAACGGGCTTAAAAAATTATGAGTGCCTTATAGAAGTCCCTGAGATATAGGTCTAGAAATATTGCGCAGGAATCTTCGATGTATTTGTGCGAAATGACTTCGAGCATGGCTTTCTATTCGGTTTAGATTGGAGCACTTTTTCGCTTTGCATTTTAACTTCATCCTGGAGTGTTTTATGAATCTGCTAAACATGCCAGTCGAACCGGCTCGCAGAACGATTCCATTTTATGCATTATGTAAAAAAAGCTAGCAGTATCAAAACGCGCAGCACATAATGAACATAAACATAAACATCACAGAGAAATGTGGCTAATTGAAACATAAGTATAGCTGAGTAATATCTTGCGCGGGAATGCGTTCTAGACTACGTGCATATAAGGAACAACAATGTTAGCCGTACAAACTATAAAAGAGAATACGTAACTAGCATTGCACTGTAGCTGGCAAGTTACTTTCGTGAATTCTGTGAATTTACACACTCGTTCCGCCATAACATTATGCGGCAGCACAAAAGGCTCGTCTGGCCGTTTGGCTGCGTATGGCGGCGTGTCTGGACCGATTCGAAGTGTTATGCGAACCATAAGTAGCCAATTGAGCCGTTATCGCTGTGTCTGTGTTGTCTAATGCCACTCATGTTCGGTGTATATGATGAGGTGTATGACTAAGCATGACAGGTGACGCGTGATTATGACAAGCTTGTCATTTCATGTGATGTACCATGCTATGTGACGTCACTAACCTTAAGTGACAACTTGGAAGGGACGTCACAAACGGGAAGTGTTCCAACAATGCTTCGACCAGCACATTGAGCTATCGCAACACAGGCTGGGCATTGTCTACGAGCCCGTTAGTGTTTCATTCTTTCCTCCTCATCCCACGACCAAACCAACGATGTCTAGACTCCTGTAGATTCGCTACTATGCTTGCCACGTTTACCCAGTCCTTTACGTGATCATTCCGTGCACAGAGATGAAAACCAAACGAAGCATCGGTGAGCATGGAGTCAGGGACTGAGACACGATGTCATCCCATTGAGAGCGACGCTACTACGTACAGCTCAAAAATGAAGCCGTGGTTCGAATGAGCACGTGTGGTACGAGGCTGACCTGTCATTCACGTATTGGGGAATAGGCAGGGCAAAACCCTAAATAAGAAACGACGCAGCGAAGGGACGCTCGCTGTATCACTGGTCTGACCCACGCTCTCGCATTGAGCGAGCTTTGTTCAAGGTACAATAGGAACGCGGATGAGGTGAGTGAAAGCAACGTTGTTCAGAAAGAGCCGCAGCAAAGAAGAGAACAAGACTAAAAAAAATGCCACACGGGCCGACATGGGTAAAAAAACAGCAAAGCACCTTACGGGCAGAAAATGGCGGTGACTAAATGACCCTGGCGACCCCCACTGGCACTTTTTCTGGCTCACGGTAAAGGCTGGTGACACGCGTGATTCGGGATGGTGGGTTGTGAAGCTCCAAATACGAAGAAGAAGGTGACGCAAGAAGATTGGGGCGGTATGCAGCGGTTACTCGCGCCTTCCTCGGTGGCATCTTTCCTCGCTTTGTGCTTGGAAACTGGGCACCCCCACAGTCTCCCCTCAACTGTTACAGCTGGAAGTGTCACAGGTCCTTACCTTTTTTTCCCACGCTTCCGGGGTGACGCTTCACAAATTCTTTCCCTTCTCCCTTCACCCTCTTTTCCTTGCACCTTGGGATCACTTCCGGAGCGGCGCGTGATGAGTCCGCCGACGTCACGGCGCACTGCCTATGCGTGCTGGTCGTGCATCCGAACCTCATTAGCGAGGCGGGACATTAGCGGAAATGCGTCGCAGGCAGTCGCTGCTGCTGCTGCTGCTTATCTTCCGACGAGATGCACACAAGGACCCATAGCAATGGGGCTGGCTCGCTCGCTTAGGTTAAACGGGGGCAAACGAGAAAGTTCGCTGACTTGTTCCTTGTTTAGCGCTGAGTGTCCAGCTGCTAAAGGGTCGCGTATACACACGTACCCAAGACGACGGCCCGAAGCACGCTTACCGCGCGTTTCTTCGCTTGTAACGTCGCAGCGATGCGAAGCCGACGCTACGTCGGCGGCATTTTCAGAATCATTATCAAATTTATGCCCTTAACCTGTGATCAAGAGTGCAGCTAAAGCGCGTTTATTAGTCAGGACTGTGTAGAAAATGCCTCCTATCACAATAAAAAGCTCGTTACCGGCCGTGCTTCAGCGCACGCGCCCGTCCTGACATCATTTCCTTTTTACTTTTCTTCACTCGTTTGCGAATGAGCCAGCTGCGTTTTTGAAACCCGCTAAAAAGAAAGTTCTTTCGTGATACTTGGAGCCCCGCCAAAGTATGAGCGTGCAAGTGAGAATGAAATATAGGCGTATTGGAAACACATTAGACGGTCTGTTATCGCCATGGCGTAATATGAGTTCGTTTGCATTAAGGCTATATTAGTGTTTTCCACACGCGGATTCAATCTTGCGGCCATCAGCTTGTCGCATTTGTCCGCGTAAATTTAAGCTCATTTGTCGTGAAACGTTGCGAAAAAGCCAACAGCTTAATCACCAAAACTAGAAATACTAGCACCGATAACTTTGCACCGGCTTTGCACATTTGTCTCAGTGCATTGTGCGACTGCTTGACTGTTGGCAGTTTGGTCCGTCTATGATCGCATTTATTCATGTAATTGCCGGGCTCATATAAGAACCACTCCCCTCCAAATATGAGCACGTGATTCTTTTAAAAAATCCGAAGTTGCCAAACAGCAATTGCGTTTTTTGTGTGTTTCTGTATAATTTTTTTCGTGCTTAACATTATAGATCACAACAGCTGCCAGCGACTCGCTGTAAAACCATACTGACGAACCATACTGACGTTCTGTTCAACCTCCACCTAGAGCAGGTATTGGACAGAAGCTTCGCCATTGTACAACAATGCCTAATCGCTGCTGAGACCTCCTAATGTGCCAGATGGTTGCTGAACAAAAGCCTTGCCAGAAAGTTCGCCTGCCGAGCAAAAGCCAGGATGAGGTGCTCGCATGCCAATGGTATGCTTCCCTTTACCCACGCGCAGTCCGCCGGTGCGCCGGACAATGGGGGTGGTACCGCACCGCTCGCTGGGTGTCGCTAGACCTATATCGTGCTACGCCTCGAAGCCGCAGAGGAAGGTGCTCAAAAACAAGCCGCCGCTTATCATAAATGGCTTGATCTTATCGCCAGTTTATCAACTTTACAGTAACGCCGCAGTAAACAGTAACCTCACTGGTCTGCGCCTTAAATGAATGATCCCTTGACTTACTTGAATCTGGCCAGGCGAGAAACGCCTGGAAAAAAGCCGCCGCCGCGGACGTCAAGCACCAAGCGCCATTTCGAACCGCCGGTCAAAGCGTCGTCATGGTCGACGGCCAGATTGCATCGATATATCCACATGTCTCCCCCTTAATTCCCATTCGAACTGACTCGGCGTGGCGTGAAGCCTGCCAATAAAGTTCCTTAACAGGCTGTTTTATTACGAGCGATTCTCGTCGGTCATTCGATAAGCCAGAATTTCAATGCTTTATACGTAAAAAGAGTTCACCAGTCTAATTCTTCTTAAACGGCCTCTGAAATGGGCTCACTATAAAGTTGGGGTATGCCAGGAATGTTAATAGACGCCGCTCTGCGAATAATCCTCCAGCAAGAGTTTTTCGAATGTGTTCGTTACAAGTTGAGAATATCTGTAGTCAAAACTTCAATTTCATCGTCTTCAAGCCTTTCCTTCTCCTGTCGTCAATTTTGTACGCTTTAAGGTCGCCGCTCCTCCACCGACCCCACCCACTCGGCCCCACCTCCGGATGCCGGCGCGCGCGGAAATTTCCCGGGGGGCGAAGCTTGCTGGTCAGCCGGAGAGACGCGGCTGATTGGCCGAGTACTTGGTAGCTGCGTGACGTCTGAAAGACACTTACTAATAGCCATCTCTTAACCGACTTATTAACCGATATAGATATAAAAAATTGGCGGTGGTTTGGCTCTGGTTAAACCTGCAGTGACGCGATAGCTACAGATGGCCGAGTGGAACTTGGTGACGTGACCAACCACGTGACGCAACCACGTGATCAGCCACGGCGCCGCGCCGCCGGCAGCTGCTCCGCACCATGTGACCAACCACGTGACAGCGTGGCGGCACAGCCACGGGTGGCGGCGCCGCCACGCGGAAGGCTCGAAATGCTACCGTAATGTAGCTATCCCTACAAAAAAACCGACCTAACAGACCGTCTTAACCGACCTAGTAAAACGCTGCATAATGCGGCTTTTTACACCCATTCTTTTCTCGAGCATGTAACGCTTTCTTGGGAATAAAAGAAGGAAAGAAAGGTGAAAGGAACATACGCAAAAGCGTGAAACGGAGGAGGACACGAGTCGCCGGAAAGGGCTCGTCAACTTTTGTCCTTGATTGTGGGTTCTCTGTTACGTGTAAAGTTGCTCAGGTGTTCGTGACAACCCAATGTAGTTATCCATCGATTTTAAGTCCTCTCCTCAGAAAGTGTTTCAGGGCTCCTTTAAGATACAGATCGTTTATTTACATATCTCATTTCGGACAAAACCGGCAAACATCGCAAGACCTTGATCGGGGTTTACCCATCGGACTAGCCTTTTCGCACTAATAAGTGCGGCCCTTGCACGAGTGTTTATGGTATTTATTCGGCCGGAGCCTCTGAGCCGTAACATGCAGTGACGCTTGTACGGCAAATCAGCTCGGCATATATATCCGAGAAGTGGCTCAGTTTGCGTAAGCACAGAGCCACTGTTTTAACAAGAAAGATATGCCTACATCTTCCGCCGCTGTATCCCTAGGTAGTTTGTGCCATCTCTACCTTTCTTCCAGCAGGTCAAGACATATACTCGGCAGCAACTGAGTGGTCGTTCACTGATATATGAGCAACATATCTGTGCATATTATGAAGCAGAGGCCCACTTTGGCCCTGAACACTGTTTTACTCTCAGTTCGTTTCATTTTACGGCGCTACCTGTAATAGCTTTGTTCTCCACATTCGCAAAGAGCGCCGCGCATCAACCGTCGTCACCCTCATGCGTTCTCAAACATGGGCCAGAGGCCCTAACCCTTACGGGGTTAGTGTTCTTTGACACTTTATTTTTTCGCAGCTTCAGTGTTTCAGTGCACCGGCTTTATTTTACTCCTAGGACATCTCGGGCAGCAAAACAAGAAAAAATGACGCACAAAGGTCGGAGTGGGACTTTCCTGAACAGCATAGTTATAAAGCTCCAATTCTTTCTTGAATGTCTTTCAGCGCTTTTTTTTAATGTCGAGATGCCCTCTCTTTCTTGCTGGCTGTGCATTAAGACCTGCTCACCACCACCGGCAACCCAATCCATTTTTGCCTCCTTTCTTCTTTCACTCCCTCCTTTATCCCTTCCCTTACGGCGCGGTTCAGGTGTCCAACGATGTATGAGACAGATACTGCGCCATTTCCTTTCCCCAAAAAACCAATTATTATTATTATCTTAAGAATCAGATACTTTGATTCATACTCACTTCCTTTTCCTCTACAAGATTTTCCTCTGTGAAATATATATTTTTTTATTCGGTCATTGGCCATTGGACCTTCGGAAGCGCCCCGCTCGGGCGTCCTTCGATTTGTCGCCGCTACCGCTTGGGTTAACTTCCGAACGCCCCTTGTTGGTCCGCACACGTCGCTTCTCTCTCGAACCGAAAGGAGTAAAAAGTTAGTAAGCTGTCTTCAAGCGCACTCCTTTCATAAAAAGTGAATGCGCTGGAGGACAGCTTACTGCCTTATCGCTCCCGTATAGGCGTGTTCGTTTGCAGAGTGTGGCGAGAATTAAGTTTTGATAATGCACGTTGCGCAAAGGCACTAAGTGCCGTCGAATCCCCTGCCGGTTCTCCTGATGAAAGGAGCGACGGAAATAAGGAGAAGAAAAAATACATTGCGGCGGCAGCTAAAGCGCTGCCACTCCGCGCGTGTTCCGAATTATTCATTTCCCGAGGGCGCATCACGCAGGCCCGATCCGGTTGACGACAGCAGCCGAGCCAGCTGCGGCGAGACTGCGGGCCGCTTATTGGAAACGGGCGCTGCTAGGGATAAGAAAATGAGAGAGAGAGAAATGAAAGGACGCTGAGTCTTCGCTTCACGTGCGCATCCCAGATAAGGCTCGAGAGGATGAAATATTACGAGTGATCAACTCGGGGGTTTCAAAGGGATGTTCGCTACTCGTCCGCTGCTTTTTACGATTGAAAATGGCTAATGAGAGTGGATTTTCACCGGAAGCACGGGACCGGGAAAAGGGGGAGCTGAGGTGCGCTTCCAATGCAGCCGTTTGCCAATTACCGCAGTAATTACAGGCGAAATCTGGGACAAGAGACCCCTGCAATGTGCTAGCAGATGCTTTCAGTCCATTGGCAGAATGCTTATTTTATATGCGTGAGTTACATTTACTGTGTCGTGAACATGGACAAGTTCCCAAGTTTCTATTCCTGATATTTTGGTATTATCGATATTCAAAATTGCGCAACGCTAATTGAAAATCCATTTATCATCAAACATGACTGTCTCTGGTATTCGTATGGTCGCCCAAAGCTGCTAATGAAGCAGGCCAGCTTAAGGACGAAATTTTTTGGGCTGACTCTTATCTTTAAGCAGTTACTAATAGTAAGCCTTATTTCTCCCGTCTTTTTTTCATCACGCAATTCTGAAACACACGCAATCAACCGCGACGAACCACAGCGCAGCGCTTTACATAAGCGAGGTGGAAAGAATGAGAGTGAATGGTGCCAGCGAATTCTGCACATATTTGCCTTGCTTTTGGAAGCTGCAGGTAAGGTATTGAAGGTAGGAGGATGGAATGTAGATTTAATAAAGGGAATCTCATTAATGGCATTCTGCAGACTAGATTCTTTGACATTTGTGTTTGTGGCAATGTCGCCTCTAACCCGCTGAGTGTTCGTGTTCGCGACGTGAAGCACGCAGGAGCCTCCCTTTCTCACGAGGCTGACATTACCTTTTTTTAACATTTATTGCGCTTATTTCTCTTACAGCATTATATTCACCGCCCACACTGGCGCCTGAGTTAGGTAACTGTGTTACAAGTTTTGCGTCGGTCTCTGGCAACGTCGGACTCAAGCCATCATTGTGTCCATACATTCAAAACGCCGCAAAGAAATTAGACGGGCTCTGCGCAAGTTTCTGTCGGCGAGGACAGCCTTAGCGACAGCGAAGCAGAAAGGGGCAGTGAAAAAGCCGGAAGCGTGTGCGGAAGGGTGCCGATATTAATAATTCTCTCGTTGGCAGCCGCCATTAACCCTTGAGAGTGGCCTAGCACACGCACATATATATGATGTACGCGACATGTCGGCGCCGGAACCTCGCGTTTCTTCGGAGTTGTGTCTGCGGTCGCTGCCCCTACAACCGTGTATACACCAAGGCCACATCCTGAGCGAGTGGTGAGTTGCGCCGCCGTCGTGTTAGCTCGGCTCTTCTGCGGCTGCACCGTTTACTTAGGCGCCGCCACACTCCTCGAAGACTGTCGCGGCTTCACTGCGACGTATATT
Organism: Amblyomma americanum; assembly: GCA_030143305.2. Classification (NCBI taxonomy): domain Eukaryota; kingdom Metazoa; phylum Arthropoda; class Arachnida; order Ixodida; family Ixodidae; genus Amblyomma; species Amblyomma americanum. Next base: position 149,772 of record JARKHS020031845.1, on the reverse strand, counting down.
CGGCAACAGCGAGCTGCCATAGAATGTGACAATGGGCGGAGTGCTATGCGCCAACAATAAATACATTCCCCGCGCGCCTTTGCTATTAACAAATGGGCGCAAATATTACTCGACCCGATCTTTGTGTTGACCGAGAAGAGCAGATCTGCTTTCCCGCTAACTATTCCGAAACTTTTGCTTCCAGTCATGCCCCCGCTACAGACGAGTTTTCAATGGATGCAAATGTATCGAAAAACTCGCGGATATTACGTTACTGCAGACAAAAAAGGACTAATTGTGCGCCTAGATCGTGTCACCCTCCGCTTCCGGTCCACTGGACATTTTGAACAAAAAGTTTTCGTTTTTATCACAATCATAACACTCATCACTGTTTTTGTCGCCATCGTGCATTATCTTTCCCTTCTTCTTATAGACATGTAAAATTGGCCTAGTCTTTGTAACGTTCTGCCGCCGCTGGCACTTTAATGTGGCAACAACGCGATAGTGTCAGTCAGAACAACTCGCCAGCAAACGTCTACTCCCTGCTGCTGGTCTCCGGCACTGAAGGAAGAAGAAAGCCATTTTCAACGGAAGAACAAAAAGCATATTCATTATGCGGGTGCTTGAACTTTGGATGTCACAGCAAGCGTTGACCAGCGCTGAAAAGGAGGTTGAGAAAACAGACTAGCACGAAATCTACATTTACGCTGTCTGGTCATTTCGACAAAAACTGAACTTATACTTCCATGTTTATTTCAATGGACGCACTTTATTTCCGCTTTCATCGAATGTCTCTGCAAATACTGCATTGTGTAAACATGATCTCGGTCACAACACCACTTAAGTTTAGGGTCATGATATATTCTATAGAAAAGAAAGCAGCTGTCCAACAAGGCAGCAGTACATGGAAGGACGAAGGCAGCACTGCCGCGCTGCGACGGACGTGGGTCACCACCTGCAGTCGCCGCGAGTGGTAGCACAGTAGCGGGCACTGCGGCGAGAGGTGCACGGCGCAGGAGGAGCCTGCAACACCCTGGGCATTTACCGCATCACCCCAGGCGTTTACGATGGGAGCTCTCTCGTAAAGAATTTTTATGGCTTTCCGGGGCTGTAACCGGCGAAGTGCGCCCGAGGCCAACCAATCGGTGCCCCTAATAAAAACGGAGAACCCTTGCGCCTCTCCAGCGCTGGGCTTGCAGGCCGCTGCGAGCCGCACCACATCTCGCTCCACACCTTCAACCTCGCCTTTCCGCCTGCGCGCCCTGTTTCGCGCCGTTGGCTGCAAGCATGCAGAACCGCTTCAATTCCGAGTGCGTTCTTGGAACATAGCATGGGCGGAACAGACAGAAAAAAAATGGAGGAAGAAAAAAAGTGTCGGATAATTAAGCTTGGGAACGCAATTCCGGAAAACAGTTTCAAGCGGTGCTCTCAGGGCAGCTCGTACAAGTGTGCCTCGTCCCTGTTTATGATTCTTGGCGCCGTCAGGCTATTTTTTTCCGAGATATTCATACCCACACCACCTTATGCACTGAGAAACTCTTTCCACTCGACAGACAAGGCTGGCTCCCCTTCTCCACCCCATGCTTCTCCACCTCTCCCCCGTATTCGTTCTTTTCCAGCTCTACGCGATGTGAATGCCAAGTCTCCTCCGTGAAAAATCGCACATGCAGGGCAACCTCCACGCTTATTTTCCCTTCCCTGATCATGCAGTCAGGTTTCTTCCGGCTGTTCCAAGGCTTTGGACGTGAATGCGGGGAGCAAAATGCGGATGGTGAACAAACATGACAGGAAGAACGTTAATAGCACCTAGGTGATGATGAAGACAGCTTTGCCAAAGACCGGCATGGCACAAGGAACCTCGCACTACTCACTAAGGGATCGAAGACCCATTTTCAAGGATTTAATTCAAGAGAACATGAGCGCAAGGCCGGGATACAGCTTCTGCCCATCGTATAACCGGTGTGTACCCGGCGGCAAGCGCATAAGTGTCATTCAAGATCACGCAAAAAACATTTTAGTCAGAGCACGTTGGTGTCGACAATGGCCATCACGTAAGCGTGGATAAGAGTAAATTTCACATGCACAACGTTTGATGACCCTTTGCTTGTGTCGACATTTCAGTGTCATTTGTTAGTCCACTCACGTTTATCAACCCTTTCCCACTCAAAAGGAAGACTTTTTTATTATCCTTATCAATCTTTCAAAAGCAACGTCCAGGAGAGCTTAGTTCGCAGTTTTGGCTAAAGTATATTGCAGCTCCTAACGCTGTGTCAATCCTCAGAATGTCGATCTTCATATTCTTTCACCAAGCGGTCGCACCAAGCGATCACACGAAGCGGTCACCAAGCGGTATTCAAACGCCATTCTGGTCCACTGACCGGCCTAACCACGCAGAGGAAGTGAAGCATAGTACGCTGTTTGCACTACCTGCCTCCTTTCGCTAGTGATATAAATGGTCAGACAACTTTGGAAACGAAAAAGATAGCATCTTGATTCTGAGCCGATGCTAGAGCATAAAACCATAAGTAGATATCAAGCGTATAAAGCGAGAAGCGTCTGCAGCGTCCTCCGCATCGGGTGTCGCTCACGTACACCTCTCCTGTATATAGCGACCCACTTGTTTCCGTACACACGTTTTGCACTTGCGTGAACAACCAGCATAATGCAGCGTCTACGCCCGCGTACGTCATCCAATCTAGCTGAGAAGCCCTAAAGCTGCCAGAAGTATTCTCCGTTTTGCGCGAATTTCTTAGACGCCATAACCTGCGTGGTATTCCAATCAAGTCTTTCTCTTCCCCATCTCTCTTTAACCTGAAGTCGTCGTCGAGGAGTCGTAATACGAAGCCGTAAAATGGGATGGCGGCCTTTTTTTCGTTCATGTAATTTTTCCTATGGTTTGTTTTGTTTTTATCCCACACGCCTTCAGGCGTCACTTTTACGTTTCCGCGTCTCACGGGGTAGTCTTCTGCTGAATATGTTAATGAGAGAAAACAACAGAGGATACAAAAATATATACTTAGCAGAAAGTCAGATACCGCCCTCGGGAACTTCTTCGTTCACGCGCACCAATCTTTTCTTGCGTGCACTCTCATTCAGGTGCTTTGATTCATCCTCAGTCTTATTTATAGCTGAAAGCGACTGATGGCTTGATGTAGGTGCGAGTGTTCAACAGAATAAAGTCACAGATGACATGGTAAATACCAGCATGGTAATGTACGTCGTTGATGCATCACGCTGAATACATATGATTCGCTTCAGCGTCAAATGCTTTTAGTTGAAGTACAAAAGAAATTCTTATTTCATCTATGATCTTTCATCTATCTTCTTTCATCTATGAAATTCTTCTTTCATCTACCGCTCTGCTGCACGAACTACAAACATTACAGCTTTTCGGCCGAGCCAATACCATGCATTATATCAGATGTCATAATCCGTGACAGGAAGGTTCCGCGTGCGAGTACCTTGTTCATTTGCTGCTACCTACGTACAGTTGGGTCCCACCGAGGCCAGGTTACGGGTTTTCAGTCTTTTGGATACATCTCCCTGAGCTTTCCTGTTTTTCACCTCCAGGGCCATTGAGCCACGCCAGCAATCTGTGTAGAACTTTAAAGAGTTGTCTCCTATAAACGCTTCGACAACCAATCGATGCTCTCTCCTGCGCTAGTAGGTGCCGACTAACGTCATGACCGCTAGCAAGCGACACGGTCCTTTGGAAGGTCTCGCCCACGTATATCGTGAATAGTCGGACACCAAAAAGAGAGTTTGAAAACCTTCCATCACATGCCGCTGCCGTTCCAGCGTCATTCAGAAGGCATGAGTGCGATTTACAGACGCATTGCAAAAGGTAAAACCAGTAGAATGACAAATGTCAAGGACCTCCTGTGTTGTTTTGTTGTGCCCTGGCCTCGTTTTTTTCTCCACAGTATAACTAGAGAACTTATTCAACTGAAGTCGGAGCCGTGTTCTCAGCACCAGTAAACAAATAGACGAGTCAAAAGAAGAGCATAGTCTCTTTGAACAATTACGATTGGACGATCATGAAGGTCTGGCACTGAGACCCCCCCCCCCCCCCCCCCGATTTTCTTTCACAATTATCCAGGCCGCTTTTGGTCGTAGTATACGTAGAATGTGTTCGAGGCATTCCCGAGGACGCGTAGATATGAATGAGACAATGATCGCTATAAGAATCTGACTGCAAGCAGCCAACAGCCAACACAGTGCAGCTCTGTCACAATTTTTTAGTCTAAAATCAACACAAGCCGTCTTCGGAAGCTTGAACCTGCGACCACAATCTCCTGCCTCTTAAATAAATTCACGATATCAACTAGGCTAAGCAGAGCAGCTAACTTATGGATGGGCGAGGCTGATTCCAACATGAACTCGAAGCGGGAATGACATTAGTTTGAAGACGTTAGCGGGAACGACGCTCGGCTAACGTCGCCCCGGCTTTGAGTTGTGTAACGCTTCCTGTCCCTGCCATGTGTGCTACCCGTTAAGGTTAACCCAGCCAGTGGAGCGACCCCCACATTGAGGCGATGGTCTTTGGTTGAAGCCACGAAACAAGGGAAATTCTTCTTCGTCTACAGAGGTATGAGAAAATGGCACTGTTATGCTGCACTAATCTCGATATCTTTCGTGCTCAGCCGCTTTAATGGGTGGTAATGAGTGAGCTACCCCTAGCACGAAGTCTTCGTCGTCGTTCCTCTGGTCTATGAATTGAGAGGCAGAGAGTGAATAATCCTTCATAAAAGATGGGCGACGTATCATGCGGGCTCTGTTGCCATACCAGAAGCTGTTAGTGGACTAACGCGCTGTTTCCGCTGCGAAGGCTGTCCATGCGTTTGGCGGGCACGCAACGACAAAGATGACACGCGCACACGTAGGCGCTAACGTTCTGCCCGCAAGCACATTAGTGACTCGGACAATGCGGTTCTGGCTGTGAGGAGCGCACGGCCACTGCTGATGTGGTTAGCGAGCGGCACGACTTAAGCCGGCGCTCAAGTGGGCCCGCTAATGAGGGTGGTTAGAGCACAGGAGTGCTGTCTCCCAACGAAAACTTTTGCACAGTGCATGGGAGAATGGAATTACGCGTTTCAGCAGGTGGGTTTTGTAAAGGATGCTCCTCTTTCCCTAGCTATGTCTATCGGTTCATCCCGGTACATGGCACGACTGCGTCGCGTGGTGAAGTGAAGAAAATAATTTTCACTGCACGAAATTTCCTGTTCTTTTGCAATGCACTCATACCAAGGCGCGATGACTTGTCAAACCTAGAGACGCCGGTATCCGATATGCGCACTGCTGTCACTGAGTGGAGAACAAGACACACGTAAAGCGAACGCTCAAGACGATAACGCGGCCGATTAATTTATGGCAGGGAAACGAAGTTGGGAAGCTCAACAGTCTCTGCTAACCACGTGGCGGAAGGAAGGCTTCGTTCCGAAATATTTATTTCTTTCGAGAAATAGTGATAAAACCTCTTGTCAATACAATATCAGTACAATATCGTTTCGCGGCATTGCAATCGAGTAGTAATTAATGAATATTAATGCAATTTTATTCCACATTTAGCAAAATCTTCTAGAAGAAAATGTTTTTGATTTCCGCTGGGCTGCACGCCGGCTTTAAACCAATTCTCCAATGAAATCATGTCTCCAGATCATGACTAACTGTATACAGCAAAAGTTGGTCATCGGGACATGGGAAACGTAATTTTAGGTGTTCAAAGCAGAGTAATGTACGGTAAGCTGTCTGAGGGCTCTCAGTGTTACCACTAAATCACGGGCGTTAAATTAATCCTAACTGCACGTCTAACTATACGTTTCTTTTTCGGAATACTCCCCCTGAAACCTTACTTTCTCTGAGACACTGAACATTTTCCAATATCCTTGCGCGAGGTAATCAGCTGCCCAAGTCACAAAACATTTCGCACGTAGAGAGCGGCTTATGATAAATTTACGATCGGGAGATGTTTGATGGAGATATATGAAGATGCGATAGCTGAGGCGCCTATTCTCTGTGAACTGTTATTAAACTCTGAACGGCTGTTTTGAAGGGACACTAAGGTTTAATTCAAGTTGGCCTACATTGAAAGACTACGGCATTATGACGGTAAAAACACAGCTCCCACCGAAAACAGAATTTAGGTAAGCTAAAAGACACCAAGAAAGAAAATACAGGTGTGGCCATCCCCGGCAGACTTTGAATGTAAACGGCGCTCGTCGATACCGAATTTCTTGCGCGGATCCTAAAAGCTATGCTACACCAACGCTCACTTCAAGAAAACAGCGACAAGTCGTTATAAGTGTGGACGTCAGGAATTTGAACCCCATGACGGGAAAATGTTTTAATTGAATTTTCTCAGCAATAATCGCTTTTTTTTTCCTCTGGAGAAGCATTCACATACCCAGAAATTCCAAGAGAATATATTTTAGCAAGGACATTATTGGGGAAGAAATGTCATCAGTGCCCCTTTAAGTCTGATGCTCATTGCAGGCTGAAAGCTACAAGTTCCACAAGAAAGCATCGCTTAACAGCAAATCTCATTGCAAAGGGGTCGTATACAAACTTTCAGGCCTGCTTGAAGAGAAAAGAAGAAGAAAAACAACTTGTGCTACAAGCCCCTGGCTTGAACGCTACAACGTTCCCGATTTTAATGTATGATGTTTTCTCTGTTTGCAGAGACGGAGATGTCTCGTGCGTGTTGATAACTACTACCGAGCGTGTACGAGCACGAATTCAGGCACCAATACCTATGCGCACGTGTCAGCAAGAAAAATAAACGCGGCGCCGCTCTGGATGAAGCTGTTAGTGTGCTTATTTGTTATGTGGTCCAGGCAGGTATTCGAAAAAAAAGGAGGATTTTAGCACACGTGGCGATGTCAGATACTCTGCGTCATCAGAAAGTATGTACTTGAACCAAAGTGATGAGAATGCTACAAATAAAAATAGGTCCTGGGGGAAATATAAAGGAACGTATGCGCGCTGACATGCAGAAACAGTGTAGCACTTTGGAGTATATCGATGATGAAACTACGCATTGAAATAAAAATTGACGGCTCATATTCAGCATGCGGAAATTACGCTACTTGCTTTTCTGTGTAACAAGGTGATAACGTTGGATAAGAATGCATGTTTTTTTTGTGTTATGTTTTTTGGCGCATAAGAGCAAGGCTACCAAAGGAAAACATTGCATTAAATAAGAATGAAAATACAGAAACGTTATTTTGAAGCTGAGGATGCGCGTGTCGTTTGTCAGTCTGATTTGTTATTCAGGTGTGATTTTTTTGTGGTTAAGTCAAGAAGAGTTTAATGCACAACTAAACATTCACAGAATGAGCTAATGCTCTTGCGCTTATCTGTTAACGTTGAAGTTTATCGCCTTACATGAGCAGTAGAGAATTGAAAGCAAGAAAAAATAAAAGATATATAGAAAACAACATATAGCAGCAGATGTGCGATCGGGACGGATTGCGAATGATGAAATGTACTTTTAGGCTTTCCGAGCCTAGTTTTCTTTAACTGTGAGCCTTCGAGACAGCGAATTACCATTGACAGCGGTCTCGTCTGCGTTAGTTCTCGAAAAGTTCTATTTCCATGCTGCCAGGAAGATGCAAACAGAGTGCAAGGCAAATTAAGGAACAAACACGGTACGTCGAGGTGCGCTTTCACTCTGAACTGTTGCCTAGTATTTTCTCCGTAGGGGAAGCGAGGCCCATTCCTTCCATTGTTTGCTTTCAAAATTAAGTTTCATCTCTGTTATATAAAGCGCAGAAAGCTGGTCGTTGTTCTCCGATCAATCTGTCCCGCTTCTTTGATATTCAAAAGGTGTGTTGCTGAAATTTATTCCAGAACTAAGAACTACAGTGGAAGAATCGATTTCGGAATTGTTGTGTCCATAATGCGCTCAAAGTATAAATACCTTGTCTTCATTACAGTGCAATTTAATTGACATTGTTTTGTTTGTCATTTTTTGAACTAAAACTCCAACAGTATCACGACCACTATTGGGTCGTCGTTACTTGCGTTTCAGGAGCAAGCCCCTCAAATACAGAAATGAGAAGAGTACGCCAATAAAATTCAGCAGCTGAAAAATACCTGAGTAGAAAAGCGAAAATAGAGGAAATCATTCGCATCCTTATTGTTTGCCCTTAGTTCGGCCTTCTGCCAGGTAAATTCCCGAAATGTGGGCGCCACGTATTGGAGGTTTCGGAGCTTCTGTACTGTAAGGACAAATGGGTCTTTCTTTTCTGGCTTGTTAGTATAGAAAGTGTGCTACGCATTACATTCCCCACGCAGCCTGAGTCGGTCGCCTTTGGACATTAAACCTATACACTCGAACCAAACGTGCTATAATTCTGTCAGCTCACCCCTTCAAGCATATATACAATTTTCAATAGGGAGATTTGGGCGCTTTGTGCCACTACAACCGCCCTTCTCCGAATGCTGGGTAAGTGAATAGCGCATCAAATTAAACTCCAACATTGAGACTTCAAGACCCAATGCGGTGATAACAGTAAGGTGTAGCCGAAAAGGCAAACACTACCTGCAGCTCACTGCACAGCAGCCTTCAGGGTCTATGCATCTCAGAGCACACTCTGATAATCACAAAACGACACCGTTAAAAACACTAACGGTGTGAGCATTCCGTAAGGAGTGGCGACCAATAACATGTCTCCAGGGTCGTTCTTGTACACGTACACCAAAAAAAAAAAAGGGTGCTGCGCTCAAAACTCTCGCGACAAACAGTTTACCGTTCTATTCGTTATCGGCGGCAAGCACATGTAAGAATGGTGCTTGCACCACAGCGCAACTCCGAACCGAGGATTTCACTGGACGACACCAGCGAGACACCAGTGGCGCACCGTAGTCTACTGACGCGGAAAAAGCAATGAGGGAGCGGAGCACGCACTGGCTGCGACTCACGGTCGCGACGCACGTCGCGTCACTGCCTGGGTGTGCACGTGAGGACTACAGTGGCACTATCGTCTGTCGCGTCGTGAGTCAGCCGACCGCGGTGCGAGACAAAGCCGCCCTAACGCTCTCGTCCGTACGTGCGACTGACAACACGATTCGTATGCCGGTAGAAGGCCTCCATTATTCCACCTTCCGTCCCTTATTTCTCCCTGGTGCGCAGCTTCTTTGCGGCACACGCAGGGGGAGATGGGGCAGATGGGGAAACGCCGTGGGCAGAAACGAGAGACAGACAACCTAGCTTCGCTTGTTTGTATTTCCGCGCCTCGCTATTGTGTTCTTAGTAGGGCGAATTGTTAGGAGGAAAGAAAGCAAACAGATAACAGGGAAAAAAGGCTGCAGCCCGCGGCTTCAGTCATTCAGTGCTGAGTAGAAAGAGAGAGAGAGGAAATGAGGGAGAGCACTGAGAAGTCCGTCTTCAACGGCTGACCCTTTCCCCGCTAAGCACTTCAGGCGGGGACGCATTGTGCGAAATCTGTGAGGTGATTAGCACTAATTCCCGTCTCCCGGGAGACGACGCGGAAGAGGTAGAAGGGGAATGGAGAGTAAATGAGAAAAAGGAAAGGGAGAACAGAAAAAAAAAAAGAGCCTAGAGAAAGAGCACCGACAATGGGGCGGAGAAGAAAACAGAGCAAAGGAATCAGGTCAAAAAGGAGGTCACCAGCAGCGCAAGGAAAATGAACACTTTGCTCTCTCTATTGTTCCTTTCCCCCTGCTTCTTCGGCTATAAAAACAATGACCGCGCGACGACTCCCGCGGGAAAAAAAACAAGAAGGCGAGAGGAGGGGAGTTAGCAATGATGGTTATGCCATTTTGATCCGAGCGTGGCTACGACACCAGCGGCACTGATGGCGATAAAAACGAGCGTACTCCGGAGAATAGCTGGAGGCGCAGGTGTGGCTGAGGACAGCTGAGCAGAGTGGAGCGTTTGTGCAAGGAGTATATACACTTCCATGCATCTTTCGAAGGAGAGCCCTGGACATTGGCTGTCATTAAGAAATCGGCGGTTGTTCCTCAACTATCGCTCTTTCTAACTTGCTACGATTGGCGAGGCTCCTCCTACTCGAACACTCACGTATTCCCTTACGGCGACTCCACTTCAAAAGCCGCAGCGTTAGAACTATATGCTGGCAACCTTGCATCAAATATTGCCTTCCATTGAGGCTGCACCACACTATAAAGAGAAACGAGACGATGGCTCCCTGTTTCTAAATGCGGTGGTGCAATCAGTCTGCCTGCCGTGTTAGCCTACGCTAACGTTATCTCTTCTCCTTTCTTTCTTTTATCCGCTCTTTTCTTCATTCTCTCTATCTTAATTTGGGGATCACACGAAGTCCTCATTTTTTGTTTGGACAGGACTTTGGTTACACCCACACATGTACGAAGATGCTCGAAAGGGAAGCTAAAGCCGACAGCAAATAAACGTCGCCTACGCTTTTTCCACGAAGCTGATTCCAGTTTTCCGCATTTACTTTACCGCATTTGCCAGTGCGGTTGCTTAGAACGATGGATAATGTTGATACATCTTATGTGGGACGTATGTTCATTTCATAGCATCCATTCATAGACCATCCGCCCGCGCTGCAAACATCTATTTTTGTAACAGTTGGCAGATATTTGGGTCTATGACGACAACTAATCTTTTGTTACTGTAATGCTATTCCATTAGATTACGAGAATTTTTGAATAATAGAAACTAAGGCGATAATGGTTGCTGCGGTACTCCACCTACATATGACAGCAACATTTTAATCGAGTGTTCGGTGAGGGATACTTCTACTGTTTTAGAGAAAGAATTGTTATACTAGTGGCGACTGAAAAGCTTTGAACTTGAACCACGTAGGTGGAGGCTAGGAATCCCAAAAAATATTATTTTCTTAGCTTACAATCTTTTTACTTATCATTACCATTTTCACGTTTCTAGCATTTTTATTATACTTTTGATAGTATTCATCAACAGCCGTCTGTTAGCAGATGAAAAAACTGGAGAAAGTACAGTATCGTGCGGTCGAAAACGTATATTCCCGTCTGAAAGGCATTTCACCATCAGCGGTTTAACAAGATATGGTCAGTATTTTGCATGAGAGTACTTCTGCACATGACACGTTCAAACGCTGGGTACAAAATTCCAAGCCTGACAGGGAGAGCGCTGAAAATGAGCCGTGGCCACGAAGCCTGTCAGCTCCCTCGTACAAATAAATTGTTCAAGGTCTCCTGGACAAGTTAACGCAAGATAGACGTTTGTCTGAGCCCCAAGGCTTATAAAAGACAGACTGGTCTGCTCACAGATTGCTCACAAGATCTAACATGTCTCGTCAGCAATGCAGACACATATGAAAACAATAAAAAATAGACCTCACCGCTCGTGTGACAGCAACTGCTGGAAGCAGAGAGCGCAAGTCGGCCGACTTTCGCCCTTCATATAGTCAGTTTGGAGTTTAGCTAACCGCTAGGACAAATGTGAGTTGTGCGGGTACACCGTGACTTTCCGATTTCGTTATGTTACCTTTGCGCGTCTACTCTGCTCTTGTTGATTCGGACACTTTGTCTGCCGCTGAGCTAGCTCCAGACCAAGTGGAATGCCTTTTTTCCGCGTTACTAGCAACTTGGCGCCTTAATAGCGCTCGTGACAGAGCGCGATCTGTAATTCTGATTTACCAAATATTTGGAGGCTCATACCGGACCATAAAACAGATGAAGGGGGGGGGGGGGCATATAACGACTTAACTCAAAACATATGAAAAGCAGGTGTAAGGCTCAAATGTTCTCCCAAATATCATCAGACATCATTACGTGGTGCAGATCGTCTGAGAAGGGTGCATTCTTCGATCTGAACCAGAGCAGTGAAAACAGGTTATATGAGGACCCGCAGCACAAATGACGCTGGTGCTCTGTCAGGGTACATTAGCTCAGGTGATACGAGAGAGCGCGGCCTTCCCAAAAGTGACTCATTGCGGGCCAGAATGTACTGCATGCGCGGTGAAGCGAGAGAAGAAAAGTTATAATGCAAGTTAGCCGCTAAAGAAAGTTAAGCGGTGCCATTAAGGACGCCTCGCAGCTGTCGTCTTCTTTCTATCCCCCCTTCTTCCACAGTCGTTCCTCATGGCGCCGCTGAAATCGCGACCTACGCGAGTCACTCTCACTTCCCGGTTCCCCATCTGCCATAATCCTTCTCAGGCTCCTACCATTGAATCACCAGCGCCGTTTCCAGCCAGACCGCGTGCCGAGCGAAGTTTGGAACGGCGACCATCTCTGGCAGCGACGCCGGGACATTAACTCTTCTGCGTCTATTGATTGAAAAGCGAAATAACAAAGAGGGTGAGGGTGTAGAGTGAGGAGGAGTCGTATCAAGTCGCTTCTTGCTTCTTTGGACTGGCTACGGGGAACGGCGCAAAGCTTTCCAAGAACCAGAAGAACGAAACTGCACTCACCCGTTTGATAAAGTTCTGGCCTTGGTGCCGACGTTATTTCACATTGTGCTGCTGCGATGACTACGAAACGCAAAACACCTTAGTCTTCGCGCGCCGATACCTTTTTTATATAGTTGCTGAAAAAAAAATGTTCGCAGTTCGATCTGCATATCGCGTGCACTTTTTAGGATTGAAGCGCTAATATTTCACGGATGTCTGTGTGCGTCTCTATGTGAGCGTGTGTATGTGTGTTCATATGCGCTGAAAATCTAAGAACACGAATCGTATAGCGGTTAGTATGACAGTACAAAGTTCACATGAAAATTTTTAGTGCAAGGAAAAAAAATATTAATTCATGTTGAAAAGACTTGTTTAGTTATGATAACAATTACTGAATCAGGTAGTTTAAGAATTTTAAAAATTACGCTTGTCGGCAGCATTTGCGCGAGGGAGGTGAGAAACGATTAACACTTGTCCGCGCGTCAAGAAGCAAAGAAGGTTAAGTATTACAATCATACTTTAGTCGTGCTGCATGTTCCGGCGCCCCGCGTATCGTAAAGGCTGTTTCACATGCAAGCGACTGTACGAATTCTCGGACCAACAGCGCGGCGCGGCGACGAAGATTTTGAACTTGTTGAAATCTGATCACTCTCGCCGCTCGAGCCGCCGCGGCAGCTCGGAACAACTTTTTGCGCTGCGGGGACAAAAGTCGCGAGCCTTTCCGCTTGCATGGGAAACAACCTTAAACTGTGGCACCTAACGCCATCTGTCGGTGCTGAGCTTGTGCTGTGTAATGGGAATTGCTCTTTGTTTGCGTTGAGCGGCAGTGAATCGCAGCACACAGGTTCGGAAGAAATATTGTGTATTTTTCTAGCCTTTTTAGCAAGCGTGTATTGATGACATTCTAGAGGCCCTCAACATTGGCGCTTACTGCTTTGAGTTGCCCCGTGGACTCGTTTTATACAGCGTAAACTGTGTAATATGTGACAGGAAGCAGCTCCCAAGAACTGAACGTCCAAGCTGTGATCATTACTGTTGTAATCACTCTGTGAAAAGACTTGATGCTCAGTGATCTCAAAGACTCCCAGGATGACAGCAGCAAGCTGGACAGCTCGCTTTAGTATTATGCATTACGACCATAAAGGCAGTCCATACAGCTAGTGACCCGGGACGAGAGTAACCTCCGGCGCGCTTGGGCACTAAAGGCGACCAGGAAAGCTGCAGGAGAAACGTCAGGCTAAACCAAGTAGGGAGGCCTCTGTTGCCAGACTTATTCGAGGTGCATGCCCTTTTCCAGCGACTAGCCAAAAGTATAAGCCGCTCTGCTCAAAGTAAGTGCCTATGAAACTGGGAGGAGTGGTCGGAGCGAAGAGGATGCAGAGGCAACCTCCCTTAAGGATTGACCGGAAGCTGGAAAGAACGTCATGAAGTCTGAAGAAGAGGAAGAAGCAGGGTCGTTTCCAGGGGACGCGTTTCCGGTTAGGGCATCGCTAATGCGTATTGCTGGGTTTCTGCCTGGAACTTTTCGCTTTGTTGCCTTACATTAAGACAGCGTGTTTGCTCACTTTTCTCCCCCCCCCCCCCCACGCCCTTTTTTTTTTGTGCTTGCGGCGAACGCAGTGTTGTGTGCATCGTGATTGCCGCAATAAATAAATTATGACACTTTCGACCTTGTCTAAAAGGCTGTTTTGCGATAGCTTTTTGCGCAGGGTATATTTTTGGAGAGATTACTCAATCTACATTACATAATTTTGATCAAACAAATGCTGTTTTACTATAGATACAACTAGTGTCTGTCAACACTAGTGGACAGCTTGCTGCACAGAACATGGGTATCGAGTTGAAAAACACAAATTTTCCTGATCTTAAGCGCTTCAGTTTGAAAGGCTGAGTCGCTGGAATAAAAACTCGTAGCACAATTTCTCGCTACGACAATAATACCTGCTAGTTGCATGCGCAAGATTCAAACTGGCTGCCTGTTACTGGCTAGGAGTACCATTGCACCATACAGAGAGGTAAACCGGCAACATGCTGTTTAAGACTTTTATGTCGAACGAACCAGAAGTGAGTGGATTGAAATATGCTCAATAAACCGCGGGTTTTATATACATAAGCTTGTACCGGCAACATAACAGGTCCCTTCGTTGTGAAATAAAAATTGATGTCACAAATGAAAAAAAATGCAGTCTTCTCTTATTATGGAGGGATGCGCCTCCATTGCGCCAGTAAAAATACAACAAATTTAGCTTATGTGGAATCAGAATGATCGCACTATAAGCAGAAGCGTCCTCAGTTCGGAGCTGCGACAACAAGAGGGAGAAATTCTAAGGGAGGCCAAGTTGCGGCACTCGATTAATGCGCATACGTCCATCGCTCGAAAAGTGGAATGTCCCAGGTGGAAGCGCAGTGCAGGAAAAACCATAATCCGGCGTAATAAGGCACAAGTAGAAAGCACAGAAAGAGGTAGAATGGCGAATGCGCGAAGCTTAGTACAGAGCCCGAGACGATAGGCTGAGAAAGAAGAGGGAAAGAACGACATCGGAAGCCAAAGCAAAAGTGACGGGAGGCAGAAGCACAAAACAGCGCTGCGCGCTCAAAGTAAAAAAAAAAAAGGAGCAAGATATGCTCTCGGCGCAGCTAAGGGTGGCAGCAAAAACATAGGCTCTAAGAAGTGGAGTTGTAAGCTATTGCGTCTTCATGGCTTGCGGGTGGCTTTGTCGAAGAGCGTCGCCACCCCAGTGCTACCGGGAAATCGGTCGTTGACTCTCATTGACTCGGAAAATTGAACTCGATGAGATAGCATTCGCCTATAGATCTGGGGCTCATTCCGAAGGGTGCTTATTCGCAAACGGCGGCAGTGAATTGCTGAAAGGAGGAACCTTTTCACGACAGAAAGAAGTGCGTAGGGTGAGTGCGGGGTACAAAGAGGAGCGCCCTCTCCTTGGGTGGAGCATGATTAGCTGCATACCGGAGAAAACAATCCCCGTCTCCAGGCCTCTTCTGAAGACGAGCTGAAAAATGAAAAATGAAATAGCCACAGCCCAACACTGAATGGACGATTGGTTCCAGATGTTGATCTGAGATGTGTCAGCAAGCTTCTGTGCCCCCCTCAACTTGCCTTATGGGAAAAGTATTTTACCACAGTTATGAGTAGGTGGTTGTACACAAGCATCGATCGCAACGCTTTTACGCTGGCCCATAATGGTGCTGCCACTGGGGTTGGAATGGTTGCTTCCGGCGGCGTCCTTCCATTTATTGAACAAAAAAGCCCGTGTACAATTTCCGGAGACCTCCCCTATGGCGTCCTTCATAGCCAGAGTCGCTTTGAGATGTTAAACCCCCATAAACAAGCCCAAACCAAGCCAAAACAAAAGGTTGATGTTTGGCGCCGTGGAAGTGGGCTGGCAGAGGACTAATAATACCTAAGAAGCTCTTAGGCAATCCTCGGAGGATTCTTTGAATGCCTTAGCAGCCAAACGTTTCTTATATACGAGGTTGACACACTGAAGTTCCTTATATCCGTGATTGCACACTTAGGTTCGTTATCCACCGAGGTCAACGCAATAACCTTTCACTACATCTGAAGTACAAACACGAAAGAAGTTGGTTATATACGTGGTGGAATACTTGGGTTCGATGTGTACGAGGTAACACACAAAAGTTCGTTATATCATAGGTGGCATACTTAGGTACGGTATATCTGAGGTAGCATACTGAGTCCGTTCGCAGCCTTTCCGCTGGCTACTGACTGACCATGACCGTCAATCCCAGTTTCACAGACCCTTCTAACACGAACGCGTTAGTAAAAGGAACGCTCGATGCTTATTTCGATTTTTCTCCTGATTTTCGTGTCTTCATGACGTATGTTTGTAGGCATCATAATGGGCCAACAGCTTCTCATAATGACACGGCTCGCTGAGATCACATAGAAAGCATCTTTATTATAGAAATCCGGAAGGAAAGAATGGCAGCAAGGCAACCCAAGATTGGCTACCCAACACATGGTGAGTTGGACAGAGGGAGGGAAACAGAAGAAGAAAGAAGCAAAGTTGATTTCAGCTGTCTCATTGGCAAGTGTCCATGTGGTTTTTGGCTCACTGATAATAACAAAGGAGTCCAAGAGTCAGTCTAGAGTTTGGGGCAAGCGTGTAGCTCTTAAATATTTTACCAGCGCTTTCGAGCGTATAAGCCCTGTTGATCACCGGCAATGGTTGTGTCGATAATTATTATGCCACTGCACCACTTTTGCAATCATTGAGTGTCCCTGTAAGCCGTACACTTCTATGGTCTTTTTATGGTCAAGATTTTAGGACCACTCGCCCTATGCATTTGTCAGCTAGGAACGCATCTTTAATAGAATTACTTCAGCAGTCCGGCCAGATCATTACAAAGGAAGCTTCAACAAACACATATCTTCCGTTTCGCTTGGGCCTCTGGTGCCACATCGATGGTTTGCAAATGCTACTCTATACGTCTATTCTGCGCCACGTTGTTCCAACTTCCATTGTTCAGTGCATATTCTACTGAGATCTGTTACTGGTAACTACAGTGCGAAGCTTTGAAAAGCAGCCGCGTATGACAACTGGCTCGTTTCAAAGCATTCTGTTTATGTTCCAAGGGTCCCTGCACTGCATACATCGAACGCAGGCTGCACTTTCTTTGAGATGCAGCGCGAACAACTTTCCACCCTCCAGCTATGCGCATCACTGTACAGTCAAATAAAAGGAGCCCCGGGTACGAACAGCATACGAACAGCATACGAAGAATACGTACAGCATATTCTTTTCTCTTCTTCTTTTTATGGGGCGAGCAGTCAAACTATTCCTGGTACCTCCAAACACACGCGCGATCAATGCTTCGGAAAGGTCGGAGAAAGCGAAACACCTCGCTCAGAGGATGTGAGCCGACATAGAAGGATAGGCACGCCGTGAGGCTCAAGGTTCTCTGAGCGTAGATAAAAAAGCGACGTCAGCGTATGCACAAAAAAACAAAAAAGATATATTCTCATATAGGCACGCGCAAGGAACAATAAGGGCTCACGTTCTGAAAGCTGCCCACATTGAAAGCATTACTGAAAAAAAATGAGGAAAACGAGGCTGGGGTGCTCGTTGTAGGAGAAACATTGTTCAAGACGTTAGCTCGAGATGGAAGGAAATGGGCTTCAGTTGGCACCACCTGAGGTGCGAGCAATAGCGCTGCATTCTAAATGCACGAGCTAGGAATTGTAAGGTGTAACTAAAACGCGCAACAAAACCGACCAGTAGATGCAGCACAAACGGAGAGGCGCTTAGATAGAAGGGAGTTAAAGGGAAACAAATCACCTTATCTGAATGATATAAATGGCTGGTAGCGCCTAAAGATACTGTTTTAAGTGGTTCTTTCAACAGCATGCATTCGTAAATTCCTCTTCCTGACAGTTTTCTGTCATGAGTGTAAATTTGTTTAAAATAAAAAAGAAAGCCTTAGTAGTTCGTTCATTTCATGCGAAAATATTCCCGGGAAAAATAAAGTATGCATGTCGACCTCGTTTTACGCAGGGCGCTTTATTCGGCTATTACAAGACGACGAGTGCGTAATATGGTGCCGGAAACCGTGGCAGTTCATTAAACTAAACTGCACCAACGTCATACAAGGAAAATATGCGCCCATCAGAAATCTCACCCTGGTAGTTTAGCCGTTGGGAATGGTTAACACTCCCTGCGTTCCTGGCTGTTTGTTATCCATTCAGACCCCATCATGGCTCATACCAATAAGGCGAACTAGAAAAATACAGTTAACGGCTAGAGGACTTTTCTGGAGTGCCAAAAAGTCGAAGAGAAAAAGTTCAAAGGCAGATTTTGTTTTTCAGGGAATGTCAAAATAAGCGCCCAACGAATTTTTTTTTTTGGCCGGGGGGGGGGGGGGGGGGTTGATACTGTGAATTATCACCTTGCGGTTAAAGCTGCAGGAGCCCAGGACTGAGCGCTCCTGCCAAGACTGCACGGGACAACCTCATGGACCATTCAAGATTTAAATCTCTTTGGAAACAAGAAAACAAGAAAAGTTATTTTCTCATCCTCCTCCTCCTCGCATAAAAGGAATTAACTGCAAACTTTAAACCAGCAAAACTGGGTTGTTTGAACATTGATTCTTCTTTCGTCAGCTTTTACCTTCAAACTGACTTTAAAAAGCTTTCACGTTGTGCTTTAAAATTTTTAACGGTGCATTGCAGTTCCGCTTAACTTTCTGTATCAATAAAACGAAAATTCAGGCCAGAACTCAGAGACCTTAGAAGCAGTCTGGTTTTACTTACCGATGCACAGTAGGCGATGACACTTATGTTCTGTATAAAAACATAAATATTAGACATCGCAGGTTTTTTGAAAATAAGCTGTTTTCGCATGCAGATTATACAACCGCAGGAACACAAAGTGGAAGGAGAATTGTGGCCGTCAACCTCCTAATAAGCTAAAATTTGTACATAAACAATTTAGGCACTTCATATAGCGCGCCTGATTATGTTGGAAACGTAAATGAGATCATAATGCTAGTCTACTCCATTTGGGAGAATTCTCCTAGCGAGCGCATGTTCTGAGATAATCGCCACAAAATTTCACCTCAGTGTCCGGAAGTGCGCATGCAAGGAGGTGACTATCGCACAAAACATCTCCCAGCGTGTCACAGCTTTGTGTGCGTTTAGCCTTCCGACGGCGTACAGCGAGATGTGAATGTGTTAACTGTTGTATTTTCATTTTAGGCCATCGAAAACGCAGCAACGCCAACTGTAGTAGCTGTGTAACACCACGGGCGATCGCCACCGCTTTGCATGCGCAATTGCGCGGATTGAGTTGAAACTTCGAAGAAAGTGTGGAAACAATTGTGGCTTAAAACATTTCCATCAAAGAGAGTCTAGGAATGCGAAAACCTACAGGCCTATAAGCACGTCAGAAGTAGTGTCTATATTGCCAATTAATTGAATTCATTTAACTGGCAGAATGACGACGACATTTACCTTCATCCTTCGGGTCTATCTGGTCCTAAAATTTTCTTGCTAAGCCACTTTTCTGCACTGCTATCCGTTTGGTAGTTAAAAATCCCTATGTAGTTTCATACCATTAAGAAACTACTCATATAAATGCGCTTCCGTTCGCTTTGCTTGGCGTAAAAAATTTGCGGTGTCTCAAAAAGCCAAATAAAAATGGCCGATCTTCAACTATCTTGAGCAATAAAAGCCTCATTTATTCGCTTTTGCGTTACGAAATTGAATTTTAAATAAAGTTTGTTTTACAGGCAGTCAGCATGCAAGTACGTTTTGAAATGATTTGGATTTATCTATGCTGTTGTATTTACGATTTAGACATAAGAATTTTATGAACCCGTTTCTAGATCGATTAGAATTTCTAACTTAGTTCGCAAATGCAGTTTAAAACAATTAGTGAACAAAAGAATATTGAATAGTAGCTTTTAGACGATTTATGATTGGCAGCGAGGCATTGTGAGGGAATACATCTACTCAGAGCAGGTGGTAGCCGCTGATCTTTACCACGAGAATGAAATGACTAAGGCCCCAAGAATAGTGTGGAGAGCATTAGGTAGGCACTATAAGGTCATGAATAGCAGCTTACCGGTGTCCCTCAACAATAAAGCCTACCACGCTTGTATCTTTCTAGTGCTCGCCTATAGGAAGGAAACGAGGAGGCTAAAGAAAGGATTGAACTTAAATTCAAGAGAAAGCAGCTTGCTATAGACAGGAAAATTATTGATGAAACGTTAAGAGACAGGAAGAGAGCAGAGTGGGTCAGGGAACCAGCGCTCGTTAATGACATTATAGTCGCAATCAAAATTTAAAAAAATGGGCTTGGGCAGGGCATGTATTTCAAAGGCAAAATGACCGATGTTCGTTAAGGGTAACTGACCGAGATTCCAAGAGAAGACAAGCGGGCGGCAGAAAGTTCGGATGAGGTTAGGAAGTTTGCGGGGATAAGGCGGCTGCAGCTGGCACAGTACAGGCTTAATTAGAGGGATCAGGAAAGAGCTCTTTGTTTTTTCGTGGACGTAGGTACGCTGCTGCTGCTGATGATGATGATGATGATGATAGCAATGCTTCGTATTGAACGCTTACAAGTTTGGGTAAAGCCGAAAAACACCCTCGGCGAGCAAGTGTCTTCATGTTCATCATCATTACCCGTGCGCGACACAATGATGGTGCAAATATCAGGTAATAAATGTTTCCACTGCTTCATTTTTATTTTAGCGTTGTGAAGAGATTTTAGGCAGCTGATATGCTTCGACGCTTCACATGGCAGTATCATCATAGCTTTTCAAAAGACAGTAGGGTAGCAACAAGATTATGTAGCACTATGAAAACACAGGCAAGAAAGGCCCTGTAGAAATTATTGTTTGAATAGAGTTGTTTCGCAGGTGGTTCTAGCTTGGCTAAAACATTGGAGCACAATGCGCTTAGGAAAACGTGGCTGTAGAAAGAACCCAACATTAATGAATGACTCTTAAGGTCACCTTCATTATCCCTGGCGATAGTGGGGACTATTAATAAACCGAAAACACAAAACTTCGCTATGCCACTAACTAGCTACTTGCCTGAGAAGAAAAGGACAGGAAATGTTTTTCTTATTTTTAATGGCATTCCTACTGATCACATGTCTGGAGAAACATAACGAGGACAGCGCCAGAATGAAAAAATGGTTTGTAGACTTTTCACGGGTCAAAATAATTTCTGTATGCTTAGATGTTGCGTCGTGAGAATGAAGACATTTGTAGCTTAGACAAAACTTCAAGAATGGTCAAAGCAAGACAATCCTGTTTTTTTTGCGTAGAAAGAGCACTGCCGCACTATTACTCAAGAGTTTCAGAAATACACTCAGTTCGGAAAAACGAAACCAACAATGGGACTTCTACAAGACACGCGGCGACTGAGCGATCAAGTGTATATTTTAGGTAGTACGTGCCAAGCTCTGCTACAACTAAGCGGTAAAAAAGAAATCGCACCTGGTAGACTCTATTTTATCCGCTAAAGCAAAACTGCTGAAATATTTGCACAGAAACTACTGCCAATTACTAAAAAAGAAATACAGCTTAGCACGCCTTGAAAGAGACAAAATTTTAATGCGAGACGAAGTGATTTTCATAGCAGCTGGCGAGTATATTAAGAATAATGGTGTCGCCTGCGACTTAATTACCTATGGCTTCAAAAGGCGAGTAAATTTTGAAAACGGCTGGAGGGGCTTCCGCTTACGCTGTCGCGAACACAGCCTTCTGGCGAGTGCTTCCTTCCGGTGCAGCGCATTTAATGAGCTCTCTGAAAAAGCGCTCGTTGATGTCATTCTTCGGCTTGAGTGCAGCCTGGTAATGACTCGTTTTTCCATATATCGGAAGACCTGCGCACTTTTGTTCATATAGTCTGACTCTCGAGAAAAAAAAATCAATAGACACCGGTTTAAAAAGCTCATCTAAACACGAAATACAGAAATGAAACCATGTCTCGCGATTACCGGTTTTGGGGGACTTTTCTTTCTCGAAATTCAGCCGATAGCTGCGTCATTTCACAAAATCTATTGACCGTGTGTGGCCCTTCCAGTAGTTCTCTAATCGTGTCCACTACGCTGAGCCTCTATCTTCTCTCCTGGTGCAAGATGGAGCGCATAGGGTCTTATGCATAAAGCTTCTAGGTAAAGGGCTTTACTTAAGCTGATGGTGCTTAAAATATGCTAGTACCTTACAGCCGTCAACACATATTGGTACCTGCCGACCAACTACGAGATAAACGAGGCCTGTCGGTTTATTCGCCAAAATCAATTAATGTTGTCGGTCTCCCTTCCACAAGCTACCGAGGTTGTCGCCTTGAGGGTATATTGGCGGAGCATCTTTATAACGGCAGCTGGTCGGGGCTTGCAAGCGGATCGACACAGTGTTCGAGGCGAGATATAATGCAGAGTTTCATTTTACGAAACAACAAATGAGAAAGCTTGTGTGCATGCTACGCCTATACATAGCTATGTTTTGCTGTATCCTTCTTTCTGTATACGATTTACTTGTACGACGCCGCACTCCTATAGCGTTGTATGGCTCGAAGTTAACAAGTATCGCTAAATGTGCTTTCTTTTTTGTAATCGCGTCTCTGTATGTTATATTGCCAAGCGTGCGTAGATACAGGCTCCGGTTCTCTCTGCGCCCAAGTGTTATGGTTTTCTCTATATGTATTAGCTTCGCAGATGTTCTACGGACTTTTATTTTATTTTTAGCAATATTTAGTTCTTTCGAACATGTGACGGAAGCCAACAGCAACCGAAAGCAAAGAGCAGAGGGGATGTTTCGATTTTTTTAAACGATTTTTAGGGACTAGCCAGTAATTTATAATGGTTTTATTACAAGAGCTAACCACTCAACAAGTTTGCGCAATACTGAAGACCCAAGCACTTTTTCGTCAAAAACATTGTAAAGCTATATGTTGCCCTAGAAAATCAAGAACATGGATTTCGATGCCTTCACGAACATTTCAGGTTATTTAACTGAATCGAGTTTTTAACGTAATAACGATTTTATTTTTATCTAGATATGATATTAGAAGAATTAGCGTCCATTGTAGGAGCCGGCTACTACTTTACTCCTAATATAATGAACGGAATGTAAAAAAAGAATACAGCTGAAAGAAGACGTTACCTTTGTTACCAATAATTTTTTTCCTCGCAAACACTTTGTATTCGTGGCATGCATTTAGTAAGCGCTTTACTTTTACCTTCTGTTATTGTGTGTGAATTGAGCAACCACAACCTCTTTCGGTTCTAAATGGAATCAGAACCAGCAATCACAAGATCCAGCCATAATTCTTACCGAATAATATGAAGAGCCTCCTCAGATGTGCTTTTCTCTATTCAGAATGATTAGTTCAAAGAATTTAAATGAGCAACTTAAAAACACGCGAAGCGCAGAGCAAGAGGCCTATTATGCTGGTAATCAAAAATGCAGACGAAAGAAGCGCAAATGAAAACATAGGAATCGACGTAATCAGTGCCCTTACAAGAGTTAGATGACATCTGTTTCAGTTTAAAACGGGTATGTGCACTGAAAATGAGGCCTACCTTTTATAACAGGACCAGAAGACAATTTAAACGTTAAAACGTCCTTCGAGATTTATACTGCAGCATATGACACTGTAATGCTTCCAGTGGTGTGGCCAATCTTTATGAAATGAGAAAGAGACGGGGCAGATGAAAAAAAAAAATCTATAGTTCTGATGAGAGAATAATGATGCACTTGCGTCAGCACATTCTTCAGTTCTTTGACTCGAGCGATTTCAACTTTGTCGACAAATTAACCGATATTGCTTCATTTATTTCAACTTTTTAACTACGTAGACTATAGTGGGAACATAAGATGAAAAACCTGCCGATGGATACATGGATTTTCTGAAGAAAGTCTGGCGTCGGTGTTGTGGTGGTTTGTTGTGAGCGAAAAATCCGGATTGGCCGAAGATGTGGCTGCGTCACACGTGGAGCGACTAATTTGAAAAGTGGTTAAAACAGTAGAACACTGGTAATTAGCAGGCTGCAATGCTGGCTAAAACGTAATTAGGATATATGTAAGCATTTAAAGTAAATGAATTGCGCTCAAAACAAAACCGGTATGGTCACGCACGAATCGAACTCATGAACCTTGATTCGCGAGTTAGACACGCTACCGCAAAAACACGCAAACAAGTCAGTACGGCTTGGTTATAGCGAGGCTTCACATGTATGTCGAGGGGTCTTTAACATTGTGATGGTTTATGGCCGTAGTGGAAGCCGCGGGATAATAATGGCAGCCTGGGATTTTTTTTGACCTGCATTGACATTTGCAGAGCAGACGGGCCTCCAGCATTTTGCCTCCGCCGAAACGTGACCGCCGCGGCCAGGATCGAACCCGCGTCTTTCGGTTCAGCAGTCAAGCACCCAAACCACTGAGCCACCGTGGCGGCTTTTCACATAATGGTTCCCATTGTGAAGGAAACAGTGCCCTTGTCTTCAGGGGCAAGAGCAACCGTTTACGGGCCCCATTAAAGCCGTCGCGTCGTACCCTCAAAGGCGGTGCTCAAGTGCCCCGCAAATTTTTTATTAAAATTCTGACCGTAAATTACCCGATCATGTTAAAAATATTTAATAGAACACAGGGTAGCTTCCAAGCTTGAATAACGCGCGACAGCGCTTTTGGCGGTTGCACTTGTTCGGTGCCGCACGTGAGTTCTGCTTTTATTATTTGCTGGCATCATATATTTATAGTTTCTTGATTGGGATAGACGCAGGCGTGGGAATATAGAACATTTTAAAGATAAGGAACTTATTCCGCCAACATGTAAACGTTATTTCTTAACCTTAATTCGCGTTTCCATCACTTCCATACCTGTTGTTTGACTATATGCATTGCCAGTTGCTACGGGAACCCCTGGTTCGGGAGTTTTCCTGCCTACGCCAACATATTAAGTGCAAAATAAACATCTTTACTCTGAGATAAACACTTAAGATCTTTCTTTTCGCTTAAAAAAACCTTGTAGAGACAAAAAAAAACCGAGCCATGAAAGTCTATCACAAATATACTCACGAAAACAGACAGGAACTAACGCCACGTGCAGATGACTTTTGCTGCTGGCTCCAGCGCATCGCGCCACGCAGCTTTGCGATGCTCCGCCATAAAGGAGCGCCGCTTCCGCGCTTTCGATCGAGCGCTCGGCCGAATCTTGTTGAGGCGCCACAAAAGCCTCGTCGCGCCTCATCCATAAGCCGCACGATCATCGCGGAGGCTTGCGCAAACAAGCACGCTCGAGTCAGGAGGCGTCTTAGCACGCGCGCCGCGGGGCTTTGGCGGAGAGGAACACACGCGTGCAAAACCTGGTGAACAAAAAAAGCGCTTGCGAAGAAAACGATGGTGGCGGCTGATGTTTTCGCTAGATGCGGAAGCTTGAACAACAGAACCTGCTTTCGGAGCCGCCCAGGCACAAGAGACGAGCGAAGCTTTTCATCCTTCGTGTTCTGATTAGGCGGGGTAAGGTTGCATGAGCTGCGCAGCGACAGCTGGCTGGTGCGGTGGTAGCGGAACATACTGTTGGGTTCTGCACAATGAAAAATGAGTGGCGCATTGTCCTCATAAATGGGGTCTGCGTGCGAAGAGCGAGTATTACGCCGTGCAAGTTCGAATACACTGACATTCGAAGAAGCTCAGTCTCAGAGACAGCGGAAGAAGAAAAAATGGTCTCAGGAACCTTTTGCTTGCACAAAATAAAATTTTCTGAAGTTTAACTCTTCTAAACCTAGTTATACAGAGCGAAAGCTCTGTTTGACACTGCCGAACGGGTTTTCGGTGAAGTCAACAGTGAAACTTGTTTGTCGCAGATGAACTTTCCGCCAAACGAATGGTGTGTTCGGTCAAACGCCGGTTAGACGCAGATTCGAGTGCTTCAGTCTTCCTAACGGACGAAGCCTCGCCGAAGACACAGCAGCGGCAGGCTCCGCCGCCCACCGTTCGGCCTTTCCCTCCTGGTCATGCTTCCGTTGCTTCGCAAGTCTAGCTTCTCGTTTCTCCTCGGTTTCAGCGGCTCGTTTAGCTCGCGTCCTTTCCAGTGCACCTTATCGGCGAGATATATCGACTGGATGATCGGACGCGGCTTGACGGCGCCGCCGAACAGTTGACACACTCGGTCCGGCGCGCGCCTCATACATGGCGAAACTGAAGGAGAAACCGCGGTCGTAGCAACTGTTACAGCCTCTCCTGGTCACGTGGTATCACAGCTGGCGGAGCCGGCGAGCACGCGGAGGTGCGCCTCTGCTTGGCGAGTCAAGCGGTTCGCCTGTGCTCTACGGCCTCAAGGTTAAACGCGCATCAAGATTGACCTTGGAAGAAATGTAGTAATAGAGCATCGCTCTATTAGCGCACAGCCTTTGCCAAAAGTTAAGAGCCCAGTCTATCTGCTCCCAAGCGATCTAGCGGTGGCTCTTATATCAATAGGGAAGTCTTAGGTTACTGAGGAACAAAAATGAGTGTTCACGTCACTTTCAAGATAGTTGTAACACTGTTATTGCTTAACGAGCCACACAGCCATGCCCAGAAAGAAACGCCTTGGTATAGTTGCTTTGGACAAAGGTTGTATGTGTCATCAGCCTCAAACGCAGCTACTGAATGCCGAAATGCGCCAGCTGGCGAAGAAAAATGCGAACCAACCCACAGCTCTCGCACACCAAGTTGCGCCAGTGTTGTGGGATAGTTAAGTTTGTTAAAGCAGGAGAGCTCTCACGCTTTGGGTGTACTGCCCGACCAGCTGACACATCGAACAGTTGCACTTGTATGCAGTGTAGCTGCACTGCTGATTTTATCGGTGTGCTCGTAAAGGAGTTTTCACTACATTTATTGTTTTCTGGCACTATTATGAGTTAAGGAAGCAATCGTTAGTAGTTGCCGACCACATTAGCCAACGTTCTGTTAACACGGACTACAGAAAAAAAAATTTTACTAAAAAAAAATACTGATTCGTTAATTAAAGCCAACTCCGAATAAACTCTGAGGTATCAAAGAAACAGTTTCTGGAAAAACGGAGATTTTCTAATCCCTTTATTATACATCTGGTGCACTGCAAATCACAAAAGGAGTACTTTTGTCAACATTAAAGCCACAATCATTCACGAGCGATCATTTTCGCTGGTGTTGCTGAATAAATTATATCATTTTTTTACAAGAAGAAAGGCCAACAAAAAGTAGCACTGTGAGCTTACAGGATCGTATCTCATCTCGTAAACATCGAGGATAGACTAAATTACACATGAGGGAAACTATGATAGAGAGGAGCTATGTTGTGAATAAGTTTAGGCATATGGTACGGAAAACAATGCGAACACGGCCTCGCGCAACAATTTTTCTGCCTGCAGCAGGACCAGTGCTGTTTCATCTATTTATGATTTAGCTTATAAGCGATAGTAACCGTGGAAAGTTAGGTGCGGTTGTTTTAAGACCCGCGCGAGACTTGAAGAAACAAAAAAAAAACCTCCTCATGTCTGCGAAATCAAAATTTGAGACTTTCATTTGTGCAGTTGGCTATTTCCGGAGGTGCGTATATTTTTTTTCTCTCCGAACAAATTTTAAATCTGGCAGTCAGAGCTCGTTTCTAGCGGTCTCTCTGTCAGTTGTCTTTTTCGCGCAGTGGTAACATGAACGAGCACTAATTGGACAAATTTTCTATTCTCCCCGTACGAAGAATGACCCATCACGAAAATACACAAATAAGTATAATAAAAATTGACAAGTCACCTACATCTCTTTCCGACTGCCTATCCGTAATGTCTGGGAACAATAAGAGTCCGAAATATCAAGGAAGAAAAAAATTTCCATATATTCTGTCATTCTCGAAAGGAGGAGGGGGGGGGGGGTTAATGTGACAATCACTCGTGCAGCTTTTTCCATACTGCAAAGCACCAAAGGCCTGGCCACTGAACACGCTTTTTTTGTTTTGCCAGAAAGGACATCATGAGTTTGAATTTTCTGGCGAGAAGTTCTTTAAATATAAATTTCTTGTCGGTAAACTTTTTGTGCTGCCGGAAAAACGGCAATATAATCAAAGTCAGAGTGCTCATTTTCATTGAACACAATATTTGAATATAGCTGTGTTTCGATTCCTTTCAAGCAAACCCCAACATAGATGACGTGCCCTTTCCTGAAACATTGCGAATGAGTGGCGGTAACTCCGCTCGCAAGTCCTACTTTGTCGTCCAGAAGAACAAGTTGCCCTCTGGGGGAGGATGCCCACAGAAGACAAAAGCAACGCGGCAACATGGATACGCTGTTCCATGTATCCCCTATTTCTGTGTAGGGCGTCCAATGTATTCGTATTTTCTGTTACTTTAGGCTGCTCGCAACGCATAAATTCGCCCCTTATTGTCTCCGCTGTCATGCTTCTCCGGGCTGCTTTGTTTTGTTTATACCCGAGTCAGGATACGCTCGCGAAACGTGCGGCGGTTCGACATGACTGCAACAGAACCAGAAAGAAGAGGGCATGACAGGGCCCGGGACGTGTGTGTTTTACGACTACTGCGAGACCCGTAGTAAACATGTGTCAGTGTCAATGGGGCTGCAGTTCCCGATAGGCTGATCTGTTTGTTCCCTGAACGCCGCGGCGCGAAGCAGAACGAAAGGAAGAGCGTTGGCACGCTGACCTTAGCGACACAGTTGCTGGCACTTATTTACAGCTGAGCTGAGGAAAGGGCTAGTGCAGTCAAGTCTTGATAGAAAAATGAGCTTCATATAGGGCAGTTGCATTTAGCTGTGGAAGTGACAATGCCAACACTGTCTTGAAGACGTTGCGATAGGCAAGCTAGAAACAAGATCACTATGAAAAAAAAAAATTGGCATCAACCTATAAAAAAGGGCGTCTTGAAGCAGTACGTAGTGAACCGCCGCCAAAGAAATTTCGTAGGGTTAGAGCCGTTAGATTGCAGTGTTTGTATTATACTTGAATGCGGTATTTTTCTTCTATGGCAAATATAGCCACAAGGGTACACGAAGAGTGCCGCTACCGAATTCTTTCTTTTGCAAGCGTATAAGAGACAGATGCTAAGTGGGAGCGTTGCTTTGTCTTGCACTTTCTTTGAAATATGCGTATATTCAGAGTGGATAAAGATTGAGCTTTGAGGAGATTTGAAAGGACGAAAATATAAAGCGTTGGACGGTAGGCGTATGCCAGCAAGGTAAGGCGGACCAAAATTAAACATAAAACAATTCCACTTTTGATCTTGATAGATAAATCAAAACGACACAAATATCAGGTTAATAAATAATTAGAACTGCACCTGTAATGTGAAATGAGAACGATGTGATGCCCGTGCTCCCCTCCAGCCTAAGTGGATTAAAACGCGAACTCCCTCGGCCGCCGTAGCCACGACTGCGGTGGCGACAGCAGGTCTCTCCTGGAAGCTGGCAGCACACTTTTGCCAGCGCACCCTCTGCCTGCATGTCGAAGAGAGGCTCCCAATGCCGGCCATAATGGACCTCTCAGAAAAGACCCGGATGTCATCTGGGTCCAATTACCGTGTTTGGCCGCGTCACACAGTAGTACAGCCGTCTTCAACGCCAAGGAACGTCACGCCGAACTTTGAACACAAAAGGCCTCGTTTCCGGTGCCGAGCCACTCAGCAACGAGGGAGGTACATTATCCCCATTCGTCGCGATCATGTCTGAAGAAAAAGCAGCAGTTTCCAGCGGTTTTCCCTACCTCCGCGTGCCTGCTTTGAGCATAAGAACTTATGAAGAGCAGGTGCGGGCCACATGTGTCGACAACCTGCTGACCCTGTAAACTCCACTCGCGGACCTACCGCTGCCTGCGCAACCTAGATGGCACCTTCCTCGCCCTCAAGCTCAACACGTGATGGGAGCGTGTCCACAAGTCAAGACAGCCTGTGATTATGCGCCAAAGTGAACTTCTCAGGACACTCCTTCCTCGACAAGTGCGGCCTCTAACTAGAGACTGCAGGGAATGAAAGCCCTATAAAACTCGACCACGAGTGCTGCCGAAGAAGACTCGCATTTGCTCTTTACTATGTACCGAATGTAAATAGTTTGCATAAAGTTTTTTGCGCCGCCTTCGTAACCACGTCTCCGACCTACTCATCCCTTCTCCGGCCCGACCACGCTACCTGAATCCCAACAGCTACGACCAAAGCATACGTAATCTTCCGCACACAGCTTCTCTCTGCGAAGTGACTATAGATTGCTTTCGCATGTGCATGAAAAACAGATAAAAATGCATCATCCATGTGCGTCGGGTTTGAAGACTGGCGGTCAGGAAACCGCTACTTTAAAGGCCTAGAATCTTCTAGGGCCTCCACAATTAGGCGGTGTCAGAGCTCGGCCTCGCTTACAACTTACGCCATTTCTTCTTGTTTCTTTGAAACTCTCTGCTTTTGTGGCAACTACTTACATGAATAACTGAGCATATTCAGAATTACTGCGAATTAAACAGGCCCCCAACCGGTTCTATGAAAGGTCTTCTCGCCCGCACCAAAACCAAGAAAACGCCTTTCCTTAGACGGCGGCGATAATGTCGCAGTGTACCTTGAATACTTTATTAATGATATTTACCGTTCATTTCACCAACCATGGCATAATTAATTACTTTAATGAGAGCAGATTGTGCGATAGATTCCACAGTACGTGGCGAACTCGAGATCTTGGCGTCGTATAATGTTTAATAGACAAAATGCAAAATTGAAAAGAACAACCTCTGCAAAAAAAGCACCTATAGTCATTTGCTTGCCGCATGCTATGGGGCGCTTCATTTCGACGCTCGTTTATAATGAATGCCTTTACCTTTCCCTCCGAATGCCTCTGGCAAAACAATGCTGTTGGACTTTAGTTCGTTTCAGATCTTTAGTAAGGCGATTTCAGATAAGCGCAGGGAGTTTTGTTCGCGCCTTAATTAAACAGCAAAACTAAAGCCCAAAGATAGACTAACGTGGTATGTTCTCTGCAGTTTTAAAGGTCAAATATTCACTAAAACACAGAATATCAAACATTGCTTTGTGAGGCTAGTAACTCTGTTCTTGACGACGGTTGAACACTGAATGTCTTCGTTTGCAGCAAAATAAACATCTATTTAAAACCTCCACAGAGACTCATATCTTGTATTTGTTTCCTGTTAAATATGTCGTCAGTTCCTTTCCAGTTCCACTTGATCGGCATGTCTTGAAAAAGACGGCTCAAAAGACCTTGAAAAAAAGTGCACAGGCCATCATACGATGTGATGCGACAAGCCTACGTCAGTGGTATTCGTTGTAAAATTCACTTATACATTGCGTCTTTCAATTTGATTTGGCCGTCGCTGTTTCGCTCCAGTGCTGCGCTGGCTTCTGAAGTGTGGTGGCTAGTGAACACATGCACATGCACACGCACGACGCACACACACACACACACACACACACACACACACACACACACACACACACACACACACACACACACACACACACACACACACACACGCACACACGCACGCACGCACGCACGCACGCACGCACACACACACACACACACACGCACGCACGCACGCACACACACACACACACACACGCACGCACGCACGCACGCACACACACACACACACACAGCACACACGCACACACACACACGCACACACACGCACACACGCACAGGCATATTGCCGAAAGAGGACTCTAGTGCTAAAGCCGTAAAAGGTTTCTTATAGCATAAAAATCCTGAATTCTCTTGCGACATGCCACCCTTGAAAAAGAGACGGAACATGAGGTCAAGAGCAGCGACAGGCTAACGCAACCTAAAGAAGTGAAACGCATCGCGGTTATATCCAGCCTGCCATTAAGGCACTGACCTTAGTGTAGAATGCAAAGAGGAAAAGGCTATGTCTTGCGTGAAACATTAAGCCAGAAAAAAAAACTGATCAACGAAAGACGGTGGAAGCGGGCTGTACAATGGAAACCTAATTAAACCGTCTGGAACACTGAAAAGAAAATAGAACCATTTGTCGCGGCTAGGGCCCTCGCAGACATTTGCTGTCGGGCTGGTGCCTAACCTTCGTCTGGAAATTGTCCTGTGATCGTTTTACTTACACCATGTGCCGACTACTCCACAGCAAAACGAGAAGCATAAATAAATGCTCAGCAGCCCTCCACGGCGTCAGCAACGCTTAAACGCCGAGGATATCAAAGTCCTTTGCCGTGTCCAATAAACACAGGGTGCCTTACTGACTCCGAGTCGATAGGTCATTTGCTCGTAAGGTGCCAGGCATCTTTTGTTTCAGTAGTTCGTGCACCGCTCCGGCTTCAGGAGAACGTAAAGCGCAGATAAGAAATTATGAGACTATTAGGACGGAAGAAAACAGTCACTAGAATACGAGATCATTGTCTGGCCAATAGAGAAAATAAAGTAGTAAGTACTTGGTGCTGGGGTAGTTGGTCATTCATTATTTAAAGATTGGATGTAGCGCTGTTAGGAAGACCACACAGAGAGGACCACTTTGTTGGGTCGTCCTCTCTCTGTGGTCTTCCTAATTGCGCTGCATCGAGTCTTTAAACAAAGTAGTAAGGTGCGATTAGGTTAGCTTGGTGTGCAATGAAAATCAATAAAGACAGGAGGTGGCGGAAAACTAAAGAAAAAAGCACTGCATTGAAGCAGCCATAGCGTCGGACAACTTGATATGCAACAGAAAATAAACTCCAGATATGAAGGTTACAGGCAAAACGACGACGGCATTCCCGCTTTGTTATCTAGGACTAGAATGGAGCTCAAGAAACGTTTGCAAGCTTCCTTCACATTGACTACAAGAGAGTAGGTTGGAGAAAATTACGAGAGCAAATTGTTAGGAAAATGAATTCTAAGCAGAGAGTGGTAGACTACTCAATGGGCCCGAGGTATTGCCAGTAGTGTAGCGAGAACCATTACGCTCCAGTGTGCGCATGAAGTAAAGTGGGGAGTACGCAAGTGAAATTAATCGCGTTCGATTGTAGGCTTATCAGTGCACTGGCACGCTTCGACATGCTGAATGTGAAGCGATGGGCTATACACTCCAGATTTAAAGGAGTCTGAGTATAACCGAACGAGTCTCGCTGGAAGGGCTTTTAAAGAACCCGCTTTGATCGCGACCTTGTTCACGATGAATGTTATTTGCGCAAGGCCAGCTTTCAAGGACAGCTGGGTCGGATAGCCCCATGGCACGAGATGTTTTCGCATGCACAAGGTTCGGTCTATTTCCAGGCACTTTCCAAGCAATTAACCAAACAAAATCTTGTACCCATTGCAAACGGATGGATATACCAGACGGCAGATATCGACGTTGCGGTGATGGGAGCGACAGAGACATCATAAACGTGTTCTGCGAAACATGTGGATGCTGCCTAAGAAAGAAAAAATAATATTTGAAATATAAAAGTAGTGATGCGTGCGAACAGTGTTCTCCTCCGCGGTCCGGTTACTGGTGCCGAAAGCTGAACCAACGTGAAGCGCGATCTTTAATTTAACGATTCGTGGTCGCATAAAAAGAAACAGGAAGAGAGACAGGAGCGATCGGTTGTCGGGCTAACTGAGTCGAAGAAATGTCCATGGAGAAAAGAAAAAAAAATATATCAGCCTTTACTACATCGGAGCTTGCAGAAAACTTCGACATCAGCGTGGTATGTGCGCAGAACGAGCAAGCAGGCATGTCGAAACAGGCACTCATTGTGCGTGCTGCAAGCAGAACTTTGGCGAAAAGAGAAGAGAGGGTGGAAAGGCAGAGCACACTTCCATAAAGAAAACAGAAGAGGGCACGTCCGGCAAGAAAAAAAAAAGAGTACGCCGAGCGGAAGGAATGCGACGGCAGCGACGCAAGGATGGATCACTTCTGGTACGCTGAAAGCGCCCGACGCGAATAGTCCAAATGCCAGAGACAATGGCAGCACTGGCTTTGCGAAATGAACGGCGGAAGACGGCGGGCTTTTTCCTCCCGCACTTTTTTCTCCCTGCTTTCATATTCGCACCAGTCCATTCTTCTCTCTTTATCTGGGCGATATCGTACTTCATCTGTGCGCGAGGCTTTGTTATTGCAAAATAGGCCCCGCTACTGCATCTCAGCGCCATTGTTTCTCCAGACTACATGGCCTAAGTCATATTTGCTTTGTGCGCAGTGCACATCCAGGCTCGCCTACTGGCGGCCAAATACGCTCGGACAGTGCGTACCCGCATAGGCCACATCTGCAGACAGAAGGACGGCCAAATCCTAACGTTATTCGTCTTGACAGAGGCCTAATGCGTCCAGACGTCCCCAGCGACATACAGCATCATTGCGAGGCTTTAGCAGAACAAATAACAAGCGAAGAAGACACTTGCCTATAAGCGAGCAGTCTAACGCTACGGAAAGAAGCGCTGAATATGGGCGCACTTTCAGTGAAAACGGCGATAGACGCTGCCGCTGGCATCACCCAGGCGCTTCTGTCGTTCAGAACGACCTCCAGTGAAGCGTACATGAAAAAAAGGCACACTCACTGATAAAAAGAAAAATATAAGGAAGCGAAGACCTCTTTTTTTGTTGCTTCTACTTTTAACGTTGCGTACGCAGGCTCGCACAAAATCCTTCTTGGTCGCCGCCAGCTATGTTGTCGAAAATTCAGGGATACGATGCTTTTAGACGGGAAGGTGAGCCCTAAGCGGAGAAGCCGATATGTTCTCTATGAAACTTCTTTTGTCAACATCGGAGACAGGGAGATGCTCTTAAGAATGCGTGGGAGCAACTTCGTAGAGAAGCTAGCGAAAACTTCAAGACGGGAGATAGCACGTGCGCCTTTACGAGGTTTTAGTCTCTGTTTACTTTTTCACTGTACATATTTCGGTTTGTGATTCCTTTTTATCTCTCATAATAGGCCAGTGTCGCTCATCGTTTTCCCCAAGTCGGTAGACAGCCCTCCGTCTGTTCCCCCTCCGGCTTTTAGAAAGACAACAAAGGAGGCAGTGCTCAGCTCTTTGCGACGCGACTCACGTTCGACATCCGCCGTTTCTGCGGGGTATCGCCCGTCGCTCATCAAGCTCCCATTAGGGCAGCTTATGCGCGCATTATGTACAAGAAAATCGCAATGGCAGCCGCCGCTAGCGCGTATACCTTGACAATAATGGTGCCACGCACTGAAAGAAAAGCAGAACAATCGAATGTCATCCTCTTCTTTATACCCGAGCACAACGCATGCGATAAGGTACGATAGCTTTGCGCGAGTCGCCCCGCTAAACGACGCAGTTCTACCGCTGTTGCGGGTAGTGCGTGCGTGCGCGCGCGCACGCACGCACGCACGCACGCACGACGCGCACCACACACACACACACACGCACACGCACCACACGCACACACACACACACACACACACACACACACACACACACACACACACACACACACACACACACACACACACGCACGCACGCACACGCACGCACCACGCACGCGCGCGCACACGCACACACACACACACACGCACGCACACACACACACACACACACACACACACACACACCATAAAAGGAGATATAATATTTTTCAAATTTGCCTATCATTGACGTGAAACTTAATTGTGAATTGACTTTGTTGTAAATAGGTGCGTGGAACAGGCCAGGACAAACAACGACGAAAAAGCACATATATTGACGGATGTTAACACTTTTTCCTGTACCTCCGCGATATTTCTATCAGACTACCGCAAAGCGCGATTTGTACTCGCGCATCTGACATGTTGGAGCGAGGAGCTGCAGTTTATGCAGGTGGAAACTCCGATTAAGCCTACTCTCGCTGTCACCTAAAGGTTTACAAAGCATATAGCAAGCAAAACAAAGAGACATTACTTTATTTGAGGTCAACCATGAAGCACTTTTCAGGCTAAAGCCGCCATTCTCACATCTGTGCATTCTTAATCTAAAACAGCCTCTGTACTAATTTTATTAATGATTGTGCTTCCTATACCTGAGCATTTACTCGCACTCTTGATCAGTTAGTTTGTGGAGTTTAATGGGGCAAAGCAAATAAGGCTATGATCTGCTAGACACAGATTTTCTCATGCTCAGTGTGAATCTATTAATACCTATAGTTTGTTTAAAACGCCGGCTTCCTTGATAACTTTAAAAATACATGAAAAATCAACATGTTTTTGCTAACCTAAAGGCAACATGAGGTGTATTGGCATGTATTCATTGTGGAATGTTGTAAAATACTTTTTCTTATTAGTTCATGTTTTATACATGAAATTAAAATGTGGTCTACTGCGAGTTCACCAACACATATTTTGCAGGGAGGTTTGTCTTGTTTCGTCACTACCAAGTTTTGTAGAAGGTGTGTGTGTCCAATGCGTAGTCGGCATAAAATAACATCTGCAAAACGTTCTTGATGTCTACATGATTTCTATTATTCTAAAATGGGTTTTACAGAACGTAATTTCTTGTTTACCGGTTATTCCCATGCAGCCTGCCACTTATTTATGAGTTGACTGTGTATTACCTTGATACAAGCCCTGTGCGGTATGTTCACAAGTTTTTTTTTAACCAAATTTTGGTTGTGCGGCGCAGGCCTCTGCTTTTTCATTACCCACAATTCTAACATGAATAGGGACCCAGCAGAATGTGATGTTATGTTATGTTGTCAGTTAAAGTATATTATGTGTGATGTTTCCTATTAAGGGTTCCGCAGCATTTCTAGGGAGTAGTGCTGCGAGAATACTCATAAGAAATCCGTGTAGATGATGCTGTTTTTCATATTCTTTTTGCTATTTGCGCTACAGCCGCAGATATGGTATAAAACACGGCAGCAAAAGCCGAGGCGCACTGTGGCAGTCGTACAATTTTTTCACTACTGCCTTGAAGAATTTCACTTCCAATATTCATTTCGGTTTTTGAGCAATCTGTACAAAATTCAGTGTAGTGTCATATTTTTCTTGCAGTGGGAGAATTCTTGTAGCATGTGTTTGCTTTTTGTGTAAATTTGTCAGTGTGAAATAAGTCACATACTGCAGGGAGGCTGTACCATAGTGGAAAATATTCATGCCTTCGCGCAATGTTCGGCAGAGCATCTAGTACAGCTAACGCTTCGCACTGCTCATTAAACCGGAGTACTAAAGGCCTGATAAAATGCGCACTCTTGATTGGAGTTCACAAATTTAACTGCGTTTGTTAAATAACCACTACAGTAAGCCATGGTTTTCTGTGCTGTAATTATCGGAAGCGCATGGTAGTGCTTTCTTTACCGGTAAATGTTTGTGCCAGAGTACGTCATTGCGGAGTACCGCAATCGTGCCGAGCAGTTAGGTCGAAACATACCTCACGCATTCTAATGCGGCTTCTTTCTAAACTTGAACCTATTCAGTGAGACTGACGCAAGCTTTATATTCATATCTGCTCTTTCATATTACTTCCATTCAAGGTGTGCAAGACTGTGCAGATCTGCTTGAGCTTTTTTCTGCCGCTTATTTTGTATTTTCTCTCAACGGCTTTGAACAGCACTTTCTTAACATGGCAGCCCGCACCATACACTTCATTGTACACTGTGAGCTCACCAAAGATAAAACCAGATGAGTGCTGAGGTCGTGTAAATATTTACGTGAACACCTCGAATATATTAAAAACGGCTCAGCCTTACTGTACAGGCGGCCCAAATTTTGGCCTCGTGAGTCCAGGTCTAAACATGTTTACGTTAAACGGAGCTAAAAATATCAACTGGCCTGGAAAATGAATGACCAGAAAAAAGATAAAGGTCAGTAACTCTGCAGAAAAGGAAAGCCATTGAGAATTTCAGACCGATAACGGCATGTCATCGAAGTATTATCCAATGGCCCAATCGGCAGATGACACCAGACACAAATAGGGAGTAAGAGCAGCAACAGGCTTACAAAGTTCCCTTTTACGATAGGGAGGCACTAAATATCTTGAGCAATGAAAACATATTTTAAAGCAGGAACTACTGTCCGATAGTTCCATAGAACATACTAAGCGCATACTAGAAGCTTCCACTTTGGGCCCATGTTAAAGAACGGCAGGGCTACGATAGAAAACAGAGCACATTCATCGAACAGCGTTGCGATATAGAGCAGAAAACAAAATCAGTGGCATATTCTCACTCTTTATTAGAAATTAATTTATGCGTACGAATTTGTTAACTCTCCAGATGGAAGTAAAAGCGCGAATATTACGTCAGCATTTCAAACCTTTCTTTATATGATGAGCGGTAAAGTCTTGTGTTTTCAAGCGGTTTTTCGCTAAGGACCTAGCTGCTTGAAGGCAACCGTCAAAAAAAACTGCCGTGCTAAACGACGCCTCGCTGCAAGCACCATCCCTGATTCTTCATTATTCGGCTGTTTTGCTTCCTTTTCCTGGCTGCCTTTCTTCTAGACCTTCTCCTTTTCTCCTGTCGCTCTTGAAGCAAAACAAAAGACTTTTTCTTCAAGGAGCGGAAAAAGGTGCAATCAGCCTTAATAGCCATCAATGTTCAGCAGCCGACGAAGGCCGCAACCTAAGGTTCCCCCGAAGCAGCGATATAAACAGCCGCCCGGCGACTTCTCGACGACCAAATGGTTTCCCTTTGGTTGGCGCGCTGGCAATCCAAAAGAAAAAAACACCACGATAATGGCGTCCACTGCAGCCGCGGCGACCAGCGGTGGCGCCTCACGCCGACGGGTCGCCATTGTCCCTCTAGCAGAAAAGAGATGAGCTGCTTCACAAAGGAGCCGCTTCCGTTCTCTTCGCCGCACAGGAACCGCATGCCGGTGCTGCCTGTGCTGGGTCCCGCTGTAGCAGCCTCTTCTTCTGTACCGGGCACCTCACGCCAAGCTTTCTCTTGGAACCCGCTGTGCTGGCTATGCAGGCATCGTTGCGTCCTAGCAGTATCCTAAGCGGCGCTAGCACTGAATGGTCTGTATGCATTGGCTCCATGGAGAAACAGTCTTCGGCCGCTTTGGGAACAGAAAAAAACCTAATGTGGCAGCCCGGGCAAGCGGTTCTTGTCAGAATTGAGACCCTCTCAGGAAAAGCAAGCAGTGACAGAGCAAATGAAGGCATACAACAAAACGCAAGCGAGCTACAAGAACCTCATTGTTTGCGTGGCGCGTCAGGCGGAGATGTAAGACCGGGAGAACTTCACTGAAGCTACGCTTTGTTTTCTGCAAGTCACGAGCAACTGAACTTTGACGATCTGGTCAGGACATATAAGTGCCTGCTTAATTTGTTACACGAGTCTGTGAAAACACATTTATTTATTCCTCGGAGTACGCAACCCAAACATTAGAAGCACCATTGCAGAAGAGTGTATGTGGTTTCCATTTCGCGCCTAAAAAAATTCGCAATTTTTTATACCATTTAGATGAAGGATGCACGTGCACCCTTTCTAGCGAGCTCGTGCACCCGCGGTTGGGAGGCGGGGAAGATGACTCCTGGCATCCGCCCGAAGACACTGCCCAACACAGAGGAGAGTGCGACATGACAAGCTTTCTGAGTCCTCCCGTCCTTTGCAGTTGTCTAATTAAAATTTACGCCTCGTTTATGCCACCCAGATTAGTTCAGGTATGCGTTCTAAGAATGAAAAGGTGGCACATAACATGTCGCTTGCAATAGCGGTATTAACAAAAGTGACATTGATGAAGGAGGTGCTTATCGGAGTCTCTTCACCATCGGGTGGAAAACCGTGTTTGAGAACAGAAAATAGTAAACATTTTTTGAGCCCGTGCAAGGCTGGCCGCCTATAACTATGATGCAGCGGCACCGCACACTAATGCGGATACATAACACCGTTGAGCGTACGATTACTCCCGACACTATCGGGTTGCAATGGTACTTATATTTAGCCCTACAGTGTACGTGTCTTCTCTGTTTCCTTGACTAATGCAGAACATTATGATCGTCATGGTAAACTGTACCACAGGGGGGTATCGTGCGGCTGCTTCGTCATACCGAGGACCCGCTTCCCGCTCCCTGTGTATATTTTAACGCTCTCGTCACGACTAGTTGGCTGAATACTCTTCTCAGTGCGGTTTCTGGCTGCACATAGAGGCAGTCATGAAGATGTAAGGAAGTAGGAACATCTACAATTCACCAGTTTAACTCGGTGCATCTAACGGAATTTATTTAACCGAAAATGTATCCAACGCAATATGACACACCGGAGTCGTTGCAGAGGAGATGGGCATATGAGAGGTTTTCGTGCTACTTCCTGAATGGCCTTTTGTGTTAGAGGCAGCTGGGAAGAGTGTGCTCTCCTTTAGCTTTCAGCTGAAAATTTAATGGACGAAAGCATTGCAGAGGACTTTATTGCGAAGAAATGCGAACTTGCTCCACACATTGGGCAAGCCACTAGATCAGCAATAAAAATAAGCTCACAAGTGCTAGCCTAATTGGCTACGCGATGCATGGTATAGGTGGCGCCCAATCTTCATGCCTGTCTTACCAACTCTCAAAGTCTTTGTCCTGTGGAGCTCGAGCTATTATCGCTTAGATGTCAATGTTTTCGCACAAACTACCTTTTAAATGATTTCATTAGACGAGCTCCAGCAAAATTGGCATCTGCGCCATGCTACAGGATGCATTATCAACACGCACGCATTAGCACATGAGCATGCACATGCACACTTGCAAAAACGAACGTATACTGTAAACTAGCTTAGCGTTGTGTGTATTAATTACAAAAGACTTCATGCACACGTGAGAATATGAAGGCTATGATGGTTCATGAAGCTAAGCACACATCTCCTTCTTAGCCCCTCTTCTAGTACGATAATGAGGGGTCAGTCACTTTATAGCCAAACTTGTTACATTAACAAAAACTAAAAGGTGCATTGCTTATCTAGCCTTCATATTTGCCATCTCCCACTGATCATTGTTACAGAATGGGTGTCCTTCTTAGCCGCAGCAATTTTCTTTCCAATTTTTTTAACGCGACAGCGTTAAGGAGCTCGTGTCGCAGAAAAGCCGGTGTCGTCAGTGTCTTTGGCCGTGAGCGAAAAATGGCGCATCTCGGTGGACACCTCAACCGCGCCGAAAGAAAAGAGATATTCCTTCCCTTACGGCGCGGTACGGCTGTCCAGCGATAATTGTGAGACAGGCGTCATTTCCTTTCCGTAAAACCAATTTTCATTTCAATTTCCTT
The DNA here is from genome assembly GCA_030143305.2 of Amblyomma americanum. Lineage (NCBI taxonomy): Eukaryota > Metazoa > Arthropoda > Arachnida > Ixodida > Ixodidae > Amblyomma > Amblyomma americanum. The sequence continues at coordinate 108,795 of JARKHS020031845.1, read as the reverse complement.
CCCTTACGGCCCCGCGGCGGCTGCGTTTTTATGGAGGAAAAACGCTAAGGCGCCCGTGTGCTGTGCGATGCCAGTGCACGTTAAAGATCCCCAACTGGTCGAAATTATTCCGGAGCCCTCCACTACGGCACCTTCCTCTTCCTTCCATCTTTCACTCCCTCCCTTATCCACTCCCTTACGGCGCGGTTCAGGTGTCCAACGATATATGAGACAGATACTGCGCCGTTTCCTTTCCCCCAAAAAAACCAGCCAACCAACCAACCCTTACGGCCGGGTTCGGCTGTCCACCGTGATATGGGAGACAGGCGTCCTTTCATTTCTTTAAAAATTTTATTTTCATTTTCCTTGCCTTACGGAGCGGTTCGGGTATCCACCAAGATATGTTTCCTTTCCTTAAATTGTCAAGGCAAGGGGTCGGACCGAAGGACGATGGCGTTCCGGGGATTCCTTGGCAATGCTGCTCGCGCCCTGCCCTTAAAGGCGGAGCTTAAGCGTCCTCCAAATTTTTGTTTTTCAGGTTCTAAGACGAACGAATGAGTGGAACTCTCGCTGAATATAGCTTCTCGTTGAATACAGCTTTGAATATAGCTTGAATATAGCGTTGAATACAGCTTTGAATTTCTCGTTGAGTATAGCTGACATGTGCTAGTCAAGTTGGAGGCTAGCTTGTGACGACGTTGCAAACTGATGATATATGCACCTTAAATTGTAGGGCTTCTCGGACTTGCGTATCGAAATTGCGATGCAACCGTTCCTCATACAGCGTTTTCCGATGGTGTCATGTGCGCGCTTATGTATGTGGGTAGTGTCAAGCTTTAAAAAAAATAGACATCGCCAGAAATAAACTCAGTGTGCAAACCGCAATCAAACGTCTACGTCTTTTGTTCACAACATGCTTTCGCATTCCCACACGTAAGTAGTTTTAAGTGCCTCAGGCGGAAATTTTTTTTGGTTGTAAATAGAATAGAAAACAAAAATTCACTGTTTCGATACTTTTTCCTATCCCTTTTCTTTTTCTTTCCTTTTCTTTTTTTTAGAAATCACCTTTTTATCTTGATTTTCATTGGCCCAATCTCAATAACTTTAAATTTACTATTTTTTTGCTTTATGGGAACACGTCAACTTTCTTAGCGCATGCATACATACGCGACTGCTACAGTACCCACAGATCAAGTATCTGAACAGTTGCATGATTTGGTGGAACTTTAATTACTTTCTTTTTTTGTGACTTACTAGCTTTACATATTTTTACTTGCTTTTCCACACTTCCTTACTTTTACTTACTTCAGATATTACCTTATTTTACTCATTCCCTACATATTTACTCGCTTACACCTGTGCCTGCTTCCTTCATCGATTGCTTACCTAATTAGTTCCCTCCCTCTCTTCTCCTATTCTCCTTCCTGTCTTTCTTTCTGACCCGCTCCCTTCGGTATAATTTTGCTTGTGTGCTTTAAGGTAATAACTGATATACAAAAATGCGAATTTCCCAGCGTTTTAGTGTAATTCAAAGGACCATTCGAACGAATGGAACAATGCTTCTAAGGGCACAACCGTATCGAAAGGAACCGTGGCATTGATCTGGCAACAGCGATGAAAGCGCTACACAACCAGCACGAAAAGAATTGGCAAAGCCTGTGACCAGCACCATGCATTAACTGATTCTTCCTGGCATGTTTTTTTTTTTTCAGAGGTAGAGATAAAACGGTCCTGCAGAATGGCGATTCAACATGACACATAATGAGGGCCAGTGGCTGCCTGCAGAACACATACATGAGTCCCCTGTAGGTGGAGTACGGACACAAAATGCTTGGGCTGCCCATTTCATGCCTGAGTTGGGCCCTCGTCGGCTATGCGCGGGATTAAACAGACTGGACAGCCCACCTAGTTTCCACCTCAGATACATGCCGGCCGAGATGCGGGCTCTATTATGGTGAAGTGCGGGTAACCCCAAAAGGGGTTGCCCGTGCATAACAGGCAGGGAGCCGCAGTGGTTTTGCGTGGGCGAAGAGCTAGTATTCCCGCCTTCAGCCTACATGGGTCCCGCGTAGAAAATACAGGGGCTAAATTTTGGGCCTCACAGTGGCGAAGCATTTTAGGCAAGCAGTTTGGGCTGCCTGGGCAGCACTTGCGACGGTCCCGCATAAATTTGGCATGGGCACCTTTGTCATTCACGTATCAGTTCCTGGCACTCTAGATGGCATTGCCATTTATAAAACATAATGCGCTCGAACCCGATACTGGAACCAAAGCAGCTTTTTTTTTTCTTGGTTCGCAAACTGAGGGGGAACCCTGCTGGCTTTCAGTTTACAATTGTGACGGCAATGCAAGGGCACGTTGCAGACAGAGATGCATTGAAACGTCCACTGTATTGAACTAGTCGGATAACCTTGTGTTACGTGCTCTCATTGTCAATTTTATTTCCGCGCAGAGCAAGTCTTTCCCATCGTCTTTCAATGGTGGGCGCAAAGGGAACAACGGGCTAGCGAGGACGCTGCACCGCACTGTGCTTTCACGCTGTCACTCTGTCCGCCTTGCTACGCTGACAGTTCGCGACATCCAGGTACCGGTGCCCGATAAGCACCATTCTGCCGTGATTACGATTGCATGCGAGCGCTTGGCCGCATCGCGAAGTGCCCATGCTCTTGTCGTGCGCTTGTCGGAACAGGCCCATCATGCATGCGGATTGCGATGAATGAGCCCTCGCTTCTTCTCAGCGACAGCAACAGCGCGCTTCAGTCTGCCTAACTCGTTGTTTACATCTTTGTTTTCCGCTTGGTTTTTGTGCTTAGATATCGTCTTGTCTGCGGCAACGGCGTTCCTCTCTGCACGCATGCGCGTTGGCTTGTTGACCACTGTTCTGTCATCGTTGCAGGAAAAACCAGTATCTCTTACTTTACTGGGCTGCCGGAGTGGGCGTGTCTCTTGGTTTACCTCGGAGGTTCACAAATGGCAAGCCGTTAAAGTCCTTAAAGCCGTAACGAAAAATTTATGCACAGAGAAGGTGCGGCTTTGAATCAAAATTACGGGGCCATTCACACAGCTCGCTGTGAATGGCGTAATAGCAGCAAAATATACACGGCTCAGAGGCAAGCATTCCTGACCAGAATCTCATCACTATTAAAAAAAAATCAAACCTGACCGCGGCGGCCGCGTTTTGATTGATGCAAAACGCTACGGCGGCCGTGTGCTGAGCGATGTCAGTGCACGTTAAAGATCCACAGGTGGTATAAATTATTCCGGAGCCCTCTACTACACCACCTCTTTCTACCTTTATTCTCTCACTCCCTCCTTTATCCATTTCCTTACGGCGCGGTTCAGGTGTTCGCCGTGATGTGAGACAGATACTGCGCCATTTCTTTTCCCCAACAACCTATTTTTCATTTCAATCACTATTGAAATAAAGCATGCATTAAAAAATATTCAGCCGCCTGGTTTTCTGTCTGTCTGTTCTGCTGGCTGTGTTCTACTCTCCATCGATATTCCCGTCCATATGAGACTCAATCAAGAATACTACTTGTGTGGAATTGACGTACACGAGCGTTGCGCCCAGAATCAATCTGAGCATAACTGAACGTCTAATAACATTTTAAAAAAGAAGAAGAGGGAAACGAAGACAGTTCCCTCCGCAGACCTAAGCGCAGTAGGAAGATGCTCGACCTATCCAGGTTCACGCCTTTCCTGTGTGTGTTACCACGCTACGGCGACCAATTAGGGGTGCTGTCCCAAACCTCCTCCACTGTCTTACTTCGACTTCAACCCACCGCACTCGCCTCGCCAAGTGTCCTGTGTCCTCACACTTTCCCTAGCTGCCCTCGTTAGCGCCGCCCGTGGCGCCGTCATCGAACGAACCACACATTCAGGTGCTTATCTTCCAGAGCGACAAAAAAAAAACTAGCGCTCCGGGGAGTGTTTTCCTTGTTCGTGGGCGAAAGTCAAACCGACACAAGACAGAGATTGCCCATTAGTATCTTTTTTGTTATTCTTATTTTTTGTTTATCTACATGTCTTGGCTATTTTTAGCCGCCAGCCTATTTTGTTGCGCCAAGTACAAACGTCCCTGTATGTTGGCGAGTGGGCTGGAACACGCTGCTGTGTTTGTTCTTTCTCGACAGACGTGTTGCTGTGGGATATATTGAAGCCCGCGGCCACGAGCGCGCGTCGTAGTGCGCTGTCCTCCTCAGGAGACGTTAGCGCTCAACGAAACACTAAGAAATTATTGAAAAAAAGGAAAAGGACGTGAATATTTGCTAAAATTAAAATATTGTTTCCTGTCCGCATTGTGCTGTGCTGCAAAGTTCGAATCCGGTGCCGGTTCTTCGGTTTGAAGATAGACCTCGGTCACTCTTGCATCCGCCAATTCAACCACACGCGTTTCCTGGGCGTCATTATTGGTTCCTGTCTACCGTGGCGAAAAGCGGTCGACGCGATTGTTTCATCTTTATCTTCGTGTCTCAATGTGATCCACAGAATAGCCAGTGAGCAATAGGGAAACCATCTTTCTTCAAAGGTCAAACTTCATGAAGCGCTGGTGGTCAGTCGCATAATGTATCCATTACCTTTAACTTCCCCCTCGGCATCACAACTTGAACGTCTCGAAGTTGTCCACAGAAAGGGCCTAAGAAAAGCCATTGGAGTTCCTCAGGCGGCTGCGAACGAGGCAGTACTTCACGAGTCTCTATCGCAATCTCTTAGCCTTGTCGCTTCTCAGAGACTACTAATGCATCTTAGCCGCCTAGGAGAGACGGTAGCTGGGCGATCCCTTCTCCAGCGGCTCTGCAAGAGATATGAGTCGAAGGCTTACTTGGCACTCAATGCTCTTAGTTCTGTAGGCCTTAATGTCAGAAGGCAAAGGATACGGTTGAAACCCCCCTGGTCTTTTCCGACCCTCGACTGTAAGGTCACAATTCCCCATGTGAGCGCAAAGCGCAGCTCTCCTTTGGCAGCAACGCTTTCGCTTGTACTGGAATACTTGGAAACAGAGTATGCCTGCCATCTTCAAATTTTCAAGGATGATTCTGTGAACAAGGTCAAACAAGCTAACGCAGCGGCTTTTTGCATTCCTTCTTTGGACTGTAAGTGGTCCGTAAGTGTTGCTATTGAGGCGGCCGAAAGTGTTGCTATTGAGGCGGCTTTACGGAAGTTAGGGTCTTGTCCGGCTCAAGCTGTTGTCATCCTAACTGATTCAAAATCTGCCCTTCAGAGGTTAGAGCCCGGATTCCCTACTGATGCCGTGTCTATAAGCTATCTGCGCTTTGTGCAGAATATGCACAGCAGAGGCTTTACTCTATATTTCCAATGGGTGCCCTCTCACTTAGGAGTCAACGGTAATGAGGTGGCAGACAATCTCGCCCATAAAGCTCTCTCAAGGATTCAATCAAAAAAAGTATCTCGAGATGGGAAAAGTCTCTACAGGAAAACGGTGCTCGATCATTTCATTACCCTGTGGAGTGCGCCCCACAAGCAATGTGTGACCAAGGGACCGAGAAGATCCCAGGCGACTCTACTACATCGAAATCGCACGGCCTCTGCTCGCACTCCTGCCTGGATGCATAGGACGGGCATAGCATCGTCTCCGCTATGTTCTTTATGTGGTGTGTGCGGGGATATCAAACATCATATTGTGTACTGTCTAGAGTACAACGCGAAAAGGTATGTAATGTTCGCTTCCTTCAAGAAGGCCGGAATCCTTCACAGTACAGTTCAGGACATTTTCTACCCGAAAGGAAACCAGACATGCAGATGGGAGGCTGCATGCCTTCTTTTAACATTTCTGCAGGACACAGATCTTATTTATTTATTTTATTTATTTTTTCCTCAAAGGTCCCTTTCGGGACATTACATGAGGGGTGGGGATAACACGGCAAAAAATATTATACATTAATGAAAAATGGACAAAAATTATGTTGATGAATAGGCTTCCTCGATAGTGGTCTTGAACAGTCGATGATTCATGATGGTGGCCACTTTGGCGGAGAGGTTATTCCAGTCACGGGCAGTTTTTAAGAAAAATGATTGCTGGATTGTGGTGGTATGTGGTATGTTCAGTGTAAACAGCGTTCGGGTGGTTATGGCGGGAAATGCGATGCACACGTGGAATTAATCGGTTGGCTTCTGAAAAGTTGTGAAAGAACTTATGAAATAAGCAGAGACGTGCTGCGTTCCGACGGGTGACTAGCGAAGGACATGCAATCGTGATTTCAGACCTGAGATGCTGGTATGATAGGAGTAGACAGATGAGATGAACCTGGCGGCACGATTCTGAACTGACTCAATGGTATTAATTAGGTTAATCTGATGGGGATCCCAGACAGAATGAGCATATTCAAGTTTAGGTCTGACGGAAGTCTTGTAAGCGAGCGATTTGAGAGAACTTGGTGCTAGAGCAAGATTGCGCCGAAGATATCCAAGGACACTGTTTGCAGAGTTAGTTATGTTGGTGACATGGAGAGTCCAAGTTAGATCATGAGAGATATGGACGCCTAAGTGTTTGTAATGATTGACCGAAGAAATTGGGCAGTTATTAATAGTGTACACTGGCGCGATGAAGTTGGGGCGACGGTGAAAAGAAATCAGTGAGGTCTTTGAAACATTAAGAGACATGAGCCACGTGTCACACCAATGTTGCACTTGTGAAAGGTCTTCTTGAAGAGCGACGATATCTGAAGAATTTGTTATGGGGCGATATACGACACAATCATCAGCAAACAGTCGGACGTTTGAAGAAAGACTAAGTGGAAGATCATTAATATATATTAGGAAAAGAAGGGGACCTAGTACACTTCCCTGTGGGACGCCAGACTTCACGGGTGAAAGAGATGATGAGTGACAATTAGCATAGACGAACTGATGACGGTCAGTTAAGAAGGCACGAATCCAATTAACAATGAAGGGGTGCAGATTCAGACGGGAGAGTTTGTGTATTAAGCGGCCATGAGAAACTTTATCGAACGCCTTTTCGAAATCAAGGAACACAGCGTCACATTGAATATTACGGTCCAAGTTCGAGTGTAAATTGTGTAGGAAAAGGGCAAGCTGTGTCTCACATGAGCGGCCTTTAAGGAATCTATGTGACAGCAGGAACGGATTATGGTCTACTGTGATTGAATGTGTGCGTAGATGGTGTCTTCTGGAGTGGACTATGTTATACTGTGAGCGAACGTGTACGGATTGTGGCACTGCAATGGACTATGTTCTACTGTGACTGAATATGTGCATAGATGGTGACTTCTGGAGTGGACTGTGATGTGGACTGTGTGGAGGGAATGTGTGCACAGATGTTGACAGCGGGAGTGGAATATGTGCTATTATAAGTGACTCTGCGCACAGCGGGGTAGATCCGACAGGTTTTAGGACATTATTAACATGGAAGTGACGCTACGGTGGAGCATTTGCCGGCAGAATAAGCAAGGGTAATCACGCCTGTAGAATTCAACACCTCAACTCAACTCTCCGACAACACACAAAACGCATTTGGTTATTGCATGACTTAGCTGCAAAGTCAGAACTTTGTTTGAAAATGCGTTGAGCCGATGCGAGCGCACATGCAAAATAAGAATTGCGCCAACGCGAGGAAGCGTTCGCGGCACAAAACTTAAATATGAGATATAAATGAAAGCAACAAGGAGAACGGAAAGCAAAGGCAGAAAACAACTTATTAGCGTAGAAATCGCTCTGTGTATTTGTAGCTGTCGTGTTTTGCATGACCGAATTGATCATATTATTATCTCTTAGGCAAATGTCTAAGAAAAAAATAAAGAAAGAAAGAAAGAAAGAAAGAAAGAAAGAAAGAAAGAAAGAAAGAAAGAAAGAAAGAAAGAAAGAAAGAAAGAAAGAAAGAAAGAAAGAAAGAAAGAAAGAAAGAAAGAAAGAAAGAAAGAAAGAAAGAAAGAAAGAAAGATAAGAATGCTCTGATTGTGCAGCGGAGCAGTTTTCAAACCTAAAATTTTACAGAAAGCTCAATATGTTTTGTTTTCCTGTGGACCTGTTTATATTTTTATCCGAAGCTTTGTTTCTTAACGTTAGGTTAGAAAAGAAACAGTTCGGGTTATCTCGCTTCTACAACTTAATAATCTTTACCAGCGTACGTGCCACATCCATCACAGACACGTGACAGTTATGCTTCGTTAGGTGCTGAAAAAAATGCTAAAGCTAGGATAAGCCAGTGCAGCAAAGTGGTTTCGGCTCATTGAGTACATGACATTAAGTGTGCAAGGAGGAAAAACAACAGTAAGAAAATACTTTTAGTGCCGAAGTTTTCACATATATTTGTGGGAAATACTACGAGGTTCAAATAATACCTATTGTTGTGGCACCACGAGAATGGAGACGCGCTGACCTTGTGGTAGAGCATCCGCCTCAAAATCGCGAGCTGCTGGGTGCTGGGTCCTTGGCTACTATATCTTGACGCCTAGCCAGTGCACGTTTTTTTTTTCAGATATAGTTTGCAGTCCTTGCAGCTATTGCAGGGAAGCACAGGACTACGTGTCGCGCAGACCTGCTTCAAGTCTCTTCAGTGCTACCGCAAGCCCGCACTGACGCAGTGCTCTACCACCTGACCCACCTATTCTGCACCGCAAGATAATAGAATGCAGTAGACAACCTCCTTTTGGCAACTCACAAAATGTTCCTTATGCTGTACCCCGCAAGGACCACCACTCGCAATTGTGGTTTATCCTCCGGCACACTGACTTCAATTTCTTTAGAGAGGAGAAGACAAGCGTCACATTCTGCCTGCTGGTAATTGTTTTCTTTTTTTAACGCGGCGCGATATCTTATGCACGTCGGGAATGACTACATGTCGGCCACGTGTATCTTGCTGCCTGACGGTGTCCTCTTCTTTTTAAGAAAGCTTCATGAAATTATCTGCAACCGTTTTAATCACATGGACCGAAATGCACTCTGAGTGACCCTGGCAACCTGAATGTCCGTGAATGAACCCGATGAAAAGATCGTGCCAGCATCAGTCGCAGAAGAATGCGCACATTCACTCTATCGCACTCCACCGCCCATTCATCACCGACTGTGCACAAAGGCAAATGAAAGTCATTTTACCTCTTCATCTCCATTAGACACAAGGACAGTTGTTCACTTACGAGTACGTTACCTGGTCTAAAGCCTACGATCTTATGCTCTGCAAGTCGATTTCTTACACATCAGGGCATCAAATATTTGAGAGTGAACGCACAGTGCAGACTGTTTCGCGCAATGAATCGCCCGAAAAATCACATAAATGACCAGTGTCATCAATCGCTTAATCACCATTCGCAAAGTAATTGTTCATATTATTATCGCCTCTGTAATTTAACTAGTGGGAAACTGTTGCAAATGTCTGAGGCCGAAAGCGGACCAAAGACTATTTTTGGACGAGTTCATCTGTAATACACCAAATTAGCGGAATATGTGTGCATAGTTGAAATTAAAGTATAGTGATATCAATCCTGCTGACTGCACTAGCGCATATAATTTGCTAAGAAAACGCCAAGAACGCACAGTTAGCGAAGCATGGTAGGGGGCTAGCTGGTATTGGGTTTCAGTGACCAAGGTTGCGCTGGCGGAAAGACAAAGACTAAAAGTTGACAGGAAAAAACTAGTACACTAAGATAAAAATTAACACTGACTATTTTTGTCGACAATGTCTATATGGGCAGATACAACACAAGAGCTATTGCGTAATGCCCCAGCACACACCAACGAAAAGGTACTCCTAATTCTCGAACTCTCAGGTGAAAGTGCCGAAAACGACAAGAACATAGTCCTGTGTTGTTGGGCAGCCGATCTACAAAATGCGCGGTCAAATTCTTCGCCGATATTGCCACTCCGTCTGTGCTCATGTGATTTCAACAGACACGCTGCAGCTCCATGAACTCGAAGCAAGCACAGAATGTTGGGATTGGCCCGAAGAGAAAATCAGGCGCAGGGTACCTATCCCAAGCAGCAGCAACATCGATCAGATACGATCCTTTTGTCGTGACAGAAACTATCTTTTTCTTTTCCCTTTGTTTATTTTTTTTCTGTCGTTTCATCGTGCTTGCGTTGTGGACAAAGCGGGGAGTTAAGTGTGAGGCGTTACCGCCGGCTCCCGTGGACGGCACCATTCTCATTCCCTTTTGATGAGCTGGTGCAACGACCGATGGGACACAATTTTTGGGCTGTTTTTTGCCAATACTAAGTCTGTTCCAGGGAACGCTATTGTCTACCACTGAATGCCGCTGCGCGAAGGGGTGCATGCAGTTTTTTTGCCGTCTTCCATACGAAGATCATCTATGTACGCTCCAAGCTTCAAGCTAAAATTCTCAGCTCCGCAAGCGCCTTTAGGGGCCTAAACTTAACCGCTCTTCCTTGTTTGGGAAAATCAAAAAGTAGAAGTCATGAAGACGCGAGAGAGCATGATAGACTCTCATGCAGCGATTGATTGTACAGAATATACGGGTGTTTCAGTGAACTTTAATTTTTTTTAATAGGCTTCTTTGGGGTAAAAATGCGGCTTTCACGGTACAGTATTACCAGTGTTGGTGGATACCAGGATATAGCTGAATCATGTTAAGTAGTAAGTTGGTGAACTAATTTTTAATAATTCACTTTTTAGCTAGTGAAGTTAGGCACCTTGTTGAAATCAGAGGTTTGTACCCGGTCGTCTGTAATAGCCATATCAGTTTTTAGAATTTCAAAAACGTGATTACCCTTGGCGTTGTGGCTCGACAAAATTTGGATTCATCGTGCAAAAATACATGCGCTTTCGAAAGCATGCAGGCAAAGCAACCCCTTCAGTTCAAGTAACTAGTCGAAAAAGCCAAATTTTGTCGAGCCACAACGAAAAGAGTAATCGCGTTTTCGAAGTTTTAAAAATGATAAGGCTATTACTGACGACCGGCTACAAATCTCTAATTTCAACTAGGCGCCTTACTCTATTAGTTAAAAAGTTTATCATTAAAAATTAGTTAACCAGCTTACTACTTAGGACATTCACCAGTTTTCTGGTGTCCGCCAACGCAGGTAATACTATACCGCAAAAGCCATATTTGTACCCCGATGTACGTTCGCCCGATGTACGTCTTTCCACACGAGAGTGGGAAAGCATACACGACTCCGGTGGTGCAAGGGACGAAGGTTGTCCCATGCCTGATTTGGCAGCCATGCCTTACATCACCGTACGTGCGGGAGCACAGCTTATAAAGCTTGTTCGGCGCAGAAAACGCCAGAGGGATTCTATGCCTGCTAGCCACTCTCTTGAGTTGGTGAGAGACCTTATGTAAATAAGGCATCACCACTGGCCTGTAAGTTTCATATTCGGCCGCCCTCTTTTTTGGCGCTCTGGTTTTATGCTTCCGGATCAGGGCCTCAGCCACAGCTGTCAAAAGCGACACAAGGTAACCTGCTGCCAAAAGCCGGCGCACCTTATTATCAAAACTTGCTTGCAATTTATGCACGCACGATTTTCTGAGGACCGATTTCATATATGAAGATGTTATGCCCCTTTTCACGATATTTTAGTACTCAGACTTAGAAGGCCAGAGTTCCTTCGTTGCTCGTGGTAGGTATTCCCAGCATGTATGGCGTTCACAGGCCTCAAGCTGGGTGTCTAAAAACTTCAAAACATTCCAGTGGGGTAGCTCGTGGGTAAAAACAAGACCTTGTACGTGTTGCTTAAAATCACGTAAAACTTCATTATACGTATCCTAGTAGGAAGACTCAGCCTTTAAAACCACTAAAAAGTCGTCAACCTACCTAAAAATCTTTAAAATTTTCTCTGCTTTGAAAACATGGTCTAGAGAACGGTCAATACAAGCTAAAAATATATCGCAGAGCACAGGCGCAACACACGAACCAATAGAAATGCCATTCCGCTGTAGAAATGGCTGGTCATTAAAAACAATAAAAGTGACCTTAAGGTAGTATTCCAGCAGATTTTAAAAGTTCCCCACGGACAGCCCGGCAGCATTCTGGAATGCAATTACATCGTTTTCTTCATTGCATGATTTTACCGTACTCAAAAGTTCACGTTATGGCACAGAATAGAACAAATCTTCTACATCTACTGAAAAAATATAACCAATATTTACATTGTCCTGCAAAGACTGCGCAACATCATCAAATTTTTTGGTTTTGAATGGATCGTTTATCGCTAACAAATTTAACTTTTTCTGCAGGAATTGGCTTACGCAGTGCTGCCATCAACCAGACTCGCTGACAATGGTTCTGAAATGAATGTGTGGCTGATGCGTTTTTGCTGTAAAAAATACCGATAAAAATCTACCTCTACTGTTGTCTGCCTGCTTTGCCAGCGATGTCAGTTCCACTTTTTTGCAAAAATCTATAAACTTGGTTTTTACTCTGACCTCGCTCTTTTTAACTGGGACAAAGTTTTTTGAGACAGCCTTTATAGCTTTTTCATCAAACACACCGCTCTTTGCCAAAACAAACCCTCCTGCCTGGTCAGCCTGCAAGAGGCGCAAACTGTTGACAATCAGAAAGGACAGCACACTTCGAACGTTGTCATCCCTTCGGTTGGAAGACCCTTTTGGTGCCGCCTTTTCCCAGCGCTCCACTCCTTCAAGTAGGCAACGCTCGCGATCTTCTTGCTCCGCTTTAGAGGCCACACATCTGTTGAATGCGACCAATTCGTGGGCAGGGATGCAGGCAGGAACACAGATCTTAGGGCCTTTCTCCAGTAGGCGGGCGACGTTTTCAGGTAGGTTTACATTTCCAAGTACCTTTACGCTGCCTCTTTTAGTAACGCTTGTCTTATTTACGGCCCGGCACAATTCTTTCCCGATACAGTTCCACCTCGCCTCCGTAAGTTGGGCAGCGATGCGCAGGAAAGAACAAAACTTCCTTATGGCGAGCCACTCAGGATCAACGGGATTCAGGATTCAGTATTGTGCACCACGATTCCAAGAGACGGCGATTCTGGGCAGGAGCAGAAATGAACACGCGCGGCTGGCTCTCGAAGCATTCCATATTAAGAAAAAAGCTGAAGGATGTGTCAGCGATACTTCCTTTTCACTTTACTCAATCGAATTGATGTTTATGTGTTCGCGTTGTTGCCAGTAATCTCACATGACTGGAATTTTTTGTTAGCTTGCGCAGGTGTGGAAAAATGTTTATGCGTTGGTTTGAGAAGAATAAAATAGTTGTTAGTGTTGCGCCAGTCCTTGTGTTTCTCCCGTGTACGTCGTTCGTCTAATGTTTTGCACATATCGATCATCTGTATTATTACTGAGCGTAAGCTTTGCTCCTGTGGCATCTCGTTCAACGGAAGCCTGCCATGTGAGCGGCACTATTATTTCTTTCTAATGCCAAACCATTTCTTGCGTCATGAGTGGTGTGGACAGAATGAGTTACGCTTTCACCAGTTCATATCATATCCACAATCCAGTCCATAGCCATCCAACAAGCCAATTCATAATCAAACAAGCTAAACCATAATCCGAAATCTAATCCATAATCTAACAAGGCAACAACTGTGAATGAAGAAAAATAAGAAAAGAAAATTGGGATGTAGATGGAAATCCAACAAGGGCCTGCAAGACGAGGACGATTCCACTGCGCCACAATGGTTCGACGCTTGCAGCTGAATAAAGGCGCGTCTAGTGACTGCAGAGTTGTCTTGAAAGCGTACGTGAGTAATTATAATCATATAAATTACAGATGTCGCAATTCACCGAGTACAATAGCACGTCTGCGGTAAATTTTCTTCTTGCTTGGCGTGTCGTAGCTCCATCATGCGGCATCCACTGAAAACCCTCCTCGCCATGTAAGAGGATGGCCCCGTAGATGACGCTATAATGCAAGCACAAGTGCTTTCGCATTAACGCACGTAAATTGGCTTAAGTGACTGCTTGAATTTCTTTTTTTTCTGTACTGTGCGTGTACAAAACTCGCGCACGCCAGGTAAGCAGAAGACGTGAAAGTAAAACAGCACAGAAGCGATGCGTATCGTCACAAGGGTGAGTTTGATGTCCCCATGCTAGCTACTAGCAGCGCCAGCCTTACCAAAACATAAAAATAAAAGATAAAAAAAAACGTGATGATTCGTGGTTGACTTTTCTGTCCTTCAAGTGTTACGAGAGCACCTAGAAAAAGGAGCGTTTCTAGCAGCCGTCTTCACATTTTGCCACGCAGCTCCACGTCACGGAAATATCGGAGAACCAGTCCAGAAACCTCCCTTCCTCCGTCTGGTTCTCTCACGCGAAAACGGCGTTTTCTGTTGAACAAAATGGCATCACTTTCCCTTTCAGGGAAGCGAGCATGCAGTATCTTAATCTCAGGCTCAGCACAGTAAACAATGCACCGGTATAGAGCGCTTTGAACAGTGCTTGAAAAACTCAGACAATGACGCCGGCTGCGTCGTGGACGTTCACGCTGGAGCCAGAGCAGAACCCCTGAGGGCCCGTCAAGTGCTGTCTGCTGAGCCTACAGAGACAGTAGCTGACGATGACGAGAAACGCTTCGCAAAAAAAGGCTAATAACTGCTTTGTGCCCTCTGCTCTCTACGCAACCATCCCCGTGTGCCGATGGGGTGAGCGATCAGGAGGAGCGTATCTTTCGCTCTTCGATAAGTTTTGGAACGCGCCGTATCATCCTTCTCGTCATGCGCTCGCAGGTTGTGTGCAACTGCAATGAAAGCACCTTGAAGTTCTCTCCGTAGAAATTGATTTCATTTCTTTCTTACCGTACGAATATATATTTTCGCTACAGCTTTTTATTTTACATCTTTTCTTTTTTTGCACTGTCGATTTGTCATGCGTTGGCGTTTTTGTTTTGGCAACTTTACCATTGTTTCACATGGTAACATGCCACATATTTGTAAAAATAAAACCTACTGTAAAGCCCCCAGGTCGCAATGTAGGTACATGGATAAATGAATAAATAAATGAAATGAGATAAAGTGTAGGCTAGCTTTTATTTTGTTCGGCATAAATCAACTAATTTAGAGCAGATAAAAGTATAAGTCACAATGGGTAAACAGAAAAGCGAAACCACGTGCACTAGCTCAGCTCTTACATCTGCATAGCACGCTCCATGCATTTGAAACATTTGGGTTTCGCCCACCAGGTTCTATACGCTTCGATATGTTGTCTCATTGTGCCACCCACGCGAGCGCCTTTTAAAGTAAAACACGATGGCCCCTGTTTTTTTTTCGAATGGACGCTTCCCCGTGTGGCTTGTGTGTTCAGCGTTCTTCTGTTCTTGAAACCACCTGGTTCTTTAAAAACGTTGAAGTAGTGCTTTCCAATTCCCGCTTTGTTTCCGGCGCTAGCCTTCCATCTATATTCTTGCAGTTATGTCAAGGCGGATTTAAAGTGGTGGCGAAGGCTGGGCCGAAAAGTGGTTTAGCGCGACTGCAGCACAACCAGAGGATGGGGGGCAAAACAGTCATATAAAGAAATGATAAAGCTACAAAATTGGAATGTAATCTGCCAATAGAAAAGAAAAATATATTAGCACCTTGTTTTATGAAAGAGGTAAGTCATTTTATTAAAACCTGGCAAATTTTGTATTTTTGCAACACCCTTGACCTGCCCCCTATTCATGAGTGTGCGGTGCATTACAGCGCGTCTTTGCAGGCCTTGTTTCGATACCCGGCTAACCCGGCCACGCCAGTGTCTGGAAGTGTTGCTGCCTTTCTATGCTGCCCCTCCTTTACCAGTCGCTTTCATTGCGTTCCCAATTGCACATTAACAAGGCCATAACTAGCAGGAACTCGAGCACACAAGGCGAGCACATTTGACTGGCAAAGGTTGGGGCGCGCTGAAAGGCAGCAACCTTCGAGAGGTACGGGCTCGAAAACGCGGATTCTACAGAAAGACCGCTTTATAATTCGCGCCAAAGCATACGTATGCGTGACGTCATTCTACGTCACGTTTGCGTAGTTTGCCCCTCAAAATCCAGGGGGCGCTGGAGTGCCCACGAGCCGCCATTTTTTGGACCAATGGGCGTCTATGGAGCCTTCGCTACCAGTGTACATCTACCTTGGTTATGTTTCCACCTAAAAAAGCATTTTCACAACAGTATAAGCCCGTTTCGTTTCGTTTTTAGGCCTGAAGTATTTTTTATGCAGCTCTCTGAAAAAATGTAGAAGTTTTTATCAACTGTAAAAGTGTCTGTTCGCATGCTTTAGTATCAGTGAGGTGCTTGAGAAGCCATGATACGTTGCTTTTTATCGTACCGCTTGCCTGCGACGTAAAATGCATTTCTGTCTCCGGTCGCTCGGCTCCTCGAGTAGCGTGACGAATCTAGTTGCGGGTGTCACTGAAGGGTTAGCCCTTGAAATATTGCCACAAAAACTGGACATCCGGAATTGACACGGCGCCTCCACCTTTATACACCGCCGTGTAGGACTGGAATCGAACCGCGCCCTCGAACTCAACCGCATGGCGCATAGCTATCGAACCAGTTTTTATTCGCGCAAGCAGCAGCAGCAAAACCTGCCTCAGAGGAAAATAATATCGTTGCGTAGCAAAAGCAGAAGGTGCCACTGAAGCAAGGCATAATAGAAGAACGTTCAGAGAAATATAGCTG
Source organism: Amblyomma americanum (assembly GCA_030143305.2). Lineage (NCBI taxonomy): Eukaryota > Metazoa > Arthropoda > Arachnida > Ixodida > Ixodidae > Amblyomma > Amblyomma americanum. Next base: position 92,271 of record JARKHS020031845.1, on the reverse strand, counting down.
TTCTGAGAATGATTTGGCGTCATCCTGAGAGGATATAGCAACGCAGCCTCCCGAAACAGAAGAATCGGAACTTTCTTCTGTAAATGGAAAAAAGACACTCACGCATAGCAGCTTCTAAGAAGGAGCGCGTCGAGTCAGCAGTTTGAAATGCGTGTCAACATCCGCAAACGCTCAGATGGCCTCTCTTTACGTAGCGGCCTCAGACACCCTTCCTCTTTTGTGTTAGTGCATGCCCATGGTCTGCGCTCCTCGCCTAGCCGGTGTGAGGGTCTCTTCATGGTTTCTCGTTACCGCTCAGTTTGGCGAGTAGGCTAGGAAAAGAAACAACCGCGCCTAGCATTACATAGACGGAGAGGTAAGGAGAGTAGAGGAGTTTCCGGTCGAGTCTGTGTCTGCAAGTGAAGATGAATGTTTGTCAGGTGCTGCGTGTGTCCTTCTTAGTGTGCGAGACACCCCTCTGGTGTTGCTAGAGGCAGTGCACATCATGACAAAATATAGCTCTGACTCTCCTCAGGCTATGTTCGGCGAGAAGCGAAATAAAAAGATAGAGTAAGTTTCGGACGATCAACCGTGAACTCCGTATATCGTGTTTTATTCGAATACATTTTTTCAGTGCGAAATTAGACAGGATGCTGCAAAGACACACGCGCAGGACAAGCGCTGAACCTCAACTGATGGTTTATATAAGATCAGAAATATATATGTCCAAACATGAATCCCGAAGCCGCCAGATCATAAGCGCTTGCCTCGCAACTTCATTTGCGGTCATAAAAAATGCCAACCAAAACAACTCGTAGAATTTTATGCTGAAACTAAAAAATTCACCGGAATTATCAAGGCCAACTAGCCCGCCTCTTACTCTGACAAGCTGCGCATTATACTTGAACGCTTAGACTATATTTTGCGCTTAGTGTTTCGGAGAGAGCTTACGATGTACTCTCACGTTCATTTTTACCGTTTCAGATAACTTTTCTACGGCTTTTGTAACACGTTCATAGCTTTGTAAACCTTACACAATTTTTTACCTCTGAATCATGTATGAATCACAATAAATATATGAAAGTAAAATGGCCAACATTAAGAATAAGTCAGAAAAATCTATAACGTAAGCATAAAAAAATTTCAGCCTCAATTTCCAAGCTTAGCCGACTAGAGGCTGCATATAAATGGTACCCTTCACATCTGGTACTTTTATGGGTGCTGTATTATTTAGCTCAAATAAAGATAAGCAGTTTAGTCGAACAGCATTAAAGTCGTAATTCAGCTTCCAGCTTATTTTTCCGAATGATTTTAAGGAAGTCCCCAAGGAGGAGTAAATTTTTAAAAGAGGAGAAATTAGTCATTCGCATTTGGGTAACTTGGTTTTCCAAGAGGCGATTTAATATTTAACCTCATAATCACGAAGCGTCGAGAACGTCGCGCAGAAGTTGCGGTGTTTCAGAAGTCAATCAGTGCAGGATTTTTCTGCATAAGTGTAAAAAGCTAGAATGTTAATGAAAGAAATTTCGAGCATAATTATGCTTTGCTAATTTTCATGTTTTTGAATGTCTAAGGACAATTTCGTGTAAATACGCAATCACATGCAGTAAAAAATGTAAAATAAATTCAAAATTACTTCGTCACCTGCCAATGAAGCGTTACGAACACAGCAATTCAGGGCTACTTTTTCATTATGGTTAGGTTTTGCAGGAATCTTTCAGCACGCCTACTGATCTTCTTTTGGGTTTTGACCTTCTTTTAAAAACATATTGAAAACAGCTATCTCTTCAACTATGGTATAAATTATTGTAGTTCGGCGAGCAGAAATTACGATTATCATGTTTTTGCAAGGGCAAGAAATACTGTTTAAGGGCGGTCACATATTTTGTACGGGACGTTTTAACACATATGTACCATCTCCTCAGGTATTTAGGGACATACTGGAACTTCTTTTTCTTTACCTTGACTTCGATCTCTCCTGGTTGCTTTGCGAACAGCAGCCCCCATGTAACGCATGCCGGATCTTTCATCGTATATTAAATTAAAATGGTGAACTTCATTCTCGTGATCAGCTATTGCCTGTTCATGAGATCCATATACAGGGCGTTTCACCTAAAGAACGCTTTTTTCGACATAGCATTGACAGCGGTTCCACACATCGGAATAAAACTAAGACAAGCTAACTAGACAGATGATAAACAAATTATAATAGTTAATTTTTAACTTGTGCCGTTAAGCTCCTTAATTATTAAGAGACGTGTCGCCCGCCGTAGTTAATATTCATATCAGTTTTTAGAATTTTGAAATCGCGGTTACTGTCAGCGCTGTGGCCCAGCAGATTTTGGCTATTTCGACGAGTTACGTGCATTGGAGAGGTTAATTTGGCTGCAAGCTTCTCGAAAGCGCATGTATTTTGGCGCAATGTAGCCATAATTTGTTGGGCCATAGCGCTGAGGGTAACCGCGCTTTCGAAACTCTAAAAATTGATATGAATAGGAAGTATGGTGGGCTATCCGCCTCTTAATAATTAAAGAGCCTAACAGAAAGGGTAAAAAGCTAACTATTCAATATTCGTAAACCATCCTGCTAGCTAGCACGTCTTAGCTACATTTTGATGTTCTACACCGGTGACAATGCTATGCTAAAAAAAGCGTTCTTACTTATTAAAATGCCTGTAATTAAAAATGATGTAGTCTTAGATGAAGCACTCTGTGTGTATGCACGTGCTTGCGTGTGAGCGAGCGTTTGTGTCCATGCGTACTACGTTCGCGCGTAAGTGCATCCATCTTGTAACTGTTTTCTTTGCACTGACTGGACTGTAACAGCAGCAAGCTTCTGTAAAGCGTGCTCTGTATCAAGTAGAGTAGTTGGACTAAGAAGCCAACTTTCTTTGAATATTGTGCACGGGAAGCAGCAGTGTTTAGGAAGTCTTGCACTAATGGTGTCGAGGATAATTTCTATTTACTTGTCAACGTATTCTCTAAATGTCAGTTAGTTCCAGTAATGTAATAATCATAGTTATTAGCATAACAACTACCACTGAAAGGAAAAGGCCTATCCCATATCCCTCCATTTAACCCTGTCCTGTGCCAGCCACGGCCACCTTATCCCCGGTAAATTTCTTATGCGGCTTACCCTGAAGTGAGATTGCAAACTATCATTTGGTGTCTTCTCCGCATAAAAACAGCAGCTCTGCGGTAGCATGTAATTCTGATAGATGCTCTCCTAGATGTGCTTTTGCAAGATGATTTTGAGAGATGGTTCGTACACTGTCGAGTTACCACGTCTCCTCTCCTAAACGCGTCGAGGTCGCAGTTTTAAGTTGACAGCGCAAAACTCTGATGTCGCCGGAGCATGCCTGAGGGGGACTGCTCTGACTGCGCTTCCGCTTCACGGGCTGCTCCGCACTTCGCAGAGTCAAACGCGACTCTGTTGTTTGGAAAAGCCTGCACCTATCGCCTCTACATCACCTCCTCATCCTCCTCCTCCTCCTATTCCGCCTCGGGGCTCTTTGATCATTTTTACTGCTCATAAAATTTCTCCTAAAAATTGGGATCCGTACAGGACCGGCCACTATGACAGGCGAAACCATCTCTTTGAGGGTAGCTAGCTGCCGTTCTTGAACTCTAAATTCATCAGCATAAAACGCCTTAGACGTCAAGGACATTTGTTGTTTTAGGAATGTGTTAAAGAAACCGTTCGAGAAAGCATTACTCTAAATTAGTTGAGTCTAGGGCTGAATTTCGTTAAGAAACGTACTTACCCATTTATGTTTTGCGCATAAAAGGCGCCATATATGCACCGGTTCAAAACTTTCTTGTTATTGCGTATATTAATCATCAAGACAATTTCTTTAAATTTCCGTCGCAAATTGCCTTGCCACTTTTTTGTATAGAATTTCACTCCAACAACTTCATCTACAAAAGCCTGCATCACAACATCAGCAAATAAAAACCGCATAAGCGGGGCACGACTTAATCGTAACAAAAAGAATTTAGTTTCTTCAATATGTAGACGGCCGCAAACACCAAGTAAAACAAAAAGTTCGAAGGATTCATGGTAGATAGTCAGTGTTATTTGCGCAGTGTTTTTTTTTTAGTTATTTTATGCAACGTATCGGTTCATGCGTGACTGCTTTCCGAGAGATGGTGTTGGTATAACATGAGGTTGTCAGGAAGTTTATTCCGGCATGACTGTGTGGATATCAAAGTTGCGTTGAGGAGCGTAATGAAACTTGTAGCCCAGCTTTCTCCGCCTTATTTTTATTAATCCAATATTAGTGTTTTTAGCCACTGTCAACTGTTTACACCAAGGGAATCGTCATGGATGAAGAGGCGCCTGTTGCGAATCAGTGGCGCACAGTGAATAAAAAAAGGCTATATTCTTGCCCATGAAAGAACGATGGACTGTGTAGTGCACCTAGAGAGAAGGAGGTGAGATCTCAGTGGATTTCGCCTCTTTCTCTGTGTTGCCTTCCAGACGGCTGCCTCTCTATGAGAATGCAAGAGGTCATAACCTCTTTATATTGGCACCCTGCACGAACAATCCAACTCCTTACAGTCCTATTTACTGACATTGCAACAGCCACAGCAGCAAACAGGCAAAGGGTGGCCAATAATGCAATTAAACCGTCAAGTATCCACAAACCCGCTCTAGGTGCTACACGTGTTTACGTTCGGTAAGAAGAGCATCGCGTTTTATTTTGTTTTTGTTTTCGCAATGGTTTTGCCTGTACGCTTATATTTTGTCAGCTACTAATAACTTTCCTTCATTTTTCTTTGCGCCTCTTACGCACGTTCGTGAAACCCTGGCTTTCAAACAAAAGCTAAATAGGAAACAAAACTTGACATCGCGCCTTATATTGTTTCCATCGTCGACAGTAATTAATGGTGAGTAATTTGATTGCTTCTTCGTGCTGTGTACGGACCTGCCTCATCAACCTTTATTAGCAAGACTTTATGTTCCTCGAGGCTCTCTGCTTAGGTAAGAAAAATTCTGCTTATGCCTGGAGCTGTGCCTTTTCGCTAGCTGATCAAACGTTGCTAGTATTTGCAAAATGACAGCATGTGGCACTCGAAAGATTAGAGGAATTTTTGTAATTGACTATGGCGCTGGTTCTACTATCTGATTATGACGCTTAGTCCTGCAACATCATTTTATAACTTGATTGCCTGGTGCTTCGTTTCTTTTTAGTCTAATCGCAATCTAATCGCAAAGCTGTATACCCGTCATTTTTCTTCAAAGCGCTTCGAAACAAACGAAAATAAATCTGGGTTATTTTGATGGCGGTCAGGTTAAGTGACTGCCGTTTTGCTTCTCATCGAGGAGACAAATGACTACCTCTATTCGCCAGCAAAAGTTCTGAACTTATTAATGGCACCATGTTCATTTAAGAAGCACAAGAAACCACCTAAAGTCGCTCCTCAAAGAGTTCTTGCAAATATTACTATACTGTTAATAACAGCATTCCGACAGTAAGTAGAATACGCTTATTGGTAGTGCAGTGTGCCATTCATGAATATTTTTGGGGGAACTGATTCGTAGCGAAGCACGCATGCGGAACAAATCTGTGAAGTAATTGTATTTTATTGCAATGACATTCGTGTTCATACATTAAATATATATAAGTTAACTTTGTATCCTCTCATTAAAACAGAAGCACTGTAAGAACACACGCTGTAAGGGCAGCAGGAAGCGTTTGCCGCATAATATATATCAGTCAGTTTTAATTTTCTGAATCCAGTATATCGGCTTTCTACACCACAACAACTCGCCATTTAGTATTTGATCTCAAGACTCCCAATTCTTCTTTATCTCCCAAATGAGTATAAATACTTCAAGCCTTTCTTTCACGAAGCGCGCATAGCTACTGTGCATTGCATGCAATTTACAAGGTACTGAACAGGCATTTAATTTAGGGCCAATGTGAAATGTTTCAATGAAATGATAATAAATAACTTCGCGTGCTACTGCAAAGGTGTGTTAAGTTAATCACAGTGCGTCTCATCAAATCAGGGCGATACCAATATAAATAACAATCAAGCAATCGAAGAATCAGAATGCGTGGCCTTGCGCTTAACCGAACTACTATGTCGTTAATAAATAGAGTGAAATGTTTCGACGCTGATCAGACCGTGGTATCTGCGTTTATTAGTCACGAATTCTTCGACAGATATGAAGACGTTGTTTTTTACCTTTCCCCAGGTTCGAAAGAAAGGGCACAACGGGCCAACATCGAGGGACCTGAGTTGACATCGAGGAGATTTAAGATCGATAGGCATGGTGCATCATCGTCAAGCGAGTCGTCAGTCCTGCAGTGTAACCGATGCGTTCCCATGCCTAGCGCCACTTTCATCAAAATTTTTCTCCCTCCCTCTCTCCGCGCCTACAAGTGAAGGTGAGGGAAAACAGAAGCCGAAAACGGAAGTGTTGTTTACATACCAATGACATTAGATGGGGGCATGATCGATTGCTCGCTTGCTGCGGAATCTTAGTGGCATCCTTTCCTCCGGACGACCGTCTTTTTTTAATCTGTTTTCTTATTTTATAAACTTGAATTTTTAGAAAAATGTTTGTGCGCTTTGACCGCTGGCGGGGCACTGTGAAGCAGAATACTCTAATAAATCGGTGTATTTACCATAGCGCACTGCTCGCCACTTTTCCTTCTCTATGTTCCGCGCCTCACCCCCCCCCCCCCCCCCCGGGGGGGAATATGAGCTTAACAGACCTTGGGATCACGCCCACCGCGGTGTGAAGACATAACAAAGAGTGCAGCTTCTTTAGTGCGTCACCTTGAATGCTTCTGTTTTTAAACTAGCTTCAGGGTCTCCCTTTCTGGATGAGAACGCTGTTGAGAGGCGTGCCTTATCTGAAAAGCAATTTTTCTTATCAAGCATATTAAGCGCATAATCCTCCAGAGTTTTCCGCTGTTCATCTTGGTTAAGAAGTGACAGTTCTAGATTAATGTAGCTCCCTCTTCCTTTTAAATATGGGTGTCAGCGGTGCTTTCAAACGACCATTAGCGGTTTCCGACTGACAAGTCAAGTTGAAAGTACGCGTGATTGATATATTTACCAACATGAAAACAGCTAAATGTGTGCCGACGCTACTTTGACTACAATTAACGAAGCATGCTAAGAAAGTGCGCTTCGTCTTTTGTTCTTATATTTTCACGCACTTCACACCCAAGAAAGACTACCAACTAGCACAGAACCGTACCTTACTGAACTACCACGATGACTTCGAAGCACAAGCAGACGAAACAGTAGAAAGGCTAGGAAATGTTCTTGCACGCAGTAGCAATCAAATTATATATATATTATATATATATATATATATATATATATATATATATATATATATATATATATATATATATATATATATGTATATATATATATATATATATATATATATATATATATATATATACATAACTAGAGCCCAGGAGCGAAAGTGTGTGGTGCTAAACCGCAGCCGTCAACACTCATGATCTCTTAGTCGCACCAGAGAAACCTTTTTCCGGAAGAGTCAAGCGCATGCTCAAGCGCTGATGCAGCGTAGTGCAGTACAACTGCGGCTTCAATTCCCGTTACAGATAGCACTGCTTTGGCCGCATGCATGTTATATCGTCTCAGGGATGCCGGCCCATACAATAACACAGCGTTAGCGTCGATGTGTCAGCGTTATCACATCGCATAGTCAAACGCTAGGAGCCCGTGGACGTCGCCAGCGCAGGTCACACAGCGAGCAGCGAGCTACCGACTTTCTGATACACACCACGAATCCGCATTGATTGATGCAGAACATCTGCGTTCACTTCGAAAAAATAGGACATATCGCAGCATCAAAGAACCGAAGGAAAACTCCGTGATAGTGACCTCCCACAAACGCATAATCAGCAGGAATCTGCGCTGAAGGCGCTTAGATTCTTCACCCTCAAAAATACTATTTTACCACACGCCCATTTGCAATCAAGACTGGACAAATCTGAAATTTTAATCAATAGAAATTACAAAATTTAAAAAGATTTCGTTCAAGGATATTTAGAACGACAGGGGAGTGAAATGGATGAATACGCTAGGACCACTGAGGTAAACAATCCTTGGAAATTATCCTGTCTTAATACTTGCATTTAATATATGAACTTGTTCGAGAAATTCGCCTTTTTCTCGCGGGAAAAAAAATACTTCGGCGCTTTATGTACTTCACATCAATGCATGTAGCACCACTGTCCAGTTCATGCACTCGTTTAGATCTCAGTAATCTCTTAAGCCTTACCCGGAGACACGCCACGAACGCCGTGAAAGAACCCTTATTCAAGAGGCGACTGCTATAACTCGATTGTTCACCTCAGTTGAGTTGGCAGTTAATGGGACGGTGGCGCAGCTTCACCAAGAAATAATATAAGGGCTGGTCCGTACACGAGCGAAGACAGACCAAAGATAGCAAGACCAAAGCGCGGGACTAGTGTAATATAAAATAAAACTTCTGGCGAGAAGATAAAATCAAGCGGCATGTTTTGGACGCCACCCTGACGCGCCAAGTTTAATTACGAGCGTTTCAGGCCCCGTGTATTGTCCGGAGTCCCTTGCCCGATAATCACGTCTAGCGCCCCTTCATCCTCGTCCCCCCCCCCCCCCCCCTCCTCCTCCTCCTCCTCCTCCTCTTCCTCCTCCTCGTCCTCCTTGATAATCGTCTCCACTTCCCCCCTCCAATCTCGTCAGCTCTTATTCTTTAATAACGCCGCCTTTATTCCCCGCAGCTCGCGGCGAAAGTTCGTGCCAGAAAAAGCCGAAGCGCACGAACAGTTTCAAGTCACTCCTCTAAAGCATTGTAACGTTGAAGCAGACGACGCCTTTAGTGTCGCATGCATGGTTGCATTACCTTCACCTGTTTTTTCATAGCGACGTTTTTTGGAATCTTGTGTACGCGTTGTTATGCTTTGAACCCCCTCCCCTCTCTTACATTTTAACCCTCCAAAAAGATAACAGCGCAAAGAAAACGTTAATGGTGGCGATGTGGTGCAGCAGACCGCTCTCAGATCACGTTTTACAGATGCGTCAGTAGACTTTTGGTGCCCACCTGAGAGAGCAATCCGCGCGCATTGGCAACAAGCAGGACAAAAGTGTGGTTGACTATGGCAGCGCCAGACTGCGCTGCGCATCGTTCCACCCGGACACCTGGGCAACCCATTTTGCGTCCGCATTCATTAGTTTAGAAGTTTCTCCGCTCCTTAGGCACGCACTTCGTCCCGGTTGCAAAGCGCCCGTTCCATCTTAGTGCGCCGCTGTACTACTCCTTTACCTGCGTCCTCTTTCTCCTCACCTCTTCTGCTCTCAGCGCACACCTTGCTCGGTAAAGAAAATAAAGGATGGAGAGAGAAGGAATGAAAACAGAACCGCTAAGTTAGATGCGGACCGGTGTGATGGAGGTGGCATCGTTTCGTCTCCATCGGAATGGCCCTTTTCGCGATACCAATATGCGCGCCATGGCGGTGAAAAATGCTCCTTCATAAGCGAGGAGCCTCCGGCCGTGGACGCCCCCGGATGCTTGGCGCGGTTTCGGGTGCATCGCTGCCTGCTTCCGCATCCGTCTTCCGGGTAGAGCTATCAGGCAAGACAGGATGCCTGGAGCCGGTTTACGATTACTGCCCAGGTTATGGCCTCAGAAACTGCCTCGAAAACATTTGGGATAGTACCCGTTCTACCTCACGAGGCGCGCGCAACGCTAAGTTCGGTTTCTTCAATAAACAGGTGCCCTTGAGCTTCAACCGCTGCACGTTTCATCGTTCACTACTGCAAGTACGGGAAAATAAAATAGTGTCAGGAATCGCATTGAAATATTGAATGCTTGAGCTTCTCTGAATAATGGATGTTTGATCTAGTTTGAAAAAATGATGCAGTTCCTGTAAAGAGGTCCGACGCCTGCTTTACAGTACTTTTCTACAAGTACCCGCTGTTGTCTTGTCAATAACACTTTTTCCTCTTTCTCACCTCTTTGCTTTCCAAAACCGAGATAAGCGAAGGTACAGTATCAGATTGACTGTTCTCTTATTGTTGTCATATGGCTGTTGTCATATGATGCGTGATGTCGGCAAGCATCGCAAGAAGCGCCGGCTTCATTCATGTCATTTCACTTGATTCTGTGTCTCGCCACCGGCCCTAACACCGAAGTGGACAGGGTCTGGCCGAGCGGTCTTTCTGGGCTTTTGGTGCATCATCATACATGCTCTTTACTAAAAGCACGTGGTGAAGAGTTGCGCAATGAACGACCAAGCCAAGTATTCTGAAAATTTACTCCTATCTAAATCTCAAATTTACATCTATTATTTCAAATCTACTCCATCTCCTACCCAGCTGCTCCTATCCAGCTTAACAATTGGGCCAGATTTTCTAGCTTCAGAGCGCATATATATAGTTCCTAAAAACGTTAGCTCTTAGGCCAGTTGGAGCATTTTGAACTTTAAAAGAGATAAGTGACACCTCTGTCTGGTGTATGCACCTTTGGGTTTCCAATGGTAAACCCTTTTGTAAGTTCAGTATAGTTCCTGCCTTACACGAGGTTAAAATAATCATCAAAATTTTGACGAATAAACTTCTTAGCGTTCATCCCTTTGCCCAAGAAAAGTAGCGTTACATCTAATAAAGAGCGTAATGCGAAAATATTTTTACGCGTGTCAAATTATAAAGAAAGTAATTATGAAAAATCTCAAAATTTTTTCGTATTCCTTCTCGAATTTCGCAAAACCCGATATTGTGTTTTTGCACTCAGTATGCGTCAGCTGGACGTCAGGTTTCCAAACAGAACTGTCATTTGTACTGAACTATTATGAGCAATGAATGCAAAGGTCACATAATCAGTTGCCTCATCAGGTGCGCACTCCATTTTCAACGCTACGAGTATACTGGACACCAGTATTTCTTCCTTGTGCTTTCGAAACACTCGCTCCTACTCTATACCCCAAATTTTGTTTCCTAGCTTATTTTCTACGTTCTATTTCTAGAAAGCCTATCGAAAATTCGGCATCTTTTTGCCCACACGACCGGTAGCTTCTTAAGGGCCGAGCCTCGCCATGTACGTTAGCGGCAAGTAACTTTTTTTTTTTTGCCCCGCCGCACCTTTCAGTTTTCCTACACGCTCTGGGCTATTCTTTAAACCAGTTAACTCTGCACAGAGCGACGATATTGTGCACGGAATTTTCATCTGAAGCAAGATTGAAGTGCAGTTTGAATTTGGTTCGGCTGGCGCGTGCCTCATCGCATGTCAGTCGGGGCAGCTCAGGGGGCGTTAGCTTTGGCGAAGGCGCGAATTCCAGGGCAGCCGTGGCAGACGGAACGAGCAAACACCGATGGCCAGACAGCTGTTTGCTCGGTCAACAGAGACCGCGATGCCGCCTTCTTCGACGGCTCTTCCGGGGTGCCCGTCGCCGAAGCACGCCTCTTCTGGTCTCTCTTCTCATCGGCCTCACTAGACTCGTTGCTGCCGAGCGATGCTGTTCTCCTACATCGGCGCATACTCGCTTTCACTTCGTCCATTTCAGATAGCGGGAAGAGCCTGTCCACCGCTTAATTCAGTTGGAGCTTTCTCTTCCCTGTTCGTTGCCTTCGTTTTCTTCCCTTCGCCGCTCTTCATATGAGAAAGAGCTGCAGTCGCCGCGTCGAGTGCGTTTGTATGTGTGAGCGCAGGAACATGATTATGCTCAGCAGCCTTCCCTGCAGTTCGTTTTGCAATTCTGCTTGTTCCGATATGGAAGCCGATATAAGCGCTTGAAAATGGCGCTCGCTAATCCTTGTCTTGTACACAAATGAAATTGCAAACGAGCGGCCGCTAAAACAATGTGGAAATACGCTCGTAGCAGCAACGTCATGCTGGTGGTTGGGAGCACTATGCAGAGGAAGACTTTGCACAGACCATTAGGTTCAGGTATCTAGAACGCCTTGCTGGCAAGCATGCTTTCTGGATGCAAAAGAACGAATTTAGTGCCATTTTTTGAACATTCCGCTTTTCTTGTGCCATCCAACATCAGTGCCGACATCACTGCCGCAACTGCACTTTCCTCGCACGAATACAGTATGCTGTGGCGTCGTTCGCACTTGTTCACTGCATGAATTAAGACGCAATAAAGATACTTTGGGCATTTACAATCACCATATTTTTCTTAATCCTGGCTCTTTTATGTCATTGATTGTTTGTTATACTTTCGCCATATGAATACGCTTCATCCAGACTCCCAGCACCCCGGGAGTGGAGTACTTTTTTTTCTACATATTTTACGCTACGCGGCTGCCCCTAGTAGATACTTTTTGCATCGCGTGTACAACTCTGCCGTCACCGCTTGCCGCGGCTGCAAGTCGCCAAAGCGCATATGCACATAGCGCCGAAGGCCAGGTACTGTACAGGCACTTGGCGTCATCAGCCTGTACACGTTGGCGGCTGGTGGCCGCTGTAAGCGGCGAGGGCAGACAGTAAACGAAGTACGTCGCGCTATAACTCTACTAAATCGGGTTCAAGGTTGTGCGACGACAATTTGACGCTTTCTTATAAATAAAGATAGGCGAAGAAAAAATTGACAGACTATTACGATATTCGGTAATGCTAAATTTCAGCGCCGCTCCTCCCCCGTTGCAGTCGTACCGGCGAGTACATTCCAAGGCTGGCTGGTGTCGCATTACGCTGCTATGAGATGACTACTGCCTGGCAACACATCACCTGTCACACGCCTACACACGCCACCTGTATGCCGACTACGTCGACTCCGAAGATGACTATGACGATGACTACGACGATGACTACGACGCAGAACGTAGGAACGGCGCCTAAGAGCTTCTCTCTGAAATCATACATTTATTGGACAATACAAAGTACTGCTAAGGCTGCCTTTCTAGCTTGTATGTATGTCCCCACAGTTCCCAAAGTCCGGGAACTGGAACACCGGAACCTTAATTCAGAAAAGAAAACGGTGTCACGAGGCAGAGTCAGTTATCACTTTTTATTTTTTTATTTTTCGCCGACCCATTTCACGAATAGCTATCCTATAGCTCCATCGCTCGATATGTTCTTCCGCTCTACGCACGGCGACACGACTTTAGAAAGAGTTGCTCCCAGGAAACGCTTCTGTGCGGCCAGAGTGGCCGACACACAAGGCTGCCTTTCAAGGGAAGCCCCGAAGTACGGCACTTCCCGAGGAGGCACATCGGGAAAACAAGATGATCGGAAGATCAAGTGCCGAACGCGGCAAGTCAGTGGCGCAGAGTGAGGAACGGGATAAGAAGTCACCAACAAAAAACAAAAGACAAAAAATCAACCCCCTCCAGACAGCCTTCCGAGTGACGACAAAGAGGTTCCGATCAATCCATTCTTCTGCGAAGAGACAGGAAAATAAGCGTATAGGTGTGGGACGAAAACCTTCAATAAGCAAGAAATGCGACCGTGTTTTGCGATCGCGTCTTCAGTGGAAACATCTACTATTTTCGTTTTTTTTTTCGTGCTTCTCTTTCACTGTGTCCGCGCCTAGTATCTGAGCTTTGACTATAAGTACACTCAAATGCCGTTAAGACCGACCGTAGTGTCTTACGGCACTACTTCTACATTTTATTTTCTGACGTTTTGATATTGCTTTCATGGAGCGCGAGTTATTTCACTCATTCAGTTTCTTATGATTTTCCCATCTTTCTTAATGTGGCGCGAAAATTTCACGACTCAACACTCCTAAAATAGGCGAAAAAGGTAAACATTCAACAAATATAAACCTGTAGTAGATGGATGAGGTTTAACGCTCTGTAGGAACGGGGCGTTGATACAGGCGGCCGAAAAGCCCAAGACGTTCCCGCAGAGGAAGCCCCAGTCGAAGCCCGAAATGGACTTCGAATAAAGAACGATGGTAATGCTTGCGCAAATCTCCTGCCGCCTATGCCCTACGTGCTCTCCTATTGGCCCCTTCCGACGTGTGTCCCCTCTTCGACCTGTGAAATGCACACTCCGGGCATTAACCCAGCCTCGCTTCCTCTCCACATTCAGAATAAAAAGCTTTTACGATTGATTGATTTTCTCTTCTATCTGGCATTGACATCTAGTAACTTAGAACAAACAAAGAAATATATTCAACCAGAAGACTGAAGAGGGTCACAGTCCGAAAGAAAACAGAAGCGAAAGAAGAAGAAACAGAGTGACGGTCCTGAAGACATTTTTTTCTCTGATGCACCTGAAGTGCGTAGCCATGTCAGCGTGCGCAATATAAGACGATAGACGCCTCGCACTGAAGCTACGTATGTGACTTCCATCGCGGGTTTCAGCAAACGACACAAAATAACATTCCGCAGCAAAAGGTCCAGGCCGCAGTGAACAAAGAAAGAGAAGGTGCGTTTCAGACCACACAGTGGGTTTAAAAGGTGAGCAATACGAGCGCGAACAAACAGAGCGAAAAAAAAAGAGAAAACCTAAAGCCAACTCCTCCTCGCTAACAATGTCAGACAGATCAGCACGCTTCGGCGAAGGAAGCGACCTCTCTGCACCCTTTCTTCCTATTCACCACTCGTTCCTCTTCATGTCCGCTTCGCACTTATAGTCAAAAGGAGTGATTTCGACAACTAACACAAGTGAAGCGGGAATTTTTCTTATTTTTCTTCGCTTGGCGTCTTCTGAGAGGAGCATTGGTCAGCAATGCTAGACGCATTGCCAGCCCCCCCCCCCCCCCCCCCCCCCAGTTTTCCATGCAAATTACCGCTGCCAGCGCAGCTCCATCCCTCGGTTCTTACCGATTGCGTATAATAGAAAAAAAGAAGATAAAAAACCCAAGCGCTGGGGAAATGCATCGAGGAAGCGTTTACGGTTTTCCTGAAGTCTTCCACCCCCCTCTGACTTCTTTACTTGCTTTCCGACGTTTCTTTAATTAATTTTTATGTTTTAGCAAACTCTCACGAAGTGCCAGCTCGCCAGTATGCTAAAAATTTTACGAAGCCATTGTGTCAATTGTGTGCGCAGTTTTCCGTCGCGTTTTTTTTTTCTTTCGTGTAAAGTTCCTGAATTTTCAGAAGCCGGTTACAGTGAGGATTTTTTTCTTCTTGCTGTACTGGCCCTCCTTTCTTCTTTTATTTTTGTCTTACAGCCACCTTCGTGCACAAATTGCACTGTGCAGCTCAGCTGTTCACGTTAAGTCACCGCTTCCAGAGCTGGTCTCTCCACAGAAAGCTCCTTTCTTTAATACCAGCATCCCTTCCACTCTCTTGATGTGCACTGCTCGAGAAAAACAATGTACCCAAAAAATTAGCTCTTTTCACGCTTCACATGCTGAACAATTCATGAGCATAGGTGACCCGACTGTCATGCTTATTACAAACCAGCGTAATTATACAGTCCATTGAAAAATCCTAACATCCGGATATAGAGCTGGGCATCGACGTTATTAACTGCCTTGATTGTTCCCCCAGGCAAGCGAAAAGACTAGAGTTGAAAAGAGCGAGAAGAAAGGAAGGAATAGTTAAGGTGTCGACTATTGTGAATTTATCTAAGCTCTGAGCACAAACCCCGCTCCGTGTCGCAGAGGCTGAAGCGCTTCTCGTTTGCGTAGGTGCCATCTCCTCCACCCGCTCATCGATCCGACTATAAAAAGACCTCCACACGTGGCGTTAAGCAGACATGCGCTGCTTTTTCTATCTACTGAAAGCTGAGTTCAGGAAGCTTAGACGTACACATGAGGGGCATAGGAGAGTAGTGCAAAGGTTTTGTGCTATATTTTTTTTTCTTTGGTGGGGGGGGGGGGGGGGTCACAAAGGTTTCGGTTTATTTCGCATTCTTTTTGGAAAGACATCAGCGCCCTGGCATATATGTTCTCTTTGACCAGAAGCTCGCGCTATTCTGAATAACGGGAACAAAATTGGATCGCAACTAGACCTAAGAAGACATTCGGAGAGCGAAGTTGTCGTCGTCTGTGCACGAAACGGATTATAATAATCCCGTTTCTCGTTCTGTACATTGTTGACAATTCTACGCGCGTTATTGTCGCTGTCTGCGTTGATGTCGCAAGTATGTTCTGCGGCAAAATCGGTAATGTCGGAGTATGCGCGAATAGGTGAGTGGGATATCATTTCCACAAGCAAAATACGTGTAAGCTCACTGGCACAGGTTCGTACATTCAAATACTGCTTTATCATCCAGAAACTACCCCTCCGCATCAATTTTCGGGTCATTGATTGGCATTTTATAAGATCAGCCAAAGAAAGACCACGTCGATAAGAAATAAAGTTTACGGCGTCAAAACAGCACTTTTATCAATGACAGCGCTCTAGAAGTTGTATATCTCTTGCAAAACTTTGCTTTAAAATTCCCCATAAATGCCATTACGCCGTCACCACGCTAGCACCAAGTTTACGCTTATCTGTAATGCCATGACCAAACAATACCAAGTATTTTGCAAAACAGCGAGGAACAACATTTTTCCTTCAAGTTTGATTTTTTTCTAAGGAAGAGTGCACTGTATTCGTGCCAAGGTGTCATAAGATGGATATACGAAAACATTGAAGGTCCAAGCACAGTGTTCCAGTGTAGCCATAGCAGCGAAGGAAAGCAGCTGTCCTGGCAGGCAATGCAAGTCTCGGTAGCTACCCATGCGAAGCTTAGCAAGTGCGCTAACTCAGTTAGCACACAGTGAGCAAGGAAGACACAGGTGAACGCGGATAGTGTCCGGGGTCGGCTGCAAACCGACCGCACATGGATGACGAACGGGTGGCGCTGAAAAGACGTCCTGGAAACGGTGACATCTGCAAGAGACGATGCTCTGCTGCGCGCGTGTGCGAAGCGCGTCGAGGCCTACAGATCTCATTAGCGCAGACCCGGTGTAGCTTCAAGCTGCTGCTTTGATTAACGCTGCGATGTCGTCTGAGAGAGCTGCGTGCCATGGCTAGGTTCGTTTCATGCTTCTGATGGCGGTAACTTAAAACAGCTTCCCTTCGTTGCCTGTCTGCCCGAGTAAACTGACAAGTAAAACCCAGCACGCATTGCCCAATCGAGCGCGTGCGATTCGCTCTCGCACTTTACTAAGTGCCGTGCCAAAAGGCGGCAGAGAACGGTCCTCAACATCTCTGACCCTTGAAAGATGGTCTATAGAAAGTCTATAGACTTCTCATAGACTCTATTGCCTTCCTCATTGATATTTATTTTGTCTACTCATAGTCTATAGAATGTATATAAACAAAAGTCTACTAAAACTGTATGGCCATAAAGCTATGATTGTGTATAGACTATAGAATTTGTGTTTCCTACAGACTGTTCTCTAGGGTTCGTCTACAAAGAGTCTATAGAATTTATAGACAGAGCCTATGGACAGTCTATAGACTGTCTAAAGAAGTTTTTGTAAGGGGAGACCAATGAGCGAGAAAAAGAGGCTTCGCCGTTCGAGGCTGCTTTGCGTTGAGAAGGCACTCGAAGTCTCGTAAGGCACGCTCAAGCAGGTATAGGTCCACTCTGGCGGATAAGGCTAGACCACAGCCGCAGAAGATTGGCCAATGGCGTCTGAATCCAAGTTAACTTGCCTGCAAATATTTAATTAAGGTAATGAGATATCTGCCACTGTCCCTGCCTAGTTCACCTGGAGACGTTAGAATTTATATATAATTCCCGGGAATTAAGTATTTTCTACACCTCTAACTTTCGGCCGCGGCGCTGTTATGCTTTAAAGAAAGAGAAGGTTCGTCGCGCGCACAGTCGTGTCTGTGAATGTAGTGTCGGGCCCTTTCGCTTCAGTGAAAAATTAGAGGAGACACTTCAGCTCCACCTTCAGGGTTTGACGCGATAGCGTATTGAATTAATTCCCAAATATGCGGAAGGACGTTCTCTACTTAACATTCATAGGTCCGTGGGGGTCCCCATGTCCCCCCCCCCCCCCCTGGTACAGTGGTGCTGCGGTTAAGCGATGCGCCACTGCCCTGCGGTGGCAGGCGCTCCCAGCGGTGGACCTTGTGCTGCACAGGTTGCTCTTCCCGAGCTTCCACTCATTAGTTAAACTGCCAGCTGCCACGGTGGGCAGTTTGCTCACTATCCGGTGGGCAGATTGTGATGACCCCGAAAGGTCACCTGACCTATGTGGCCTACCTACCTCTTAGGTTGCTCTCTGGGCACCGCCTGCCAGAGCCATGTTCGAGATTTTTCGCTCACAACACAATGACGCCGACAGCAAGGACACCGGATTTTCTCGGGAACGGGGCCTTCGCGGTTCAAAATCCCAGCTAAACGCCAGGTTTTTACCTCCTCACTAATCAAAAGTCACCGGCATGCCGACGCATTGTGCCATTCAATCCATCAAAACATTTCTCGGACGCATGCATGCTCGTTAATTTTTACCATTTCCATTTTGTGGTTCTGCAGTGAGAAAAGTACGCACGATGGAGACGCGCCACTATTTGAAAAAGCTGTCAATTAGTTCCGATCCTTCATTTACGCACGCAGAGCGAAGAAATCCAGACAGCGAAAATAGAAAAATAGGGATGGACCTCAGGCTCGCGATTCGTAAGCGCTCACATGAGCACGTCTATGCGGCCATGAGTGGGCCAAAGTCGTATCTCGCGAGTATGTGACAAGGTCCTACGAAAACATTGCAGCACTGACTAGCATTAAGAGTTCCGACGCAAGCACTAGTAGCGAATTAGTGCGCAGAATTTTGAGGAACTTAATGCCAGAAGGAGAGGGCAATGGAGCCAATAAAGAAATTCGGATGGATTTGATCAGAACTAAGTTAGGTTTTTTTTTTTTACTCAACTGAGTGGTGTTATGTATAAGTAGTTGAAACAAAATAGATGTCAGACTAATGCCATTCTTACAACATGTGATCAAACGCAGCTTAACAAATGGGTATGAAAGCTTCAAGCATATCGCACGTAATGTCACGCAATGTCGAAGTGCGCTGACAAGGATTAAAACTGCCACGTAATATTTTGCTGCCTCCTCGTAAAAAATAACCAATGTCCTAAACTTTATCTATTGAATCATCTTATGCAGAAGAATAACTTAAAGGAGTACAGACACAAAATTTCGAAAGCAAAGAGACGATATGATTTGTTTCAGAGGCATCAGGTGATGCGATGTAGCAAGTTTCATTCGCAGGATTTAAGTGGAATATGTCGAATGTTGCCCGTGCAACCGCTCGGAATTTCCACCCGAATCGAGGGAAGTCGGGGTGCACTTTCCCCAATTATTGTGACGTCAGCAAACCCAGTGGTCGTTCACGGCAACAACCAATGCTTCAAGGCGGCACCCACATCACCAGCATGTGGTATCCCAGGTTGACAGGTCGAGAGTGACGTCAATGTGCTCTCAAAGGCTCGCGCCGACTTAAACCGAAACTACCGGTACAAAATCGTTTGTGTTAATTAATTATTCCCGCAGTGTACTGGTGTTTTGAGCTTTCCTTCGGAACGCTTAAATACATTGGCGAGTGCATCTTTTAAATAGGTTGTTATCTGTAATTGAAGAACAGTTTCTCGAAACACAAAGCATGCGAGGAGTGACTTCTGACAGCTATCTGTGATCTGTCACGCAACACCTTTTTTTACAGTGTAAAGAAGTAGGATATGAAGAATGCAAACACAAAGAATGCACGCGGAAATCCGCATGCAGCCCATTCGTCAGATGCCGTGTGGCTTCGAAATAGCTGCAGTATGTGCGCGTGCCTGTGCATAGTAGTTGGCGCTCATCTCGTACTTAAACATTCAGTTGTTCTTCATCACTTTGATTTCACAAGCGCAGTTTTAAAGCTGTTATACTAAAACCTTCATACCAGTCTTGGACGAATATGCCTCACATGCTTACTGTATTCGCCTAATTCTGACTAGCCATAAGGAGTGAACATAAACGCGCACTTCTTTGTACTAGTATTTTAATATGTAACAAACCCACTGCATGCGTTTACGAAAAAATGGCAATCGTCACAATGGTTCTCACGTGGCAGTGCACAAACTCTCAGTTCGTGCTCAACCTCTCTTTATCATGCGAGAACGTTCCTTCCGCGCATCCCAGGACCATCTTTGTTTCGACGGTAGGCACACACTATAGATGGACGAGCATCAGACATAAAATGCTAGTTTGCACAAAGTAAATTGACAAAAGCGTCTATTGAGCTCTCCTCTCGTGATTCAACCAAGCTCACTTCATGATGAACCAGTTATAATGCTAACAAAGCAACAAAGATATTTTTATTTTCCTGAAAGCAAGCAGTCTTGTAATAACTGAGAAGTCTCCGCTGCCGAAGAAAGTACAGGTATCATGCATTGCAGGCGCGAAACCCACATGCAGAGAAATACTACTAAAATAAAAGAAAACTTTTCAAGAGAGCTGAACTAACAAAAAGAAGCGCTAACAGAGCACAGTGGCCGAAATAGAATAAAGGCAAAAAGTAAACGAAGTACGGTTTGCATACAATCTACATATTAGTCTCCTGGGATTTTTAGCCCTTCTTTACACCGCATCCTTAAGCACCCGTGCCGATGCACAATTTTTCCTAGATTCTGTGCACGGGCTTGGACGTGTGTTATTTATGGTTTTGCATGATCTTTTCTATTTTCGTGTAAAGTCGAGATAGTGAGGCAAAAGCGTGTAATGAGCTATGTGATGGGGCTAGCAGTCCCTCCTCACGCCACTTCTTTTCAAAGGAACTTCCATTGTAAACATAATTTTGAGAAGTTAGAAGGAAACAACTTTTATTGAGGCAAACGCGATGAACCTATTCCTGCCTCACAGAGGTCATGTAGAGTTGCGGAGGCGATGTTTTGACAACTAAATGTCGAATGCTCCAAACTATTCTTATGCACATTGCTGGACTGATTGTTATAATTGTCCTTTCATATGTATGTATGACCGCCGGCCACTCCGTATCCCCCCCCCCCCCCCCCCCCCACGCTTTATGAATGTTCCTACGGCACACCTAAAGGTTAATAAATGAATGATGATGATGACGATGATGATGGTGATTACGATGCAAGACTCTCTCCGCATGCGTCGGTGGTTCGCAAGTTGCGCCAAGTGCAGCCAGCAAAAATAACCGATGATTAAAAAAAAACCCTCCGAAGTGCATACTGCTTCCAAAGTTTCGTCCTGGATAAGGTAACGTCACTCCTGACATCTCCATCAGAGAACGGTTGCATACAAAACACGTCATCCCTCCTTTGTTTATATAAATGTTGGCTTGCTTAATATATATCCTCACGAGCCCCTCACCACCCTAAACATGACTGCTCAGTACGCTGTTGTCACGGGATGGAGTGCAGGCGAGAGAAGAGAACAAAGCACAGCTGTATTAGTTTTTCCACTCTATGCATCAACAAAAACTCCAGGTGACTGCAAAAGTTTTCTTTACTTGCTAGCGCCCAGAGTAGAATTACACAGATGACTGCGGGAGCTAAAAATAAATTAAAAAAACTCGAAAGTACGTCAGAGCTCTGCCTCGAGGATATGAAGGAAGCGATAGCGTTAATGGGTCAATGCCGCATATATGCGGCATTCGTCATTTTCTACTTTAAATTCATACATGCCTGGGAGTCCTAATACTACTCCTGGCGCAGTGGTGCAGCGATTAAGCGATGTCGCACACTAATATAGATTCCACCTGTCATGGTGATCAGTTTCCCCACAATCGGGGGGCAGGTTGTAATGACTCCACAAGGTCACCTGACCATGGTGGCCCACGTATGTTGCTGGTTCCTCCTTCCGTTCCTGCTGCCAGGCTTCAAACGGCTTCAACCGACGCTGACGCAGGGAAATTTTTTTTCGATATGGTGATACTGACGCTCTTGCGTTAAAGAAATCATGCGAACGATATCGGTACTTATGCTCTATCCTGAAGTGAGAGCCACGGCTTCCTTAGCTGCGTGCCGTACTTGCAGGAAATCGGCAGGTATTGCGATTTCTCTTGTTCCAACTCCACTGGTAATTAGAATCACACGTGTCTAGGCTGACCAGAATTGAGTTCTGCGATACGGGTGGCCAAAGAGGCGCTGTACTCAACTACCTCTGGGCTCGTAATGCAGACCGTCGTTTGTACGGCCGCCGTAAAAGCATTCTTGATGGACAGCGTTTTAACGTGATAGCGTTAAAGAACCCGTTCAGGAGAAAATTCGGTGTCGGTGTTGGTGTCGGCGTCGGCATTGTGAGAGAAAAATAACGGACATGACTGTGGCAGATGGTCCCCAAAGAGCAACACAGGAGGCAGGTGTGCCACCTAGGTCACGTGACCTTGCGGCATCATCACAGCTTGCCCACAGGATAGTGAGGAAGATGGGCACAGTGGCAGGTGGCAGTTAAATTAAAGATTGGTCGCTCGGGAAGAGAAATGTCACTGCCGGGAGCCCATCGCAAAAGCTCCACGCCGGGAGCACATGCCATTGCAATGTAGTGGCGCGTCGCTTAACCCCTTCACCAGTGCACCGGGAGGGGTATGAGGACTCCCAAGGATGTATGAATGTAAAGTAGAGAATGAGCTTCTGCATATATGGGAATTAACCCATTACCTTAACGCATCATACCCTCAAGGAGGATCTTAAATGCCCCCTCCAATTTTTCACTTCTGCAAAGCAGGCGCACGCACGACTGCAGTGCATTTGTGTAGAGTGCTTTCATCACAGGTGCTCACCATTCATCGTTTGATCAGTCATACACTTCGATCAGAGGAGCCAGCTAAACAAGTAGCCGATGGGGCATATTTCAAAGAGGCATCACTCAGAGATGCTCTTTCTGTTCCCCCATATCGCTCAATAAGTGCTTGCCGTCACATTTCAGTGTCATTAGCGAACAGCGCTTAGCAAACAGAAAAAAAGAATCCAAATTCTCAAACCATGCCTATAACTTCTATCAGCTCATTGGTCTAAAGGAAAACATTACATCAGAAAACAGAGGAAGACGCAGTTCATTTTCTGATACTTAGCGGTTTTCTAACGAGCGTTCTAACAGATAGAAATTAATGGAAGTTTCTTCCGGGTAGGTTTTCAGGGCTGAAAGAGTGGACAGAAAAGATCATTTTTCGTGGTATTTAAATTTGAAAAGAAATAAAGTAGCAGAAAAATAAACAACATGAAACAAACATAGTAGCGTGGCAGAAAGATTTAGTCAAGTGTTCTGGCAACAAGACAAAGTGAATGAAAGCCAGATTCTCAGTTTTTCTGCCATCACGAAAAACCTGGTTTCGCAAGTGTAATGCTCCGGGGCCGGTTAGTCTTCCTAGTGGAATCATCGAATCGTGCAATTTGTTCTGCGTGAAGCTATGCGACTTCCTTACTTTGCTGTTCCGATCGGCGCTCGTCTATTGCGGAAGGAAGCTCTCCGTCCGTGCCTAATTAGAAATCGAGAAGACCGTTAATTACAGTTCAGAGCTTCAAACTGCTGCAGCGTAAAATGGTAAGGAATTGTTCTAGAGGCAGAGATAGAAGCACACGAATCCTCGACCGCAGCACTCTTCTTTCGAAGTATCCACTTCAATTATTATATGTTAAAATTTTCACTCCTTATATGGTAATGTCGGCGATTTATATTATATTTCGAAAGTAAAAAAAATTACTTCAAGGAGAGAAAACAGCCGTTTCTAAGAGCACGTCGTGTACGTCGAGCGCGTTCCTTGATTGTGAAAGAGTGCCTTCCTGATAAAGACAGTAAATGCGGATAGTCCCTTTTGATGAGGAGGAAATATTATTTCGGTATTATTACTTCCATAAGTACAGCGGATTTGGCGGCATAGCGAAGAAGACACCCAACACACAGAATGCTGGCTGGCAACTAAATTGATTGGATGGCCAGCACGCTTTTTATGCCCACCGGTGACCAGCAAAGAAAAGTCACACAAAAGCAATGTTGTGTGTCTTCTCCTCTGTGCCTTCTTCTGTGCCATCAAATGAGCTGTAGTCACGGAAGTTAAAAACCTACTTGCCCAACGGATTCTACTGGGGTATTATTGCGAACCTCTTTATAGGCTATCAATATCGCATAGCCCTCAATTCAAAGTGCTTTTCACTACACATAAGTCAAACACAGAATTATTTCTGAAAATAGTTAGTTAGCCTCTTGCGTTAACGAAAATCAATCGAGGCACGCGATAAAAACAAATGACGGACGACATCACGAGGTGATAAAGATTTAACGAGTTGAATTAGGTGTGCTAGCACTTCGGTTCTCACTTCGGTTTCGGTTCGAATTTCGGTTTTTCAAAGTCAGGCACGCTTCCAACAAAAATAGGCGAAATCGGCGAGTCGGGGCCTTAGTGCTAGTGCACGACGACTCCCCAGAACCCTTAAGCTCTCTCTTAAGGGCATCACATGATAGCGTTAATGGGTTAATGCCGGTGTATGCGGAATTGGTCATTTTCTAATTTACACTCATAGATCCCTGGGTGCCCATACCCCTCCTGTCGCAGTGGTGCAGCGGTTAAGCGATGCGCCACTGCCCCGGCACGTGTATGTTTCAAACGCATCCACCAGCAGAGCTTGTGAGACCCAGGTTGCTGTTCCCGAAAAACCTCTCGCGACCAATCATTAATTTAACTGCCACCTGTCGTGCCATTGTCACGCGTCACGGCAGTCATCATATCCGCTTGCATAGACCCTTCGAATGGTAACGCATTAATCAAATGTTCGGTGCCTGTCAAAGGCCGCTGTATAGCACGATAACGCAGCCGCAGAAAACAATCCCCAATATTTTCGCAAGACATTGATTGGTTCAAGCCTTCATGAAGACGTGAAACGCAGTCATTCTTGTACGGACATCGCAAATGAGACGACGGTAATTTAGTGGGTCACCCGCTCGGCCACGTCATGGTAAAGTCCTGATTAGGCAGGCATTTAACAGTGCGCGAAACAGTGAAAAACTGAACGGTAAAAAACTGTACTCTTCATCTAATTAGCACTATTAGTTGGCCTCCTAAGCTAAATTACAAAGTCACGCAGACTAGGCAGATTCGTTCTTTTGCGAATGTACTGTCGCCCTAAGTAGAGCTCGAAACGTAGACTCAGTCCGGAATGAAACGTGAGCAGCGCCTGTGGGCAAACGTAATTATCATACCTGCGTGCTCTCAGTTGCAGTTTAAAACATGCCTAGTTCAAGTTTCTGGGTAAAAGGTCAGCCGAAATACTTACTCGTAAACTGGCTGTAAAAGAATATTTTCCTGCGAAGTAGAAAAGCATGGGATATATGTGTTCGCGTTCCATTCCGGCTTCAGTTTACATGAAATCGCAGCTCTCAGCAAAAAGAAGAGCGAGTAATTTGCAAGTAACGCATTTAGCCGCCAATCGAAGTACCCGTCTCTGAATAGCCTCTGCCCATTTTTTCACCGCGTATCACCTTAAGAGAGCAGCTTCTAGGAAATATTAGCATTGGAGCACTGAAATGTTAGCACTGGAATCTTAGCACAGTGACGTATCACCTGACATGTGACGATATGAATGGAGTCACATCTGGGGGGACTATCTGTACATGGCGACAGTGCGCAGTCATGTGACAACGGTCGCACAGCTGCCCTCTCTAGCAGCAAATATCTCCTCTCGTGTTCTCCAAACAAAGCAAATTCGAACAACAGCAGCAGCGACAAACAGCTCTCGCTGAGTTCTGGGTGTTCCCAACAACAATAAACGCTAGTATAATTTTTCACACGCTATAAAGCTTGAACTACATTGCGACTACCACCCATGTGGTGATGGTGGACTGCATGCTTGACTACCAGCAGGACACAGCGTAAAGTCGTATTTTTCACTGCAACAAACACCAAGGTGATCCCCAGCTGCAGACGCCGCGCCCCTTTGGACACGGCGAAGCCTCAGTAACTCGGCCAACGAAACACCGCCACCTCGAGTCAACGATAAGAAGTCACGCGATACTGAGCACTGTGAAACAGCGACGCCCATGCATTAGTCGATTATTCATCGGGGCAGTCGAACACGCGATTCAATTCTGTTTTGATTTTTTTTCAAGATAAACTGCAAAATCCAGAGTGCGACAGTCTCGGTGTCACAAAGAAGTAAGACAGGAGGTGGAAGGAAGAAGGACTGACGTGTGGTGGTCAAGCCGTCTTGATACGCGAAGCGCGACGGCCTTAACGAGCCGCTTGCGTGCGACTTTGTAGCTAGAGGCGAGAACGGTGGAGACACGACGGCTTTACCATTCCCGGCGTATTCTCACCTCCCTTCTTCAATTGCTCTCTCTCTCTCTCTTGATCTGCCTCGCTCTCTCTGGCACTTTTTTTTCCTCCCCATAACAAACGGCTCCCTCCATCCTCACAAAACACATGGCCGTGTCACATGAGCGGCAATTACGTGTCCGCGCTTGGGATGACGCCTGCAGGCGCTGCCCGAAAGAGCAGCGCTTCCGCCCGTGGGCGCGAGGGCAACGTCTTCACTGTAAAGACAAGATCTCAAGTCTTGCAGCTGCGGCGATTATTTCTTCTGCTTGTGCCCAAGCAGAAAACTCTTCGTTTACATGCTGCCCGAGAACGTTGTTCGCATAGGCCAGCGAACAGACGATCGCACGAATATACCCGGCGTTGTCATGATATTCGGTTGTACCTTGCTCTTGTAGTATCTAGATTGTGCTCTCTCGGTAAGCTGGGAGAGAGGTCGTGAAAGGTGGCTGGGTGCAGAGACACGGTTATCGCTGTCTCTTCCAGGGACTACAAGAGTAGGAAAACTCTAGGAGTGTTTTCAAGGGAGCTAACAAGTGTATTTGCATCAGCGAGGTGTTCTGGAAAACTTCCGCGTCAGGAACAAAACTCATACCAGGTGTTTCAGAAAAGGTGGTTACTAATTATTAAAAATAGGGTTTTTGAGGTAAAGAGAAACTTTCTGCGGCAAACTAATAGCAGTGTTCGCTCACGTCAAAAAACAGGTGCGTCATGTTATTTAGTAAAGTGACTAAAAATTCTAATAGTTAACTTTTTAACTACTACTGATAGGCGCCTGACTGCAATTAGAGATTTGTAGCTGGCCGTTGCCATATCAGTTTTTAGAATTCCGAGAACACGAATGCCGTCGGAGCTGTGGCTTGACAAAATTTGGCTCTTTCGGCTAGTTACGCGTATTAGAGGGGTTGCTTGCGTGCATGTTTTTCGAAAGCGAATGTATTTTTGCCCTGATGTAGTCAAATTTTGTGGAGCCACAGTGGGAAGGGTAATCGGTTTTCGAAGTTCTAAAAACTTACATGGCTATTACTAACGGGCGGCTACAAGTCTCTAACCACAATAAGGTGCTTATCTGTAATAGTTAGAAAGGTAAATATAAGAATTTAATTAATTACTTTAGCAGTTAACATGAATCGCCTGTTTTTTAACGTCCGCCAACATAGGTATTGCTATGCTGAAATATGCACCTCTTTACATCAACCCCCCCCCCCCCCTTTTTTTATATTAGCTATCATCTTCCCTGAAACACCTGGTATAACTCTGTACGCACAATTCGGCGCGTAGTTCCTTAAGGTTCCTAATGGCTGCGTGCAATGTGCGCTAGAATTTTATCTGGTATTTGTCAATACGGAATAGAATTGCAAAAAGACAATTCCAAAACTTCCGTCTAATATGCGTGCACCATGTCGTTGTATGGCTCTCTTTCCAGACGCTGAGTGTCACTTGCTAAGGCGTCGGTTATAGTTAAAAACATCTCAACATTGACGTCACCTGTTTTCAGTTTCAACGCCTCTTTAGTCACCGATATTTTCAAAGTTAAATCGCCGCTGTTTCAGCGGCGCGCACCACTTTTTTATCCTGTACAATTTTTCTCTGACTTAAGCGTCAAAATCCTTGGGGAAAAAAATTACCTGTTTTTTTGGTCACCTCTCAGCCTATACAGTACACTATTCACCACGATTTTTTTCCATGGTTTCTTCTCAAAGATGGCCACTAACGTCACAGGCCAGCAACCCTGGCATAGATTCCCGGATGACGTGTTCTTTCCTTTTACATCAAACGTTGTTAATGGCTCTCTTCTGGAGTGAACGGCATCGTCGCTGGCGTAACGCATCACATGAGCATCTCGTGGTCACCTGAAGGTGACGTCTCCTGCGAATAGAACCGCCAGAGGGCGCTACGCGCCAAGTTTTAGCGGCGTAACTTCATTTAATCGCAAACAGCCATAGCAAAGATCACAAAAGCAGAAACAGCGGCATGGCTAAAAGGCATAATAAAAAAAATGTAATAGAAAAGGTCTTTTTTGTCCTTAACTGCACTGTTTCCTACGGACAGCAGAAGCCACACATCCAGTAAAATGTCCTCTTAGACCGTTAGGAAAGCGGTCTTATTCCTCTCTAACGCAGGCAGCAAAACTGAAAGAGAGGTTATCGAGGCGTTCCTGATTGCCAAAAGGGGTGACGACTGCGTTAGCTCGCCCTCGTTGTCGCTATCGAGACAAGAGATAGAGTTTTTAGAAGGGCATGTTCGTGTTTGCACACCGGCTCTGATTGTCCTGCAAAATTCTGCTGATGTTTTCTATCCTCGAGCCCTATGGCGATAGTGTTTTTCTTGTTATGTTCGCGGGCCTTATACACAATGTGTTTTCTCAAATAGAATCAATTGGAAGTCTGCGCTTTGTCTGTCCCTTTGTGTGCCTTACGTCCCGTCTTGTTCTCACAGTTTGTACTCGTTCTCTTGATTATGAACCAACTAGCCCGCCAATACGTCCTTCCTCATCATTTACACAGTGTGACTGTTTTAGTTTTTAAGTGACGTCCATGCAGGCGCATGTCACCTTCAAGAGAGACACGTTTTGTTTCAACGAAGAATCGTAAACAAAAGCCCGGTTACTTTTTTTCTTTCGCGAATACCAATTCATTCCCTTTGCCCACCGGCAGGCTGAAATTCTGCCAGAGCGGAGACATACGATCAGCATTCTAGGAGATCGAGGCGATAAACAAGATCGGTGCGGCATAGAGGCGCCGACATGAAAGTTCCGCGCCAGGCCTCGGGCGCCACGTTCATTCTCACACGCCCCAACGAAATAACGCGAACACGAGCGCGCACGTCTATTCGCAAAAGGTGCGGTTCCACAAAAAAATATATACGCGTGTGCCTACTCGAATAAATCGTCTGGCAGAAAGAAATAGACTATGCTCTACCACCGGCACTATGTTCCCATGCGGCGGGATGAATGGAGCGGCTACGAACGCCCCCAGGCGAAGAGAAGAGCAGCAGAGGAAGGGTGGTGTTCTACACGTACACGACAAAGAAACAGGCCGAAGGTAAAGGGCGCCAGCGAGGAGACAGTTCAAACGGGAAAATAGGGGCATAAAGGCCTTAGGGCCTTTCTCACGAAAAGCACGAAAAGGACTCGCGGCAAATTAATCAAGGTACAGAAAGCTGAGCAAGCACTCAATGACAAAAGAAATGGCCAAATAAAAGTAGTTTCACACCTCCCAACTGTTAAATGGCGCACCGCTTGTAGCATTTCAAGCGCTGGCAGGTTTTTACTAAGATACTTAACGCACAAAATTTGTAGAGCAAGGCAATTTAGCTGCACTTAATTGAGCTTTCGACGGGGAGAGTAATTAATGAAGATGTGAACAGAAGTATGTACACAGGAGTTTTGGCCTCAAAGAGCAGTGATCTTCGTGTAGTCGGGTGCAAGGCAGCAAGTACGTTTCACTAGTGCAGCATTATCAGCTGGCCTCTATGACGCGCACCTGTTTAACTAGTGAAGAACTAATGCTGTATGCCAGGTTAGGACTTCAGGCTTACGGGCGTTATTCGCGCAAGTATGGTGTTCAGGACATGAGTGTTGAATACGAGCTACCGGATATACGCGGAAAACCAAGACGTCCAACGGATTAAATTATCTCGGTGCCCAGGTAACTCACTCGGGTGTCCGCCGCTCAAATGGACAAAAAGCGCCGGGAGCCTCCTAATCATCTACATCCACTGTGTTCTACTAGCAGCATACACAGTAAATGCTGAAGGGAATGTTCAGGCCGCCAAACAAAAGAAAGAAAATGAATTCAGGTTTTGCATAAAACCATCTCAACAACGATAAACGATAAACACAGCATCTTTCTATTCACGCGTAACATGCGCGTGTAACTACAGTCACTGAGAAATTTTTATGAGATACGGGCTTGAAGAAAAAAATCACGACGACGTGTCCAGACAGACCAGTTCACAAAGAGTCATGTAAGCATGAGGGCACATTCATATTCAATCCGCTGTGACGAATGCGAGCTGACTAGGTAGCATCATTTTCGCTAAAAAAAAATTCCATCAACAATCAGCGCCGCTTGTCTGTCTGCTTTTCTGCGTATGGTCCTTTAGCACTTTAAGAAAGAGCGTTGGCTCCTTCCCTTATACTATAGGCCAACCAACACGGTACTGTGCCCGGCAGTGCTGCAATATTTTAATCCGGCTTTTAACGGGGACTGCCCGCATCGTGGATGCGCGTTCTCGGACGTGTACCACATGGTGTGGGCATATCCCTCTAATCCTGCTTACCTCCTATTCCCCAAACCTACCCGAGAGAGCTGGGAGGCTGCCCTGCTCGGCTGCTCTACCTTAGAGAGCTAACGAGCTCTCGTGGCTAGGGCCCGAGCTGCCGTGAAAGCCACAGGGGTCCCGGACTAGGCACCCCTCCTAGAATTTGTAAGGGGCTGGCCCTTAAGGCCAGTCCCCACTCTCTCTTGTAAAGAGCCCTGAATAAACGTTTTCCACCACCACCACCAGCTTTAGCACTGTTGAGGCGTAAGTATATAATGAACCAATTAGTTCATCTCCGCATTCTCGTGAATTTGTTACGCCTAAATGAAAATATCAAAAAACCTGGTGACGTAGATGAGGAATTTGAGTACACTATGTTAGCAAAATAAATGGACCGCACTGATATTATCTTCATGCCTGATAGAGCGGCCAGATGGACGCGTGTCATAAATGACCTGCATTCCTTCGAGTTAAATTTGGACCGAGCACTTCGCTCGGTCGATTTTGCATTGCGGTTTCTACTGCCCACCCCCTACGTTGTCTATGTCAATGTTGATGAATGGGTACTCCCGATAATGAGAAGCAATCATCTCTTTTCGCAGAGCGCAATGCCCGCCTCGGAGGACAGCCTCATGTTCCTAATTTCAACGTTTATTGTACATTTGGAGGCACGTGTTTCATATTATATGGACCACTTTCGCATTTTGTTTACGCTCTGTGTTTTCGAGGCACTGTAGGTTTATTCCCTTTTGGTCATGAGCGTAGTTGCAAATAGAGGCCCGAGAGTGTGCGATTCTCCTTGCGTTGACACATTGCCGTCCCTGTGGCCGCTATACGATCGTATGCAAACTGAAGCTGATCACTTTAGGCTTGATCTACGGGAAATAAAGTGCTCTATCACAGTTTATCTTCTTCGTTGCTTTGTTGCGCACCAACACTCATTTGACAACAGGTAATCTTCAGTAATACGAGACTAAGGGGCCTTTGACCGCAATATTGATAGAGGTAATGAAGTAGCCGTCAGACCAGGACAAGTTTGTTGGTTTGTTTGGTTGAAAGGAAAGCGATCACAATGGTATTAGAGGTAATTGCACATGTATAGCCTTAACTCACACGCTGACTGCGGCGTGTGTTTTAGCTTCAGACAGAAAAGGGCGCACGAACGAATGCCAGAAGTATTTACGTCAAAATAGACACGCATCGCGTTTTGACGAGCCGAAAGCCTTACACTGGCACACACGGCTAGAGAACGGTACGAAAAACGAAATAATAGTTCACTCGCTAAGGGAGGCTGGCAACAAGAACATAAAAGAAACGAAACTGTCGGGAAGTTCGAAGCGAAGTGATCAGCAGCCAGCGTCATTGGCGTCAGTTTTCCTATGTGTTCTTTACTTCTAAACACAACCCACAATCTCAAGCGCGCTTGCAAGGCGACCCTTGTAGGGAGCAAGCGATAGTTGACGCGCGTAGGAGGAGGAGGAGGACAGGCGGGGAGGTTAAGCGGGAAAAGAAACCGGTTTGCTACCATGCACTGGGGTAAGGGATGAGGGATGCGAGTGTGTTACTGGGCCATGGTCCATGCTATACTGGCAGGTCTGCAAAAGCACTGTTTCACTGGCGCCGTTTCTTTAAAGGGTATTGTAACGTCCTGACCCTACCAGAATGGATAAACTGAAGGAAAGAAGGCGATGAAAGAAAAAACTAGACCCGGAAGGCATTCCTCATTTCGTGTTTTCCCTTTCCGATATCTTAGACAAGAAAACCTGCAATGCGTACCCGCTGTCAGGCAAAGAATGGGCTTTCGCGTGTTTCGTACATTGCCTCCTTAGCCGCACGTACTTTCGGCCGTACTCCTCAGGCCTTAGCGTGTTCCTATGCGTAGACATAAGAGCAACAAAGGGTCCCTCTCCAGCAGCGCCTCTTCCGGTGGAAGTCACGTTTGGCGCTCACCGCTCCTGCGATGTATTGCACATCGCTCGTCAAGTTCATATTAGCAACTTTATCAAGTACGTTATTAAGTGAGGAACAAGAAAAGAAAATTGGATAATGGCAGCTCGTGGCAACACTAGCACTGATTCTAGCGAACCATGAGTTGAACGCTGCGTGATATACAACAAAAGTTCTACTAAATTCCCATTGTGTTGGTATTCAACACAAACGTAGCGAGCAAACACGGCTGCACATTCAAATGTAGCTTTCATTGTTTTGCTATGCTTCGTTCACGTATCTGGGGGCGTGGCTTAAGAATCGCAAGGAAAGCGGGTTTATTGCGAATAGAAGCACCATCAGCATCTGACAGCCCCGTTTGTGTCCTCAGCTCACTATAACCCCTTGGCCACACATGGCTTAATAAGCATTACGATAACCAAGCAGCTCAAGCGAGCAAAAAATAAATAATACTGGTATAAAAACTAAATTTCGAGCTGGAAAAATGTCCAAAACCCAACGTCGCGTGCGAGTGTTCACACCAGGTGCGATCCCATTAGTCTCTGCAACAAAGAACAAAGCATGACTGTCAAGAATTGTAATAATTACACATAAACAATGGTAGTTCTTTCAATTCGGGGGATGCTAAATTTTGCGCGTCATAATTATCATAATCTGTTTCTCTTTAAATGCCCAGATAGTGTCGCAAAAGGGAATATAAACTAGTATGTGTGAGCACGATACACACTGATCTGGTAAGAAAACGTTGAAATACTACCAACTCTAGTCGTCTCTCTCCCCGTTACAGTTGTTCACCATCCATTGCTACGTTTTGCGCTCTTCGCAAACTGCGCTTCGCCGTACTAGCGCGACTGTGTTTATGATTACATTACGCCAGCGAGAGCGGAGCAAATAAAACACACGTTGCAATGAAGTACGTACCTAGTTCTGTACAGCGGTCGCTGAAGCTACGCTGTTACAAGCTCCCTTTATTTTTTCTACGCATACGTGCGTGTGTGCATGGGCGACGATGGTCGATGCAAAGAGAGCCTCTGCGCTCTGTTGTTCGACTAATGGCTCGGCACGGCTGCTGTGCTCTCTGTTCATTCCGGCACGTGAGATTCCGACGACACTCAACATCAAACAAAGCGCGAGCGGCGTTTTGGAATTCGAAGTGGCGGGGGTTGTTATCCACTGGGTGTGGCTCACCAGACCAGGGTAATTAATATTTGCGAGAAAGCCAACCAACCTTTTCGTAATATATAAGTTCTTCTAGTGTTGACGGAAGGGAGACAACTAGACACAAAACGCATGAATAGTGCCGACTTTTTCAACATAGAAGACGCCATCTTTACATTGCACCGTCACATTCAGTTGCTGCATTCTCCATGAACACGTCCGTGCTCTTTGTCGATTTCCAGGGGAGGGTGCACCTGCATTTTTATCCAGGTAAGCTCTGTAGTGTGACCACGAAATAGAGAGCCCAAAACCTCTCGTGCCAGCTCGCCCCACAAAGCTCTTCTGCATTAAAAATCTTACCACGCTGTGCAGACGCTTCCCAGGCCCACGAAGAAATGGCTAAAATCATTCAAATTTTGAAGGGCTACACAGCACGTGGGGCTTTTGCAAGGCACTGAGCTTTGGGACTCCAAAAATGTCGGTTGATACGATGCTTCCGCTTTTGCAGACTTCTATAGTGACGAAATGTTAGCGCTCGGTCCTGTGTACTCCTCTCAGTCCGAACACGTATTCGCCTTTAATTTTCAACGAACAAAAGACGCGAAGTTGGCAAGCTCAAAACTAGCGCCGAATGGCGATACGAAGAGGTATCTCACAGGACAGGTGGATACCGTTTTACACACGACGATCTCCGCGCCCATTTGGCCATGAGTTACCAATGGGCTAAAGCGCGCTGATCCCTCATTATTAAGCTGTATCCGTGAACATTTTGTGCGAGCACCAGAGTGGATATCCGGGACAGGGATGTCGGCATTGTCTTTATTCTGGCAGCTGTTATGGCGACCTACACAGCTATATCATGAGCTTCCCTGAACAAGACGGGAACGGGCACGGCCCCTTTGTTTCTCTGAAAAGAACTGGGTTGCGACATGGCTCAATAGAATCTCGTCGTTTTCTCATGGTACGCTTCACGATACCTTGAACGTAACAGAAGTGCCTGCGCCTTGCAGGAGCGTGTACAAGAGATATTTCGCTTTCGCCTTTTATGCATTCAAACAGGCGCAAAATAGATGGCTCATACGGAATAATCGCTCAAACCGCATATATCTGAAATTAAAACGCATTCGTTGAATATTTGCGAACTGTAGCAATAGGAAGTTTGTTTAGTCTGGATACTGTTCCCTAGCACTGCAGTATAGATATATTTAGTTTGGAGTTTTTAATTAGATTCTTGTCAACAATCCCTACCGTAGAAAGAGAGTGTAAAAGCTAGTGGTCACAAAACTCTAATAAACAAAGCTAACGTGATCGCATGAAGGTGTACGGGATGTTTCGCACATTGTGACTAAAAAGGTTTCAGCAGTAATCGGTGTGAGGAGGCGCACATAAGCTATATGCCTAATTAGAACTGTGTTCCGGAGGGTGTCCTCTTAGCGTTGGGAACACGGTCATCCCGTAGCTTAACATAAAGCCTCGAATAAATGGGTACGTCGATATATGCAATTTGGCACCATGCTAACGCAAGCCCAGAAAATTTAGATAAACGATTCTAGTTTGCCCGACCGCGGGGATTTCGAATGTTTGATTCAAGAAAAAGAAAACTGGATCTGAGGAAAGGAAACGGCGCAGTGACTCTCTCACGTATCTCGGTGGACACCCGAACCGCGCCGTAAGGAAGGCATAACGGAGGGCGTGAAAGAAGAAAGGAAGAAAGAGGTGCCCGAGTGGAGGAGTGCGGGTTAATTTCGACCACCTGGGGATATTTAACGTGCACTGAAATCACATAGCACACGGTCGCCTTTTTGCGTTTCGCCTCCATCGAAACGTGGTCGTGGCGGTCGGGTTCGAACCCTGGTACTCCGGCTCATTAGCCTAGCGCCCTAACCACTGAGCCAGCGCGGCAGGTCAGCTTATTGGCTTTTATGGCCGACGGAAATACTTGGTGTGGGTAGAAGAAGTATTCTGCTGGTAAGATTTTGCAGCGAGAAGGAAGAGTATTGTCATGATAATCACCACAGAGTAAACTGCTGGGCTAGTTGGTTCATAATGCGCAATGGTGTTCATAATGCACACACACAACACCAGCGGTGTTGTATGTGTACCTACTTGCTTTTGTTCTGAGTCCGTTTCGCTGGTTCCACCTTTGATAATCACCACGTTCGCTCAGGATTCCAATTTAAAATCATCCCCATAAAGTTACGCAGTGTTCACTACTGAAGGCCAACAGAGGGCGCTAGTAGCTGAACAGCCAGGAAGAGAGTGCATGGCTACTCTCGACAGCAAAGGAAACCGACTTGCAGGCAGCTTCGAAGGCTATGTGCTATCACAGCGCCTATTTTTATCACAGCACGCTAATGTTACCAGGTTACGGATTCGGCGGGCGCATTTCGCAGCCAAGCTAACCAGCGCAGGTAAGCCAATTACCTGCACAATGGGGAACAATGCCGGTCGGAACAAGGAGGCAATCAACGGTGCGCCACGCACGCACCGAACACACACCCCTTTCCGCACGGAGTACGTTCGCCGGCTTCTCTGCTGATTGCAGGCCGGATTCGAGGCATCACGATAGTGGCAATGGGGTTCGAGATAATTAGCGTGTACCGTATATTGATCTAAGCGCTGATTTGCCTCGATTAGCTATGGTACGAAAAGAAAGAGGTGCGTCACTTTGCTTTACCAGCGTAGTTTTGGATAGTGCTTGGTTTGTTATGGCTGGCAGAAACGCCCCAGAACGATGAAATAGGCCTCTTGACTATCCATGCAGCAATATCACGAATAACAAAGTATAACCACAATAAACAATGCAAAGCCAAGATTAACAGTGCAAAACAATGGTCACACAGTGCTAGCGCACCTAATTCGTATTTGGCCTACCTACGCAAATCGACTGTCACTTTATTTTCATGTTCTAAGTCATCCTCTCTCTCAAGATAACGCAGCATGTAATCGGACAACTCTTTTGCGCAATCTGTTGAGTTTCAGAAAACAACTTCAAGACATATACCGCAGTACAAGGTCTTTATCATAGATATGAGAGCAGCGAGTAACGAACAGTGAGCGCCCACTGCTATATTCGAATAGTTTTTTTCCAGGCGTAGTCAGCAACTTGCGCATCCCATTGTGCCCCGCATGCCACTCACTGCACTCCGTCTTTCTGTCATTTCCGCAGGTTCTGTTTAGAATTTCTGTAGACGCGAAAGTGGAGTATACTTTGTCGCACGACCCTAATTATAAAAAATCAGTGATCATTAATCACAACCAAGCGCTGACTGTTTCAGCGGAACGGGATGGTCATAAATTAACGAACGAAAGAATTACGAACAGAAAGACTGCGCTTTGCTACACTTGTTTCATGCATTTTCTTACACTGCTTTCCCATTCGAGGCAGGCTTAGGAACTCGAAGCCTCCTCCGATGTTTATGGTGCTTTCAATGCTATAGGGGCGCACCTTTCTTTTTAATTTGTGTTCACAAAAAGAAAGAGGTTCTATAGAGGATAAAACGATTATCCTGAACTAATTTGCTGCAAGAACAGATTTTTACGTGACAACGCTCCACTTGTGGCCATAAAGCAGGCCGTAGTGGAAAGCTGCGGAGACATTTCAGCCATTTGGAGTGCTTTCTCTCTCTGAGGACAACTTCGTCCGCTTGTGTCTTCAGTACAATTGCATTCTATAGCTGTTTGTGGTGATGTTTGCATTTGTTCAACGGGAAGACATGCATTTATATTAAAATATATCAAAATATAAATTACATTAAATTATATTAAAAATTCTCCCACAAATGGATTTATATTTGGGGTTACAAGCCCGAAAAAGACCCTGTGATCATCTCTACGCGAATGCTGGTGCAGCCTAGCCTCA
Source organism: Amblyomma americanum (assembly GCA_030143305.2). Classification (NCBI taxonomy): domain Eukaryota; kingdom Metazoa; phylum Arthropoda; class Arachnida; order Ixodida; family Ixodidae; genus Amblyomma; species Amblyomma americanum. The sequence continues at coordinate 54,919 of JARKHS020031845.1, read as the reverse complement.
GGGCTCCGCGCACAAAGAGCTCTCCTGAAGAACCTCATTTTGCTGGCGGAAGCGGCTGGAGTTGAAAACGGCTGGAGTTGGCGCTACCAGTACAAAATTTTTTGCGCTTCTCTAGCTTTCAAAAGTTTGGTTCATATTGCAAACGAATTGTGTGTGATTAAAATTCGTTAATCTATCCATATTAGGCATCTTCGTTTTGTCCTCAGTGTTCCTCTAAAATTCGCCTGAATCTATGCGCCCGAGAGCTTTTAGCTTTCGGCTCTCGCAAGATATGCGTGCTGCGTCCATGCCTGAGCCACGTTCTCGCGCTCAGTACCAGAAGGCCATGGCGACTAATCATCGTGGCAGATGAACGGAAGGTGTTTCATAGCATTAGGCCGTCATAAGTGCGATAGGTAGTGTCGAATATTCCCAATCTATTTTATTCTGCACTGCGCACACGAGACTCAAGGCGTCGTCTTTTGATGTCTCCCGGCGTGCGCAATCACGCAACCATTCTGTTTGGAAAAGAGAGCATGCTGTTTGCTCAACTGAATGCGTGGAACTGTTTTCATACATTTTACGTGAAAACTTTCGCCCATGGTTCGATTTCGGTTTCTTCGTGGTTCGGTGCTTCAACTCAGGCCACCGCCTGCCAGTGGCACCCACTCAACCAACTGTGCTAACCAGAACGACAAACAGATGGTAAGTAAGACAGCACTGATGACACACATGAAGAGAGAGTGGTTTTGCTCTCAAAGCTTTTCATGAAATCCCTCAAAATGGACTATATTTCAAGTGAGACAATAGACATTCAGTAGTATGCATATTTAGCATGCACAGTATTTCTATGCGGGAAAACGGCTCCGGCACTCATTTTTCAAGTGAATGAAGCTCGAGAAACGCGTGGCATTCAAAAATAAGACACCCCTTTCTCCTCACCTTCTCCGCTCCCCTTCCCCCACACCTCAGTAGACAAGGAAAATGCCGGCACAGTTTTCCTCCTGTTATAGATATTTTTGGGGAGAAGGGGGAGAGAGATGAGAGGGCACAAAAATTTTTAATGGGCGCCATCTTGGCGGCCACATACTTTTACCTCGACCACCATATTGGATCATGACGTCATCATTGGCACGCGGCAGGTGATTGTTCCTACAATGCTATTGTAGATGGCGCTACAAGTCTCAATGCGAGATGTGCTGCTTTCTAATTGCTGCCAGAGATAGCGCTGTGATCTCAGGGTGGTAGCAGACCCCACGAAATCGCGAAACGTGATGAGTAAGAGCTAACGCTCTTAAAACTTCTCAGCGCCGCCTCACACTAGCGCCGTCTCTTCCTCTTCGTACCTGAAACAAAACAAATATTTTACGAAAATATCACAGGTCCAAACAACATGGGCTGTGATAGCATTGTTAATGGGCTCTCGTTCTAGCTCTCGTAGTTGTTGCTGTCCTCTGTTGGAGTGGCTCTAGGTTGCGGTTGTATTCGTCATTTTCTAAAGCTGCGCACATCCCTGAGCGTCTGGTGATCGCAGATGCAAGGGCAGCATTCGCATTCGCGCTCCGCTTCGCTGCAGGCCTGTCACGTTTGGCACGCGCTATTTTTACGAGGAAACTTACATCGGTCATCATGATCAAGGAATCTGGCCATGCGCATTGACTACCATGAGGTAAAGCGATAGAAATATTGATTATTATAAACGTATACATACTTATACCTGCAGGTTTATGACGGTTGGAGTACCACTGACCAATCGCCACCTCCTCTGCTATTGTTTTGTAGCGGTAGCTACATTACGGTAGCATTTCGAGCCTTCGCCGTGGCGGTGGCTGTGCCGCCACGCTGTCAAGTGGCTGGTCACGTGATGCGGAGCAGCTGCTGCTGCCGGCGGCTCGGCGCGCCGGCGAAACCGAGCTGCAACAACCGTGCGCATGCGCCGTGTGATGTGGGACGAAGATGAAGAAGGAACGCCTACTGAAACGGAGCGGCGCAACACCGACTTTGCCATTCAACTGAGCAAGTTCAACTCGGCCAGCTGTAGCTATCGCGTCACTCCAGGTTTAATCAGAGCTAAACCACCACCAATTTTTTTGCTCCGAGAGAGCGTACGCATGAATCACTGAATGAGGATTACTCCGTGGCCGGGGGCCAACGCCTGTAGCGCACTGCACTCCTCGCCCGACTTAGCCTGCGAAGCATGCTTCCACGGCAGGATGTAACCTGCAATTCTTTCGTCATTTCATAAGGACCACTCATAATCTAGTTTCTTATCCCCGCATACTTCTTAATCTCATCAGCCCACCTAGCTTTCTGCCGCCGCCTACTACGGTTGCCTTCTCTTGGAATCCATTCCGTTACCCTTAAAGACCAGCGGTTGTCTTGCCTTCGCATTACTTGCCTTGCCCAAGCACATTTCTTCCTCTTGACTAGGATGACATTAACCCGTGCTACTTCCCTCATCCACTAAGGTTACTAAGGGCTTTAAACAGCTTTATGCCATTGCCTTCGGTGCTTGTTTTCTTGCTGAAAAGCGCTCGGCAGGTTGCTAAGGAACATTTGCCGAAGCTGCGGTACGAATAGTGCGTGATAACGTGTGTCATTGGCCATCGCACGTGATGGGCAGAGCAGCGCGACAATGGCGTAGTCTACTCCAGCCGGAGGTGACGCCCACCCGCGTGCCATAGCTTCCATTGTCCCTCGGCCGAGAGAGATGAAGCACGCTGCAAAGAACGTTTTCTCCCGAGGAACACTCGTTTGGGCCACTATGCCGCAGCTATAAACCGCACGCCACGCCCCAAACTTCCTCAGTGTCCTTTTGTTGGTCGGGAGCACATTGCGTGGCATCCGCAGAGCCTCTGCCCTCGAAGAAAGTAGTGAAAGAATGCACTCCCATTACCACGACAGAACAGCCGCGACGGCATCTTGATGAAGCGGCTGCCGCCACCACTGGGGACATGTGGACGACCCTAGAAACTGTTGGGTTGTCTCTAGCATGAGGAACGGCAATGAACAAAAACTGCTGCGAAAGAAGAAACTCCGACGGGAACAGTAATACAAAGATTTTCTTTTGGTCACAAAATGAACATGCCTTACTATAAAGCAGCGTAAGATCCCATTTTTCTGTAGAAGCAAGGCATTGTTTTCTCTCCTCTGGTTATAGAAGACCCGAGGGTCACCTCATTGTGCTTTCGAGAATCGGGCGTCACCAAGAGGATGGAAGTCAGAAATAGGCGAGCGCGCGTGTCGCAGCTAATCGGAGCTCATCTGACGGTTGGGCTCTGAGCGCCTCACACACACAGTACCGTCTTCTCTTAAGATGCCAAGTTATTTATGTAGATGAGAACCGGTAAAAGAGAAGGAGAAGAAAAGCGGCCGGGGGGGGGGGGGGGGCTTATTACGGGGCCACCTTTGCCGTAGCTACCCGGCTGGCTCGGCCGATCAGTTTACGCTGGTCGTCCATGGTCGTACTAGAGAGAGCGGCTTTCAACTGGGAGGGGGAGAATCTGGAGGAAGGGATATGGGGTGTACCAAGTGAGTATTGGGGCATTCGCATGTCCAGCAGTAGAGGACGGGATGTGCGCCACAAAAAGGACAATTTGCGGAGAAGCGCGTGGGATAAGAGGGAGGCCTGAGCGCAAGATATGGGAAAGTTGCCTGAAGCTGGCACCAGAAGGTCTGGCACTTCCTCTCGACGGAGGTTTTTGCGGAGTGTTATGTTCCGAGGCACAATCGGCAATGTTGGAGTATGTGCGAGTAGGTCAGTGGGATGACCTTCCACTGGCACCCAGAGAATTAGGCATCGGGTTGTCGCGTGAACGCGCTGATTGCCAGCGAGAGACACTTGCCCCGGATCCAGACGAGGCAGGTTTGCGGAATTTAATGGATGCGATGTTGGGCGCGGTGCCCGACAGGGGAGAATGCGTCTTTGTGTGTAGTTGAGGCAGGCTGTTTGTTACTCAGCGATGATAATATTGAAATTATGGGGTTTGTTTATACGGCAAATGCCATGACACATTCTTCCGCCTCTGGGCTATTTCTAGCGCACAGAGTGGATGTGGTGGTTGTCACCCTCCAGTGAGTCAGAGCAGCGTCGCTGTCATTGCTGTAGAGCGCGTTTGGTCCGTGTGGAGGGTTTCTTGGTATCTGCCATATAATACCGAGCAGCGCTTTTGCCCTTGCTTTGTGTCTTCTCTCGTGTAATTCAGTATGCATGTTTCCGGGCGTTGAAGCAAAGGTGCTGTTGGAATTGAGCTCCAGGGCTATGCATTTAGATTAAAAGGGTCCATGATTAAAGACCGGAAATCCATGGTGCCGCAGTATATATTTGCCCTTAGTGGCATATTTTAGTGTTTCTAGCTGATTGATATTGTGGGCTTCATTAAGCTCATCAGTGGTGCTGTGTATGACTGTTGCAGCATTGGGCTTGTTGTGGAGTAGACGGGGACGGCAGCGGCCATTTTCGAGGCTGTGTATCGAATCCATTTGGGTTAGTCGATGATATTGGGTGCGGTATTCAATAAGGCTGACAACGAGCTCGTGAATGAGTGGGAGGGCATCTATCTCTTTAAGACCACGCCAGCGGCTGGCTACTCTTTTTACAGGATTTATCTGGTTGGTCTGTCATTGTAGTCAGAGTAAGCGGATACCGCTAATCTCTTGACAGGTGCTCATTCTATGTTTACTCCTATGGCTTGTAGAGGATCACTGGATCTCCAGCCCTTTTTCACGTTAGGCAGGTCCCACTTCTGGATGGCGCATGTCCGGCCTTCACCACGGACATAATTCTTCGTAGTATTCATGGCTGCATGCAGTGCGTCTTCAATCTACTCATCGGGGCCATGAGTGACCCAGATATTAATATAATCTGCATAAAGCAGGCATAGTATTCGCGTGATAGCCTCTACCTGAGTGGGCAGACGAGACATGGCAATATTAAATAGCGGTAAAAAGACAACTGACGCTTTTAGTGTTCTCTTCCCAGCGAGAGTACAGGATCGGATATGATGTCTGCTATCCATACGGTGTTTTTTTGTGATTTTAATTGGTAATTTTAGGGCCTTCCGGCCACTTTCTACGGTCGGTATATTACATAAAGTCACGGCATCCATTGCCAAGAGAGCTTTTGATATTTAGAGCGAGGATTGCCTTTGTTGGCTTTGCGCCAACTCTCTTAGTTTTTCGTTCATTCGTAGAAGGGCGTCCTGCGTAACCGGACGTTGCCGGAATCCGAACATTGTGTACGGGAAGGTTCGCTCATTCTCCGAGTGAGTTTGGAATTTGGCTAGGATGGCTTCTTCAAAATGGTCTTCTAAACACTATGTGAGGGAGATGGGGCTCACTTAGGCTAATTCCAGTTGTTTGGCCGATTTGGATACCAGGATTAGGGTGTGGGATTGCTACACGTAGATAATAATGATTAAAGAAGGTCGTTTTAAATAGTCGGCATTGTATACAATTTTGCCAAAGTGCACAGCTGCGTGCATGGAGGAAGAAAAAACTAGGAGAGAGCGTGACGTCATAAACTTGAAGCCTAGTCATAAAAAATATAATGGAAAGCATCATGGGAAATAGGCCCTCACGTGACAAGGCAGCGGTAGTTCTTAGCCGGATTTCGGTTACGGTTTAGCTCTCTCGCTGTGTTGCGTCAGACGACCAACACGGCTGCGCTCGAAATTTGAGAAGCGCGCACAGGCCATGGAACTTGGAGATTTGTATGTGCCGAGAGGCCAGTGCCTCAGTGCGCCCGTGTGTTTCGCGAAGTGCGGCTGGGTTGTCTGAGCTGCGCAATGAAGTGCTGCGTGCCGGGATGCAGGAGCCGCACCCAAGAACGCCGTCCTGGGGTTTCGTTCCATCGGTGAGTAAATATGTTACCTTGGCAAGCTTTTGTCCCATCGTACCTTGTGAATGCTTTGATTGTGTTGGCAGATTACTAATATTGTTGGCAGCTGTGTAGACGAGTCCTGCTGATGCTAACCTGACTGTTTGGATAAACATTCACGTGTTGGCTTCGATAAATCATGTCTTTCTGCTGCTTATGAACATCTTGTGCCATATGATTTTTCTTGCCCTTTTGCAGTTATGTTACGAGGTATGACTCTTATATGTTGACCTGATATAAATATTTTCATACATATCCCGATTGGTCCCATATGTGTCCACTTTACTTTGTGAATATTTTGTACCATATGATGTTTGTGCCGTTGTGTAGTTATGCTACTACGAGTGGCTCATGTATGATGACCTGCTTGCTTGGATAAATGTTTTCATATATGTGCATTTTCCAAACAGAAACTGCCTCACCACAATCACAAACAAAAAGCTTCCTACTGTGACTATATAATGACAGCGCCTGTCAGGTCGCAGTAACGAAAGCTGCATTATTCTATAGGACGGTATCTGCCGTCGTCTTCCGACAAGGGCATACAGTTCTCGAGCAACTGCGTGAGCCCACAGCACCGCGTCAACTCCGAGCATCGGCTCCGAAACCGACGAACAAGCTAACGCCGAGGGCCGGGAACCCCCCTGCACCACGCGCAGGGGCATACAGGTAGACGTAAAGCCGTCGGCGCTCTCTCTCGACAGCGAGAGAGAGAAATACTTTACTGCTGCATTTCACGTCGGAACCGCGTATGTGCGCGAGCGTATTCGGCACGACTTGTGCCCCGAGGGTAGCGGAGAACGGCGGGCCCATGGGCGGGCCGAAGTCCGCCTGCCCGAGAAATAGAATCTTGCGCAGCGCGCCGAAGCGCTCGTTAAACACGTCCGTCCGCCGTGAGCGCTCTGGAAGCCACTGCCTCCTTTTTTAGAGGCTCTTTTTCTTCGCCTATTCTCCGCTTACAGCATGCGCTGAAATAAGCGCTCCGTATGTGTGTATAACGATTAATGGAATTGCTTTCCATTCTCTTTACGAACCGCAGTTGAACAGTGACGAGGTCGCGGCCGCACGCCGCTGGGAAAAATTCTGAATTTTAGCGACATTCAAAGCGGGCATGTGCAATTTGTATTTCTAGCAAGACCATGAAAACGCCTCTTCACGTCGGCACTGGAGTACCACCGTACACATATAGCGTACAGCGACGTTAGTTCAAATGCGCAGTGCCACCGACGAACCTTTCGATGAAAAGTTTACCTGCAGTTTTCTACACTGCACCCAAAAACTCAAGAGCGCAATCAACAGAAGTGTTGAGACGCGGAGCCTTCACACAACCTCGGTACGCATTCCGCCAAAGCTGCAAGACAGACGCTGCGCTACATCGGAGCACGGACGTTCACTAAAAAGCACCGCTATCCAAGCTGGTTGGCCGTCTGGTAACAGTGGAGGACCTATTTCCCAAGAGTCAGTGCGCGGAAGGGCCCTCGGCGGCCCTCGGCAGCGGCGTCAGAGGAGGATGGCCTGCAGAGGCTGAGCGCGTGACGTCAAGCTCCCTCCTAGTTTTTTTCTCCTCCATGGCTGCGTGTTACATTGTGCAGTACCGCATGGACCTCCTCTACCGTGAGGGCCTTGTTGGAATCCATTGTTTCTTCATTTGGGTCGTCTTTGCAGGTGGCTGAGGTTTGGTTTGGTTTACGGGGGTTTAACGTCCCAAAGCGACTCAGACTACGAGGGACGCCGTAGTGCAAGGCTCAGGAAATTTCGACCACCTGGGTTTCCTTAACGTGCACTGACATCGCACAGTGCACGGGCCTCTCGAATTTCGCCTCCATCGAAATTCGACCGCAGCGGCTGGGATCGAACCCGCGTCTTTCGGGTCAGCAGCCAAGCGTCATAAACACTGGGCCACCGTGGCGGCTACATGAGTCGTTTAAAACACAAATTCTTTCAGCACCCTCTGCTCGCGCAGCAAGGGGAGTTGCGTGATACCGCTTCTTGCGAGAGATCGACGCCAGCGCCGCTGGCTCCAGGGCTGGAGCAAGCGCTCAATACTGCAGCCGCCCGTAGACTTAACACGAACGACGGACAGCATGGCTTAGACTGAAGCCAGCGCACGACGCATTGACCACCGGGAGCGAGATCACGCTCTCAGCATGTTTGCGGCGGCTCACTAGAGCTGGCGCGCAGTTGATGTGACTTTTTTTGCGCGCCTGTGCCTGATCGGCGCGTAGACAGCGAACTCGTGAAGTAGACGTTTTTTTTTTCATGTTTCGCTCGTAGCTTAGGCCTCGCGCGCCCAGGCAACGCGTTGCAGTTCCCTTATCGCAGGAACTCGGCATTGCGCGCGAAATTTCCGCAGCTCACGCGCCTTTCTAACTTGGGCCCAAGACTGCGATAGGGCACAGGCGAAAAAGTAGTCAGATCGAACTGCGCACCAGCTGTCCTCAGCCGCCGCAAGCATACTGAAAAGCATGATCTCGCACCTGGGGGCTAACGCTTCGTGGCGCTGTCGTCAGTCCAAGCCACACTGCTCATCATTCATGTTAATTGTACAAGGTGGCTGTACGTACGGCTACACTTCTAGATAGCCACTATTCACAGCTACAGCATTCGCCGAGTCTCTAGCCTTCATCCAGCACACTTTGTTTTTCCTCCCCGAGTGTCCACAACGCTAGCGAACATGACCGCCACACTCGCAAAATTTGCAGTTTGACACCTTGCAGGCTGAGTAGCACCAGGAACGAATTGAAAATTCTGACACTCGTTCCCCTTCCAGCTCTGTACTTGATGACTTCGCATGCCTCTGTAGGCGTTTCCTCCTGCCTGGTTTATATGTGGCGGACTACGCGAACTGTTTTTTGCATACCTGTCGGCTGTACTTCCTGAATTTCTTTGCGCGTGATCTCGATGCTTTGCGCTATAACGCAGGCATATTTGCGAATGCCAATTATTGAGCAACTCAGCATTGTTCTGTCGCAGTAAACCACTGCGAACCGGCCTCTCCGAGCTTCGTCCAGAAAAAAACCTGAATTCGCATGAAACTGACAGTTGCCTCAACTCTACCGCATAAGCTGCTACGGACTCGCCCTCTTGCTGGAAACGCCGAATAAATTTGAACCGTTCTGCAATAGCCATGAACTTCGGCGTATAATACAGCCGCAGCGCTTGTACCAGCTCCGCATACGTCTTGTCTTCTGTTTTTTTTAGGCTCTAGCTATGTCTTCAATGTTTTCTGCAGTAGAACTTTCTGACAGGCTAGTTGGTACATCTCTATTAAACAGCGTGCGCTAACAGGACGTACACAGGAAACTTGGAGACAGAGGAAAGAAGCGCTTCTTTCCTCTGTCTCCAAGTTTCCTGTGTACGTCCTGTTAGAGCACGCTGTTTATTGCAATGTTTTCTACGCCTTCCTTCCTATTGCCGTTATAACTATCGAGACCTTGAGGTCGCCGCTCACCTTGGAAGCCTTCAAGAAGTATTTTAAACCTTTCCAAGTGGGATTCGATTCCTCGTACACGTCTTAGACAAGCTGCTTGAACCTTCCAAGCATTGCCATCCCGAGGTCTCGCCGCAGCACAATCAGGAATCACTGCTAGTGGGTTCTCGGAATACGACCGCATAAAAATCAGCGTCGACGCTTATGTTGTAGCCACGGTGAACTAAACACAGACAAAGCGACTAACAAGAAAGTATATTTCGCATACTCCGCCGTACAAAAGAGCAAGGAAGCGATTTGCCCTTAGCGTTTTGCACAGAAAAGCAAGCATCATAGAAGTGACGTCATATCGTAGCGCGGTTGATCGCATGACACTACAATGGGAATAAAGTATAGCACATAACAATGATACATATCTTAACAACTGCCCTGGCACCATTGTAACGCCTTGAATAATTTGCTTCTCTGATTTTTCTTTTTTTCTGTATGATTTCAACCTCATGTAAGCATAATTACCTTTTACCTTTTCTGCTTTATTTTCGTTTTCTCTTATGTATGCTCAATAATGGAACCTAACATATCATGTGCTGCACATTTTACCTGAATTAGACGAGCGGGCGCGGATCGAAGCCCTCGGCTCTCCTTGCCTTCTTCCCCAGCAGCGTCCTCTCTTTTCCCAGCCCTGCTTTCCACCCGCGGCATAGGACGAACGCGCGTCCTTGTTTGCGTCATCTGTCGCAAACGAACGCAAGGTTTATGCAGGGATGGCACTGAGTTGACACGGACCCCTTGAGGAAACATTTTTCATCATCTTCAATTTTGATTAGGCATTCTTAGATTAGTCACCTTTAAATTTGCTGAGTCATTTTTAGTACGGCCTCTTCCTCCTCGCTCCTACAAGTGGACTGGCGGATTTTTCTGTTCCACCTCCAAAAAGATGGCTGATTTGCGTAGTTAGGCCAAATGAGAATTATGTGCACTAGCGGTTCGGTTTGCCCTTCAGTTGTTGTGTTCACATCCAGTGTTCACGGATGGCATTTGTTCGACAGCGATAATGGGTTATTGTCCATATGTGCGTAGTTGGTCATTATCTACATTCATAGATCCCTGGGAGTCATCCTACCAATCATTTCGCAGTGCCACTACCCTTCTATGGCAGGCGCTGCCATCACTGGAAAAGGGGTTGCTTGGGTTGGGTTGCGACCTAGGTTGCTCTTCCCGACCACCCTCTCAGGATTAAATGAGCTGCCGCCTGACACGGTAGGCAGGTTCCTAGGTATATATGTAAGTATACCGAGGCAGGCTGCGCATCACCCGGTGGGCAGGTGAGCAGCCTGCCAGAAAACCGGCTTCAGACAAGTGCAAACAGACAAACACAGAACGGTAAAATGCAAAAAATGGCCGCTATAAGGGCTGGCGCACTGAAAATGAACGGCGTTGTCTGCGTACACAGAGAATTTTAAGGCTATTCAGCATGAATACATGGAGAAATCGTCTATGTTAGCAAAAAGTCTAAATTTAGTCCAGTTGTTCTTAATTTTTTTTTAGAGGGGGATATCAAATCTTCAGAACGCATACAAATAGTATCAGCTGCAAAATACAGCAGATACCATGCAGCTTAGCGTTCAACATTGAATGCGCGCAGGAAGTTCTGGAGCCTTGTAACGGAATTCAGAGCGTGCTTCATTAAGAGCGCTCAAAGATTTATACCCTCCGATGGGCAACGGGAATATCGAACAAAAAATAACACCATGTTCCAATACAGATTGCGCATGAGGCATCGCGAAGTAAAAAAAGATACCCTACAATTAAATCACCACAAAAAGGCAAAACACATCAGTCGATCGAAAAGATTTGGAAAAGTTTCATAGAGGGTCAAGCGAGGCCTGTGCCAGGAGACGTAAACATGGGTAATGTTTGAAAAAAAAAGATTAAATCCTGTGTCGAGTAAACTATAAAATCGAGCTTTGAAAGACATGTGCGATTAAGAAACAAAGCTCACTCAGTAAAGGGACGCTGGGGACACGGGGCGAGAGAGCTGACGCTGTTCACTGTGCCCTGTTCAACGAACCATGGTTTCGGTTGTCTTGCGTAAGCAGCTCAGACGCGGTCAAGTTGAGACAGTGAGCAAGGGATGTGGGACTAGGAGAGCGCCGTATGCGATTAGCACGCGACGAATTGATCTTTCGGTATGCATTTTAAAGAACAAAAAATGAGGAATACAAAACACTCAACAAGCCGCACTCCATATAGCCGGAAAAAAGTGCCGACCAAGCTTGTTAATGCATTTAGTTTGGCGAGTTGGTAATGGCTTTCTAAACTATTCGTCATTTCTAACGCACTTGCAGACGCTGCGCACACAAACGCACAACACACATTACTACACACTACAGCTAACAAGACAGGACACTCGTCCTGTGTCCTCTGTTATGCCGATGTTTGTGTGCGTAGTCTCTCCAAGTGCGCTAGAAAACATGAATAATTTAGGCTGCCGACCAAGCATGGCAGTCTGAGTTATCAACGTACAGCGCACAAACAAACCAGGACAAAACAGGCTTCTCTGTCTCTATATTCTTAATCCATTTCTTTAACAACTTTTCCTGACTTCTCTCCCATCACACACGCCAGCAAACGTCTGAGGTGCAAGCAGAATTTCGTTAGAGTTTACCTGCGCGGCAGGAAGTGGATTTTTCTTTTAGCTAAAACCCCGTATGCACATGTACAAAACGGCGGTGATGCTGCATGTCAGAATCGAAAATTGCCTTCATAAGGCGCCCAGGAATCGCTATTTCTCACCCTTTTTACAGGCACCAGTTCAGAAAAACCAGCAATTTAGAAAAATAACGAAACAATTTCGGTTCACATAATTCTCTGAAAACCCATTAAATTCTTTCCTCGCTAGAAACATTGATCAAGAAGTCTGTGAAACAGGAAGAATTCCCAGACGGAAACACCACTGCAACATGGCGGCACCCTTGCTGGGCGTTGGCATTCTCGTCTGGAGATGCAGGCACGACTTGCGCTGAAAAGAACGCGTCAGCGGCATTCGCGCGTTTTTTTTTTCAGGGGATTTAAGCTTCCTGATCATGTTACTGCAGGACTGAGGCTGCTTGGGCGCCCACTTCGTTTCTGATGGGGTAGTATAGCCTTCCGTTCATCAAAGCAACTGCAGTAAAGCGAAACACAACGGCGACTCACTTCTCCACGATAAGAATCTATCGTTTACAGACGCAGTCTCGACGGGAATGCGTGACGCAGCCAGACATTTTCTCTCCGAGGAAAGAATGCCCACAAAAGCAGTTTCATGAACAAAACAACGGCTCTAGACGTACGAGAGCCAACAGACAGCTAGAATAAAAGACACTGTGTCAAAAGCAAAAAAAGAGCAGGAGATATCTGATGAGATACGCCTTTTTGCTAGATTCTAGAAAACAACGCGTGCGCATTCTCCGTGTGTCAGACAGTGACTGTCGGCGTTTTAAACAGACTGAGCCCAGTTTCTACTCCGAGTTTCTTGCATGCTCTTTTCCGGCCACCGTCTTGTTTTGATCTCTTCAAATATTTCTTTTTCATGAACGAGCCTAAATGTGGCACTTTCCCAGGCGATTTGCGCCCGGAATTGAGCGAGCTTTGCGTGCGAGTACAGCCGGACGAGATATTGCGGTTTGGCTTCATCGTGGATATTGCAATGGTAAAATGGCTAGATGCCCACTTATTCCTATCATGCCCTGTTGGCGGAGAAGGAATGCCTTTATGGACGAACCACTAATCTATTGTAAGCGCGCCGTGTTTTGGGTGGGAAAGCAAACAACAGAAACTGCGAGCGCGTGGAGCATTACTGCATCAAGTATGGGCTGTATACCGCGAAGTCTTGGGTACAGATCGCGGGCTATGCGTGCTTCCAAATTTTAGGATTTTCGGACTATATATAAGTGAGGATTAGACTGCATTTTCTCTTTCGGTATCACCCGGTGTGGAATTAAATGCCAAATGGGATTCTATGCATCGGGTTAGGTCTGTTTATAGCGTACGGACAATCAAGAAAGGATAACTTTTTTGAGCCATAATTGAGCACTCAGATTATACACCCAGTGTGGACTGCATTCCGGAAATTACGGTAAGTCGAAAGATCATTTTATAAACACACAGATGCGGCTTCATATATAATTAAGTTGCTAGTTATTCCGCATGCACTTAAACATCATATGAAAAATGTGCGCCTTCTTTAAAATTGCAGGTCACCCGGCTCCATACGGCTACACAGGAAAGCTTCACCGCTTCACCGAAGCAGTCGCTCTACCAACTGAGCTAACCGGGACGGCAAGCTTATGGTAGAGCGAGAGCGATTTTTTTTTTCAATAACTCGAAGTGGGAACAGTGTTGGTTAAATGTTTAGAGGAATCCCCCCAAGTTGGAGTGAATTAGGTTTGACACAGCTCACTCGCGGAGATCCGCGACATGCGATGTATATCTCAAAGTTTATTCTCGGTGCTTTGTTGCTTACTATTGCATTTTTTACTTAAAATTTCCTGTTTTATCCGCATGACAGCGGCATCGTCTACTGTGCACTTCTGCAAACAGCGGTTGAAGTTACGATGCTTTAAATACCGGCATTTCTCCTGTCAGAAAGGACAGTTTAGAAAACCCTTTTACACCCTACTTGCCCATCCATTTCGTAAGCTTCCGACCACGCCAAAGAAAGGAAAGCTGTCCAGACAACCACCGCCGTTGCGACGATGGCTGGAATCAGTAGTGCTCAATTCAAGTCACGCAGCTTCCGGTCGGCATAGAAGCGTAGCAACAAAGAAACTACAACATACTCTGCGCTGATTCTTAGAAGGGGCTGTCTTCGCTGCCTCAGTTGGTATCCGACCAGAAGGAGGCTTGTCACAATGACAAAAGTGGCGTCGTACTCCCTCTCCATTCAGTACTCCGCAGACCAAAAAGACTGTCAAACTCTTTCAAAACTGCGTTAGGGAGAAATAGCGGTGATTTTTCTTCCAAATACTCCCCCTTCGGTGTGGCTTCACAAGGACGGGATGAAATGACGACAGCAGTGAGCTCGTTGCAGCAAGCACAAACGCCCAACGAACCGTATCGTATTTTGTCGCGCGGCCTAGATGTAATCAGAGGCTTCACAAACAATGCTTTCGTTTGTACCAACCAACTGACACGTCGCGCACATATTTTCAGCGGCGTCGCTTCTAACACTATTTCATGTAAACCATTTTTCAAAATAACAAATAATCAGATGGTCTGATGCGATGAACTGCTTAAACTGAATGCGCCTTTCGGATGATGCCTTTCTATTTGATGCTTTTTCGTGTTATGTTTTCCCATTTGATTGTTTTCCTGTTTTGGCACATTGCACTGACTGAAAGTTGCGCCCAATTATTTAGCTTTACTTTGAGTGCCTTTTATCGCTCGCTAACTAGTTTACGCTTTACGTTTGCTGCATTTACACTTTGCTTTACTTCGGCTTTACTTTGACTGACATTATACTTAATTCACTTCACTTCGCTGGCCGTGTTGGTTGCATTAGCCGATGACGCGCGCTCGCTGAAGTAACTCTCTGGCATACGCTCTTCTGCAGCGCTTCTTTTCTTCTCTCTGCATTTGCCCTCTCCTGTGGGCTCTATAGAGTGACTCTCTCTTATAGGGGCGTTCATGGCGCTCAGCTCACTGCAGGCGCCAGAAGTGTTTCTCGGTGGCCACGCAACGACACACGCCGTCATTTTTTACTATTGACACTCATACTGCATACGCAGTAAACATTTATGTGACCATCTGATGCGACGAAAAACATGTGGTGCGACGATTCTTCGAAAGCAGTTTGATTTACCCTCGATAATTACAATGATGCTTTCATTCTCATGAATGCTTCTACCATAAGCTGAAGCTTCACACATGCAACAGAAGTTTTTTGGAGCGTGAAGATGAAAGGAGGTGGGTGAGTGGGTGGGTGATGGGTGACGGTTGTGGAGGGTGAGCTGGGTCAAAAGTCGGAGTGGGTGAGTGGCAACAATGAGGTGGGGAGGCTGTTGGTGGGCGGTGCTTCTGGAAAGCAGCTGGCTTTCTCAGAGCGTTTTTTTTTTTTATTATTAGACTTCGTCGTCGTTTTTCTATTTAGCTCCTGCGTGGACTTCAAGTTGGTGAAGGACTTCTGCAGGGTGGAGATAGGAAGGGTAATGGCGGGAAACGCTTCTGGAGGGCAGGGTTTGGTGGGGGCGTTATGGATGGTGCAACGCGAAGCATGAAAAACTTTCTAGAGCAGCGTAAACCGAAGATAAAATTTTTGTAAATTTCTCGCCTGATCATTAGAAGCTGTTCAGTAGCAGCCATTTGCTGGGCGAAATTTGCTTTCCGTGTGCGGTAACTTTCGCCAATCAACACAACCTATTTATAGCCTCAAATTAAAAGGCTGCCGTTGTGTATAAGATTGTAAGCTACACTTACCTTTACATCTCGTCATTATTACGTCACGCTTAGAACGGCGACTACATTTCTTGCACTCAGGGGAGCACGCTCTTGCAACACAAGAATAATTACAGAATTGGATACCGTAACAAGATTCTATGTTCCAAGCAAGCCCTTGGGGCAGTACTCTTTCAGATGAAGCGTCTTTTATGAAATACTCACCAAGAAATTTGTCGTCGTCTTAAGCATATATTTGTTCACTACGCTGCAAAAATTTTGAAAAGACGGTGCAGAATTATTAATGTCGCATTCCTGAAAACACTATCACATTATTGTTTAGAGCAAAAAGATTTGATATTTATTATCTGCTTAACACTCCGTTGCGCAGTGGTTACTTATTTGGTTTTCCTGCCTGTCTGCAGTTCAGTCGAAAACAATCTAATTTATCCGCTAATTTTCATGCACGTCAGTCATTCATGCAGCCTACCTCAAATCAAAATTTCATTTCCTGAAGCGTCTGGAGGAACAAACATTTTCAGTGTCGAAGAGCGTGCTTGCCCTTTTTTAAATTCGCACAACCGTCACCACAAGAAAGGCGGTTGCTTGAAAATAAACGCCCCCGGATGAAGCGCAATGTCTTCGCTACCGTAGTGCTGTGCTACACAGCTGCAGGGTGAGGACAACTTATCTTTACTTATTTTACATTGCCGTCATTCACTTTCACCACTTAGTTTTCATATGTTTTGCCCGTACTGGATGTGTGTTCCTTTGACTTTCATTCATAGAGTACATCCGTAGCCTGCGCCAGTGAAGAGGCCCGTTGCGCCCGATACAAGACCAGGCATATAATTCTTTCTGTAAATTAATCCATCAAGAATACCAGGAAGAGATTCTAAAAAGAATTTCTTGAGGAGTCAGATTATTTCTATTCAATTTCTTTTATTTTTCAGCTTATTCTATAGTAATAACAGACTCGCTGCGACCACTCTCTCCGTATACGAAAGTCGCCCACACTCTTCAGGCCTGTGTGGGCTGAAGAAAAGTAATTCATCCTGGCTAGCCGAGCTCAGCCCCAAACAGCAAACATAAAAAAGATGCGCTGTGGGTATCATAGCTTTCAAGAATAACTGATGACGACGACAGGGCAAGTTATTTAATAGGCTAGATGCAGATCACACATATTTTTTTGGAATTAAGAACTTTCTCTATTTTTGAAAGTGCGCCTGAAAGCTCTTTTTCATAATCTAGGCTGACACAGAAGAACTGTAGCTCTTTAAGCGATTTTGCACTAAATTCTTTCTATAAATATTAATGAAAATACATCGCATGAAGTGATTTGTTAGCGGTAAGAATGCTTGACAGGCTACTCCTACACGCTTAATGGACAGATAACAAGGTGGAAGGTAAAGCCTGTTTAAAGTGCGGGGCTGAGTTATTCAATTAGAACTTCCGTATTCGTCCACCACTGTGCAATAATAATGAAGTAGCTTTATTTGGCACTAAACTAGTGCATTTTTGGATATCCTTACCAATAAATTTTGGCGATACGGGCTGTAATTATTTGCTAAACCATCTCGCTTAAGTGTTCTTTTATATACTTAGCATAAACAACGCGAACCTCACACTCATATTTGCATAATAATAGCCCTGTCATAACAAGAGAGGAAACACTTTGAAAGTAAGCTGCAACGGCTAACTGTCAAGTTGGTGCGATTCATTACAAAGGACCCGCGCGCAACAACGATACTCTAGCAATCGCACACGAACAAATCGCTGACTATCAACTGCACTTTCTACAAGTGATTGTGGGAACATTTTCGATCCCTCCTTAATTTGCCCTTCAGAACATTAGGCGAGCGTTGTAGCTCCTGAAGAGGGTGTTCAACGCTCTTGGAGAGCACGGTAGCGATATTCACGCCCGACATAAAAACCATAAGAAAGGCGGTACATATGTTAGCAGCACTACTTTGACTTTGCATGGAAATTAATTCACATTTATTGACAGTTTCTGTTGATTATACGTGCTTGGCATGCAAAAGGAGGGCAGTTTTAAAAATCAAGTTTTCTGAATAAAACTCAGTTATTATCACTTTGTTATGTGCGTGTTTTGTGTATGGTAGTTGCGTTCTGGTACTTTGGAATGAAAGTAAATATGGATTCTCTGGCCGTTATCTGACAGCCTTGCTTGTCCTTGATCAACTGAGCTGCGCCTGTAGCGATCATTCGCGCAAACATATAGCTCGCAGAGAAAAGGGACTATTAGTGGAAGCCACTAGAAGCCAGAGAAAGGCTTCGGAAGGCGGCAACGCTGTAGCTCAGGTCTAACGAATAATTACGATGGCTTGTGCGGCGGGGCAACTCGGTAACGGGAATTTATGGCCCTCGTAACTCCCGACGGTACCGGTCATATGATACCTGAATACAGGTGCAGGAAACCTTCTCGACCGGAGTAAGGGGTCTGGCTGGTTGTGCGGTGAACGCAAAACAGAGCCCCAGGAATGTATCTCTTATGCATGTCGGCTTCCATGGGTAAATACTGGCCTATGGAGGCAAATAGCGTACCTCTCTTCTCTGGATGAGATTAGCTACTTTGAAGGAGCTGGGCTTTTCTATGTTCTTTTTTTTCCTCCATCTCCAAAACACAGGAGTCATCGCGAATAACTGCACTTAACAGCATTTAACAATGGTTAAATGCTCAACTCTGGGGCAGTCGTTATTCACAGAAACTTAATATTTTTGCAAGCATAACAAAATATTGAAGGCCGTGAGAGCTCTCCAAGATCTTACTCTGAAAAGGTGTATTAACAGTCACTCCACTCCATCTTCCTGACATGTTGCTATATATTCGAACTCCCGCAAAAGCGCCAGTAAAAATATTTAGCTTTTACTTGAATGGCGCTTTTTATATCGAGGCACTAGCTGATAGAAATGTAATAATGGCACATGCTCTCATTACAAAACTGTGTCTGTTAGGTTGACAACTAGGTCGCGAAGCCAGTTATATGGTACGGCCAATACAGTAGAGTACATTTGTATCACGCACAGGCTGTCTGACAAGCACTCAATACGTGGAGCAATCCATGCCGGAGTGATATAATCGAGGTACCTCCTAACTGCTCCAAGTCATGCCTTACGACAAACAGGAAAAGGCTGGCGTACTTGCCGGCAATTCCCAATAATTCCCGCTCTACTTGCCCGCAAGCTATTCCAGGAATTTGCGATAAATGCTATTACCTGCCTGGACTACAAGGAACGCGACGGGCGGCAGTGACGCGACTCAGCGGTATGCCTTGCTACGAAACAAGATTGAATGCATACAGTCCCCACCGTATTTGCCCCACCAGCGGCCGAATGTAAAATTATGCCCTGATTTCTATATGGGCGTTGTCGCGAAATCAATTGATTTATTTCGATTAGCCACGGCGCAGACTGAAATCGGCCCGCAGTGCTACGCTTTCATTTCCTCCGTCGCCAAGGCTCTTGCTCTGTTCAGCCTTTGCTACTTGCGCGTAGTTTGAACACGCGCAACTTGCCGCGCACTCACTTTATTGGCGGGAAACGCTCCCCATCTGAAAGAGACTTCGACGGAAGAGGGAGCCACTGGATGCCGTGCGCGTTTGCGCGTTGTCCAAAGTTATTCGATGAAGTCTATGCTGTGGGATGCATGCAGCAGGGACCTTAGGACTGAAACGCCGAAGCTGTTAAATGGAGGACTTGTGGGGAAAATATTGTGCCTGGCGACGCATGTCTGAGGTATCGCAATAGCACACGCAGCCACAGGTGTGCATCGTTTAGTGGCGAGCAAATACATGGCTCCTTGGTTGTGTGTGCCCAAAAGCAAAACTTTATTTTGAGCCAGACAGCGGTGTGCTCATGAGCTAAATAAGAAGCGGCATCCTCCATGAAAGTATCGTAGGAAATTTATTAGCAGATTTTGATTACTTGAGCCAAGCTAGTAACCCGGATTAATAATTTTACAAAACATAGGTTCGAGGTCACCCTTAGTCGAGAACACGAAGTGCCGTGCCTGTGATAGTGTGCGTTACACAGCATCCCTCATTGTGCCTAAGTAGAGTTCATAAACTCAGCCTCACAGCAGGTTACATGAGAAGTCTGCGTAGAGGAATTTAAGACATAGTGGCATTTAGGTATTTATGCACGTGTCATAGAACAGAAAGCAAATATTTCAAAGTAAATGTGGTAGCATCTGCATGTCTTGGACACATCGTAGGTATATGTCCTGTTCTCTCATTCTTCTTTTCTAGTTTGTGTGGGTGATGAAGGCCCTTAGTTTGCGCCTTGTCATTCAAGCAATTGCATAAAAATGTTCCCTGCCGGGCACGCATTTCAATGCCGAGTGAACGGGCCTAATGCCTAAAACTCTTCGCACGCTGAAACTCTGTGTCGGCTGTCTACTGTTGTTCGCGAACGCTCCTGGCTGCTCTCTGGAGGCCGCACTATACTGCCAGCAAATTTGGATCTCGGCGCTTTACTTATCCCATATATATTCGCGAGCCCTTCGCCTGCTCTGTTCCCTGCACTCACTGCGGCTTGTTGTTTCCGAGGCCTACTTTGGAAATGAATACAAAATGACAGCAGTAGTACAGTTTATGGCTCTCAAAAAAGTGCACAAAAGAAACGTTCGTTCTCCTCATATAGTTCTACACAGCCTCAGTTATGCAAACTAAAAAGAAAAACTGCTCCTGCCCAATGAAACAGGTGGGTGTTAACAGGGAACGTGCTGTGAATACATAGAACAAATTTCCGCTTTTTCTACAAACTTCGCTCAGAAGACCTATAGCATGCCAGGTGCAGCCAAAATAATACGAATAACGATTAGTAATTTGAAATGTTTTGACGCTTTCTATATAGAGGAAATGTGAAGCGGAAGTACTTGCTGTAGGGCTAGTTGGTTCATCCCAAACTTGAATGGCACAAAAGAAAAAACATGGAAAGACACGGACAAAAGAACCTTGATAGAGAGGACATTGTAGTATACCACTAAATAACAGGAAAAAATGAAGAGAAAACAACACGAACGCTAGGCATTCACTGCCTTTCATTCTCAGAAAACCATGTATTTATATAAGCAGCGATCACGTGAAAAAAAAGTGTTAAAAAGCGAACCGCGTGCGCGACGGCACCTCCCGATACAAGAACCTTAATTTCTTGGCAGAAAAATATAGCTGCAAATCATTCTGCAACAGTGCAAATTTATCGCAATATCTGCGATAACGCAAAAAATGCTGACAGCACGCTGTATGACGCGGACGCCAGTTAAAAATGGTGCATTGTGCATGGTGCACGGCACAAAACAAAAAAACATCGGATCGCGTCCTTTCGACTGATGATCATAGCAATGAATATGGGATCTTTACATTTCGATTTGAAATCTTCAATTTATTAAAATTTCAACAAATACAGTTTTTTTATGCTAAACTTTGGCAAAAGCGGACCTACAAGTCACCTGACGGGGCCTTCGGCACCAGAAAACATACGTGCAGGGGACACCAGTGCCCCTCATGCTGTAGTGGTCAGGTACCTGAGTCGCTCATTCACTATCAACCCCACCCCATCTTCGGCGTTCTGCGCCCGTCCGCTCCACTGCATTTCCTAAATAACCAAAGTTCGCCATTTTCCTTCCAACTAAGAAAGGTTTTACACAGCAGAATAGTGTATACATTTGATGGGACCGGGCGCGGTGCGCGAATTGTACACTTTTCATAATTAAACTCGCACGGTCAAATTTCGACACTGCGCAGACGACGCTTTCCAAGGTCTGGCACGTTAGAGCGACACTTTGCCCTTCGCCTCTGTTTCTGCCGGGCTATGTAGCATGACACCCCTTCAACATTTGCTTTTACTTTTGAATACGAAACTACTTCGAAGAAATTATTGAACTGACTTTCTTTCCGGCGGGCGAATAGAGTGTCGATAGCTGAAGCGTAAATTCTGTTCCTATTTTCCTTTATTTTTTTCTTAATGAAAGTTTTCTTCCTTTAAAGCTTAAACTTTTATAGCTGACCCCCTCCCCCCCCCCCCCCCTCCTGAGATCTCGTGGTCGTTGCCCACTTCATTGGTCCTATGACCTATGGTCATTTTTTCACGTGGCTCATTACTTGTTCTTCCTCAACTCTGCCCTAAAACCCGAAACCAATCCCAGAACGCTCTTTCTTGTTACATTCCATCTTCTAGATCCCTCTTACAAAAACAGTTTCAAACTCGTTTTTCTTGCTCTCGTGCTCGTACTTGTCGTGGAAACTGCATCTTCCATTGCCGTACAGTAGCGACGAGAGAATTGCAATGCACGAGACTAAAGTCTTTTACTTCTTCAACTTCCGCAAAAACCAGCTAAGCTACCGTTACACTATCCTCCTTGAGCAATCCATGCCGCAAGACAAAGCGAAAATGTTTTTCCATGCATAATCCTCGAAACATCGTTCTTTTTTTTCTTTTTTTCTCCGTCCTAATGACAGCAGAAGAAAGCTACACACCGTTCCATGTTTTCGGGACAGGCCACGACTATGGTGCTCTCGCAACCGCGCTCCTCGCTAATGCCTGTCGTCGTCCCGTGCGCATAATTAGCGAGCTACTACAAAAGGGTCCGCTAATGTGCTTGGTTCGCTTACACTCGCCACTCAAGAAAAGCGTCGTCCTGCTAAGGGTAGACAACAGCGGTCGCGTTCCCGCCACCAAGTATGAAAGCTCAGATTACACCACGATCTCCTAACGTTTGCTTAAATGTAAAACAGCGCGAAGGGAGCAAGGCTAGAAAGGAAAACATGACATAGTTTGTGTGCAGACACACAGGGAAAGAGGAGGAAGAGTTGGAAAACACGCAGCAGCCTCGCCGGCGCAGACAAAGCTGTGCACCTTTTCGGTCTGTTTTATAAACAGGCAGCGTAATTTAGGCTCGCAAAAGCTGGTAAGTGTGAGACGCATCGCCACTGTGCACAAACGCCAGTGCAGGTGTGGAAACATTGGAATAAGGATTCATGTAGTCATGAGCCAAGGAATCTTCTTATTAATAATCTTTGGTATTTATTGATGAAACTTCGAGGCGTGACATTTTTCACAAAGCATGTTCTCTTGTCAAAGCGTCACGTGAAAGAGCAAGAAAGATTGGTAGAAAGTTCAGTGTTTTGCAACCGCTCACGCATGTTCCCAATAAAAAGAAAGTAGAAAATCTGCGGTATTCAGCACCGCTAGAGGATTCCATACACTTTGAGTGGGAGCCTTTCGCTTACTTTTAGGACGCGGCAACAGCTGGTAACTCTTTCGTAATGAACACATTCCACGGGAGGACGGCAGTAGGTACGCTACGCCCGAGGATAACACCTGTCAACGGCTGGGATGCTTTGTATAGAATGGACGAAGCATGCCAAAGTTCAGACGTCACTTGCCATGAAAGGCAGCTTTCGTTAGGAGACTCTGGGTTCGTCATTCTCAGAAAAAAAAAAAGCAACGCTAGTGTACAGTTACTTTTACAACAGGCAAAAATGCCGCCGCCCTGACGTGCAGTTCTCTGTTAGCAGCGGAGAGACACAATGCAATATGCGTGATACTCCTCTCGCTCGCTACCTCCTGACGACGCTAATTCATACATTCACCATCACGCTTAAAATAAAGACGCATTGAGCGCCTTTTAGTTTGTCCTGCTCACGAAGATTGGATGGGATGGGATGGGATAAGATGGGATGAGATGGGACGGGATGGGATGGGATGGTGCATGCTAAATTTGTTCATATTATTTGCTAGATTTTTTCTTCCCCTAAACAGACTACTCTCTCGAACTTCTCCACCAATCACCACAGCATCTCGGATCTCTGTCGTGTACTCGTCGATCGAAGGCTGGAGGCCTTACACTGGACAAGAATATGTTCTATCCTATCTTTGTCTCGCATGCGACAGCAGCATATCTGATTCTTCTTGTCAAATTTTCGTCGCCAGAAAATTGTCCTAAAGCACCGAAAGTTAACAGTTAAGGAAAATTATGCTCCAAACCTTGAGTTTCAAATACAGCTTGGGCTCGGGCTAGTTGGGTAATGAGTGGCAGTATTGTCATGGTTGCGACCTAATACACGTAAGGAAGACACAAAAATAGCTTTGTTTGTTAATTGCACAAAATACTTTAGCCCTTTAATTTAGTTGTAGCCATCCTATCGAGGTCCAGTGCCAACTTTTACAGCATTCTCTTTTGGAAGCGAGTATTTTCTCAGCTTCGTACTTCCTGGTTAGACAACACGGGCGCTTTAAAAATTGTACTGTCCTCCTTCTTGTGTGTAGTCTTGGTGTCAAAATCAATTTATAATGTCATACTGTATTCCTCCTTTAGCTCTTTCCTGTCATGCACAACAAGGTGCAAGTTGCTGACTATGATTATATGTATTTTTATTTATTGATTCAACGCGAATCCGCGCGCCTGCAAAACAGCGTGCTGTTGAAGCGTCCCTCCTAGCTTTTCTCGGGAGTAATACTATCGGACTGGACACGACAGAAGACGTTTTCATCAGCGACGAGCCCGCTCTGGTTCAATCTCCTGCTTGCCGGGCATTCGAAGGCCTCTTGTTGACTTTTTTTTCCCGGGGCCATCTATCGCAGCAGAACCATTTGAGATGAAGAACACAGCGCAAGCAAGACACCTAGATTCGCACGCCCGATCCGGCAACAAACATAGCGCTGCACTTCCGGCAGCACGGCTACTGCTTGTCCCGAGAGGCGATCCCTTTTTCATTACCAGGAGTGCGCCGTCAGCGAAGGGACCAGTGCGCAGTGGGGCAACAGAAAGCGCGCGAGGGACGTCCCGAAATCGACCGAGCTGGTCACACGCTGCTGGCGGCACTGCAATGTCACGCAGTACAATTACGTACTCAGGGTGGCGTTGTCAACAGCCGCTACTAGTACCGACCACCAATTAACGTAGTAATTACGCGCTGTCACTTTAACGCTCTCAGAAACCGTTTCGTGAGCTCCGGCATCCACCCGCCGCGGTGGCTCAGTGATTAGGGCGCTCGACTACTGATCCGGAGTTCCCGGGTTCGAACCCGACCACGGCGGCTGCGTTTTTATGGAGGAAAAACGCTAAGGCGCCCGTGTGCTGTGCGATGTCAGTGCACGTTAAAGATCCCCAGGTGGTCGAAATTATTCCGGAGCCCTCCACTACGGCATCTCTCTCTTCCTTTCTTCTTTCACTCCCTCCTTTATCCCTTCTCTTACGGCGCGGTTCGGGTGTCCAACGATATATGAGACAGATACTGCGCCATTTCCTTTCCCCAAAAACCAAATATTATTATTATTATTACTCCGGCATCCACTCATTGAGTGCAGCTTGCCTTACTAACACTGCACAACCGCCACTCGCCGCAAGACCCGACATTGAGCAGGGCATTCCGGTAAGACCCTTTTCACACGATGCGTATTTTCAATCGTACTGACCAGCCTAACTTACAACGTGGACTGCACGGGTATTGCGTCATGCCCGCTGAACATCGTGGCTATAGAGCCAGGGCAGGAACGTCAAGAATGCGAAAAAGAACCGTGTTTATTGTGTTTGAAGATAAGGTGGCCTGTCAGGCGGACATGAGTCAAATAGCCCAAGACCACAGCACACCAATACGCGCATACATTTACTCAAACAATGCGATTAATATACGGTACATTTAGTAAATTGCTACTTGTAACCAAATCTCCGGCGTCAACGCAGCAGTGCCAGAGGTCGCTTGTCGGTTGGTTGACATGCTGGCTCTGCATTAACGCTGAGGCAGTGCTGCAGATTTCAGCAATTGCCTGGTCGCTCGGCGGCTTTCAGCGTCTTCAATTTGTTCCCCATAGCTGAGGGCTTCCCGAAGACGCCGGCCGAGCGGAACTGACACACGCCGTGATGATGGAGGAAAGCCAAGAAGACAAAACAACTGAACGCTGAAAAAAGCACTCTTGGAATGTATTCCCTGTGCTTCGCTGACCTTCAGCAGCTGAAAGATAGATTTAACGGGCGACAGTGTCTTCGCTGGTGCCAACAGCTCGTGTTTCTTTGAGAAAATTGATATTTCCAAATTGTTTGCGCCTGACGGATTGGCGAACTAACTTGTGCAGCCTCTCATCGTAAAGTATCTCTACTGTCAGTTATATATTATGACGGCTTTAAAGATAACATTTGTTAAAATCAGGAGGTTTTGCCGCTGCCAGTATGTTGGAGATCAAGATTTGATTATGAGCACACATGAATCTAAGCAATTTAGAAAACGCTGCTGAGAGGCTAGGGGGAAGTCATCGTTTTTCTTAGCTAAGTTACCTGAGAGTGCACCTTGAAAGCCACGCGTGACAGCCGTAGAGAAAATTTTTTATGACTACCAATCCACTGCATGATTACTGCATTTTTGCGCAGCCAGTGCAGAAGAGAACACAGCGCCGCACTTGTACAGAACTGATATGTTAATATCAAGAGAATTTGCACCCTCTGAAGCGTTCGAGTGCAGCAGTCGCAGATACTCACTTCCGCACACGAATAGGGCACATTAAATATTACCGCTATGTCAGTTACAGAGTTAGTGCAGTGTGAACTGAAAACTTGTCCTGTTCACTTTTGGTACCAATTATGCATACCTGGAGCCGTATTGTAGAACTCTGAGAAATTCTGTCAAAAGTTATTGACAGTGACGTCAAAATGACGAAACGACTAGATGTCACCACGTGAAGCAACGAGGAATCAGCCAATTATAACAGGGCGGCGCCCCAATGGCATTTATTTGCACGGCGATGAACCGTATGCTAAATTTTTGTAAGAAGACTTAAGAAATACGCAGCGACGAAAATAACATATTTTTTGCCAAAACATTGCGATTAAAGTTGGAAAATATTAAGCAAAACAAAAAGCATTCGAAGTTGTGCTATTAAATTTCCTGGTGGGTAACTTTTCCTGCCGCGGGGATGCACTGACGCCTGCAAAACGTCAAGCCGCTTTGCACGAAAGCAGCCGATTCCACGCCGTGTTATTGTTTTCTGCGCGGCGTCTGAAATCAAGCAAATGTGCAGTTGACCTAAGTGCGCAGAAAAATTTGAACGAATGCATTGAAGGCTACGTGCCTGCCGAGCGAACTTGCAAGGATCGCGTGGTACGAAATCGACGAAGGCAAATTGTTGACGTCTGTGTTGTTCGGCTCTTTCGATCGACGACAAAAATTCCTAAAGGTCAGGTGTTGCAGTATGTGATGTATGGTTGTTTGTTTCTTTTCTCTTGGGAAACAGAATACCACCACGAAGTGCGATCTGCTGGGAAAAAGTTTTGCCAGCATAGAAATGTTTTGTTCATATGTGGCTGTGGCACAGAGGACAGAGGTGACCGAGGGAGCGCACCCCATCTGCGCGTAAAGTTAGCAGATTCCCTCCAACACCTACCGCACGCATTTGCTCACCGTCGGTTGTGCGATGCAGACGTACGCCTCATTACCAACAGCAGCTTGAAAGCAGCCGATAACAAAGAACCGCAGTGCACATAGCGCCTGCCGCCGCACCGACAACGCGCTCGCAAGCGCACCTCCCAGTTCATCGGCGACTTCGTCGCACAGCCACTCCACCGTCTGCTTCTCCAGTCGAAAAAGGCGTCGAAACAGCATGTCCGGCAAGCTTGTCAAACATAGTAAAATGTGTCTTCGTGCGCTCTCCTTCACCATTGTTCACGCAGGCACAGCCGCCTCACTCGTATCGCCGCGTACACCGCCGCCATTTTCTGTCACAAACGCAACGGTCAAATTCACCGCCCCGAGGCTGTCACAAAAAACCGTCAATTTGCGCCTGCATTATTAGGATGCAACTTCACCACTTCTGCCACATCCGTGACGTAATCTGCAGCCACCCATGACGCAAAAAAAGCAAAATGACCACCGACCACGATCGACGAATAGGAACGAGGCTAATTGACCCGTTTTTGACAAGGTTTTGACAACTTTGCTATTTGACAGTTCCGTAATACGGCCCTGTCCTCTCTTGCGTGCATGTATTCTTACGGTTCACACTCATTTTGTGACAGCCTTTGTCGATTCGCCATTTCTTTAACTCTTCAAAAACCCCACTTTCTGTCGCAAACTGTTTCTCCCTTCCCAGACTGTTTATCTTTTGTTTAGTACGCTTCACATAAATGTTTAGTGCCGCTCCTCGGTATATACAGTGTTTAGGCTTCAGATCACGCGTTACAATTTATCCCCTGAGCAGCCAGCAGAGCAGTCGTCAGCGACGAGGCTACCGCAAGGGCGACCTCCAATACCTTTTATCTGCCTTGAAAAGGCGAGCAAGCAGGCTGGCAGGTAAGTGAGTGAGTGAGTGAGTGAGTGAGTGAGTGAGTGAGTGAGTGAGTGAGTGAGTGAGTGAGTGAGTGAGTGAGTGAGTGAGTGAGTGAGTGAGTGAGTGAGTGAGTGAGTGAGTGAGTGAGTGAGTGAATGAGTGAGTGAGTGAGTGAGTGAGTGAGTGAGTGAGTGAGTGAGTGAGTGAGAGTGAGTGAGTGAGTGAGTGAGTGAGAGTGAGTGAGAGAGAGTGAGCGAGTGAGAGTGAGTGAGTGAGTTAGTGAGTGAGTGAGTGAGAGTGAGTGAGTGAGTGAGTGAGTGAGTGAGTGAGTGAGTGAGTGAGTGAGTGAGTGAGTGAGTGAGTGAGTGAGTGAGTGAGTGAGTGAGTGAGTGAGTGAGTGAGTGAGCGAGCGAGCGAGCGATCGAGCTAGTATGAGCACAATTCACGCATGCGCTTTTGGGTGTATACTATTTGGCGCCCACAAGCAACCTGACCGCATAGCATGAACATGTCAAGAATTACCGATTCTTTTCCACCACCCCAACGGATAATGCAGTACTATATAGTCTCGTCTGCTAGAATCAACGTCGGCAAAAGAGTGGAACGAAGGGAAGGCGACATGCGACGGAACAGAACGCAGAGCGCGCATCCGGCAACTCTCAACGGAGGGATAAAGTGCCTTACTTGGGCTTCGTGCCTAGGAGGCGCAGAAGGCAGCGGCATCTCAGCCAGCTGTCTTCCCCTGTGCTGCTGTTGCTTCTGTTACGGAGTGATAACACTGCCTGCCGCACCCCCCTCCCGGCCTTATCCCTCCGGGCACACCGCTTTGCGTTCCTCCGCCGGCTTCCCGTGTTTGCGTTCTGCCGCGTCTTTTAAAGCTCGCGGCATCGCGCGCCGCGCTGCGACCTGTCTCCCGCTTCCTTGTTTGCGGAAGCCGCCGCGATGATCACGCGGCTTATATGTTATCCGCCGATAGGCTTTTCGTGTACCGCGCAAAAGAATAACGCGCCTAGCCGGCGCGGCCTTCATTTTATACCCGCGGGAATTCCGCTGCCGCCTGGAAATACTGCAACACAGAACATGACGCGCTTTTTTTTTTACTGCTATGATCCCTAGCAAGGGCAGGCGCGTTTTTGTGGAACACGACGTAATTAGAAGGTAAAAGGAAGACATTAATGGATATCGGAATGTGCATTTTTCTCTTCTCCGCTTTATCTAGTGTTGAGGTCTTGCCTCCGAAACCAGCGCGTGGCCATGCAACTTCGCAAACAGCCCATTACCCTTCATTTGCACATCGCTAACATCCTTCTTCGGGCTAATTTATGCAATGGACTCAGCGTCCATTCTGTACTTTCACTGCGAAAACAGAGATCGAAAGATGAACGTGTACGCATTCTGGATGAAAGACTGCCTAAGTTACCTTTAGAAATATGCACATTGAGTCCAATCGCCAAATTATTGAGTCTTTGTAAAGTCTAAAAAAAGTCCATAGAAAGTCAAATTTGGTTGAGCTCGTTCGTTAAGATGTCAAAATTCTCTCTGCTGATGTGAGTTAACAGGAAGTCAATTGCTTATGGATCCTGCGAGTCTCATCTGAATTTAAATGAACACAAACCTAACTTCCTATGAGTCAACTGAATGTGAGTAATTTTGGCCCGACAGTAATTTCCCTAGAAATTCATTCTCACGGAGCTCTCAATAACAAGCTGGTGAGTACGGTTTCGGCCTCTTCTGCAATATTTAAGTAAAATGGACTGAAAACATTATAACACTGCTGTACAAAAAGAAAACCTTTTCAAAAAGAAATACGAGCCTACCTCAAGCATCGATTTTAAGAACTAAAATATAATTTTATTATGGTTTGAGCATTAGAGGGGAAGTGTTGCAGAGAAAGTGGTGAAGCCCTAGGAATGAATCCCTGCCCAACAATTGTTAGCAAACTTCCCGCCGTTGCGGGTAGTAGTGAAATTAATGTTTTGTCGCGAAAGGATTCCCGCAGAAGCTCCAACAGAAGGCAGCATCTGTGATCGCAGGCTTTGGTGCATCGCTTAACCGCTGCACCACTGCTTCCGGAGTGGTATGAGGGCTCCAAGGGATGTATGAATATAGAGCAGATTGACCGATGCCGCGGCGTTAAAAGGAGATGACGACACCGAAGACGCCAAGCACTAAAAATAAAAGAAATTAGAAATAAATCTGCGTCTGGTCAATGAGCGTAGCTCAGACGTTTCAGTCAAATCGCCCAAACGAGCGTCATTTGCTTTTATTTTTTTTAGAGCAAAGCTCTTAAGCGCCTGGTAGTGTGTTGAGCCGCGTCGCCGCCGTCTGCGTAACAGAGCCAAACCATAAATAAATAAACAAATAAAGAATGCTGCGAGCGGGATTCGAATCCATGCCGCCGCGGACAGATCAGCTTCGCTGGCCACTGCACAAGTGGCACTACGCTATTGCCGCAGACAATAACGACTCGAGTTAAACTGCAACACACTCTCACGCTGTGCATTGCGCATCGTCGTCTTCTTCAGCTAATACTAGTATCGAACTTATATCGCTGCCAGACGTACCGACGAACCAGCGAAGAAACACAATGAGCCTACAGAGCCTGACCCACCGACAGTGCTGCGCTCAAATTTCGCATTATGGAGAATCGTAGTCGTCCTAAGAATTTGCTCGCTGTTTGTGCAGCAAGTGCTTGAGCTAACAAAACTTCTCAGCTAAACCTCCTGGTGAGTTTCACCTACATATTGCCTCAATGTCGCCTAAATTATTTTAGAAATGTTTAATTATTAAACCTGATCACTAATACTAGATAGTACACACTTCGTAGCGAGTATTTAAGCTTGAGCACGAAGGCTTGAGCTTGATTGTAATGCCACGTCCCCGTCATTGTGCTTTTTTTCTTCTTCAAGAGTGTTGTCAGAGGGTGTTTTATCTGTCATTTGGTCGTTCTGGCAATAAAACTCAATTTTAATTTTAGCGTTTCAGAGAAAGTTGCGCTTACGGTTTCGTTTCGTGGAAGCTTAAAAGCATAACCTTGCTGTGAGTTTGTGATGTTTCAGGAAGGTTAGACTGTATTGCGGACAGATCATTATTTCTTACAAAACCAAAAAAGAAATGTTTTAACTTTTTCGTGCCAGGCTGTGTTGTTGGGTGAACTCAATTTAAGATCAAACGCGGTGACCTACCTAGTTTGTAAATACGGTGTATGAAACAGTCCTTCGGGAATCAATATGTTCTCATTAGGCTAATTTGTTTAAAGTCAATAGCTTCCTAACTGAAACGCAACCGTCATTTTTCTTAGCAATATAGTGCTTTTCTGGAGTGACAAGGAAATGTAAGCAAATCACAGTCCCTGGAAAGCTTGGTTCCGTATGCCAGGAAAAAAGGTCACTTTGTTTCAAACAACGAGCACTGCAGCTAGAACCTGACACTTACACTCTATGCTTGTTATTAGTAGTTACCCGCAGCACTCTTAGATCCGGAGATCTGCGTAAAGAGGCCGCCGCAGTGGCTCAGTGGTTATGGCGCTCGGCTGCTGGCCTGAAAGACACGGGTTCGATCCCGGCCGGGGCGGTCGAATTTCGAAGAAGGCGAAATTCTAGAAGCCCGTGTGCTGTGCGATGTCGGCGTACGTTAAAAAACCCTAGGTGGTCTAAATTTCGGTAGCCCTTCACTGCGGCGTCTCTCATAGCCTGAGTCGCTTTGGGACGTTAAAACCCCAGTTAACAGGATCTCCTTAAAGGGATTATGTAACGATATTTACCAAGGTTAAAGGGGTGGAGACACGCAATTTTTGGTTGACGTGCTCTTAGTTTTCAAACATTACGAATTGCCCCAGGACGCGTGATACAAGCTTCGCGGTTCATATATGTGTGGTAAATAATTTAATATTGCGTTATTTACACTGAGTGATTTCAAATCCGCTTTCTGATCACCATGGTGTGCTATGACGTCACGCCCAGAGAAAAGAAGCAACCCTGGTCACGTGGGACCCAAAAATTGTGACACACGGACTGTAGCGTCGTCTGCTCTCGTACACATGCTGTCCACGCCAGCGGCTTTCGAAATACCGTTCGGTGCTGCGATATGCTGAGCAAAGCCAAGTGAACGAGGGACATCGGGTTTTGAAACCAAGCAGATCGCTTGGGCCGATCTCAGTCGGCATAACGCGTATTGCAACGCGGTTTCTTCGTTGTTTTGCCAAAGTACGCCGATGCCGATGCTCGGCATACGTCTGTGTCGGGGACCCGCAGACGACAGCGCGTCAATCGGCCGACCCCCTGTTTATAGTACACTGTACCCTGGTCACATTGCCACGACACAATGCCTCACTGTTTGTACCGACCAATAACCGTCGCTGTCTTCACTTCGCTCCGTCTGCGCAGCCGCGCCGCGAGACTGCTCCGGGTCCCGTGGGCTGCGAACAGCAGATATAACAGCAGCTTGACTGTCACGCATCCGGCAGACGCATTCCACACAAATAAAGAAAAGAGCGTCTTTAAATAGCAGGGCATGCTTCCTGCAGTTGATTATCGTCGCTGCTGTTGTTATTCGTGCCACTCTGCCTTACTGCGAGTGTAGCCGGCAACAGAGACGGAAATCTCCAATAGCGATTGGGTCCGCTTCTCTGTTTCCTTTGCGCCTCGAGCCTTAATGAAGCAGACCGACATGTCAGCAAGCGAGGAAGCATAATTAAAGAAGCGTCCTTCTTGCTGTCTCTCAAAGGAGGTGCATCGAAATAAAAATGTGAAAGGCATGTACTTCCTTTCGTTCCACCTTTTCTACGAACAGAAAGACAACTCGTATTGTCATGAGATTTAGTTATATATAACCACGTGTCACTGTATGTCGCAAGAAAGTTCCCATTAATTAGAAATTGCGACAGCACGTCGATGGCTCCTTTTTTCTTTCAGTGAACATTACGAAGGAACACATACGAAACGTTCGAGTGTAGATGAGGGCTTCGAAGCCTCGGAATAACTGTTTTATTTCATCAGTAATCTAAAATATGCGTGTGCTTGCCTTTTGCACACTAGCAGGAGCTTCATCTCCTTAAGCTGAATAATCGACAAAGAACTTGCGCAACCTGAAAACTCCTCACACTAGAGTATTTTATCATTTACTTTTTCTTTCCTCCTGTGTGTGCCCCACATGTGTGGGTCCTTTTTTCTCCCTTTCGTGCACATGAAAAATAATCTCAAATTTATGTATACATATAAATTTACATTCTCCATTTAATGCAACAGATCTATGGTTGCCAGCGGGAACGCGGCTCAAACTTCAGGGGAGGAAGATACCTTACCAACACAAAAGTATATGACAAGCAGTGCGCAGTGGGGATCATTATTTTCACACAAGTGATGTAAGCTAAGCCGTTATTCCGTCGTCATCATGAAGATCACGTGTGTCTTCTGGTTATTAACGTTCATGAAATGACTGTGGAAGCGCTCTCATAACGTGCAGAAACAACTCTTGTTTTTTTTTTTAAGCACTTTGTAAAGGTGCCGCGAAAACAGTCAATGGAGAACAAAGGTGGCAGCACGTAGCGCGTGTCCCGTCAGTTTCTCCTCTTCCGTACTTGTCTTGCGCCACTGCGCCTTTGACTACAGGTGTACGCAGAGCAGCTGCAATAAGTAGCGCATAATAGAGAAATAAAATAACAAAATAAAACTGTCTCGATACCTCTCATTAGCATCTTATGGGGCTGGAAACAACAGCCTCAACGGTAGCTCCGGTATTTAAGACCAGGCCAAACGTTAGTCAAGGGGGAAAGACAGCAACAGGAACAGAACATTGCGCAGTGGGATGACGTAAAGAATATGCAGTATCTCTGTTCGTGCGTGTGCTGCTGCGTGTTGTACCAACGGCGATCGCGGGTGCCCACCGGAAAATCAACGGAGCAAACTGTGGAAGGTCATCTGTTTACGGGCTACAGCCCGTAGTTCACAGAGGACTGAGGAAGAAACGGCAGCAAGCTCTAAATAAGGGTTGACGTGATTAGCTGTACTGACTTCATATTCATCCTCGAGTGCATCACAAATCATGGTAGCACGTTGGCATGAAAAGGATATCTTCATGGTGGTATTTTTTCGGGCTAGCCGAGCACTACAGGTATCCACAGCGCACGGCTAGTCCTCATACCATTCCTGGCGCAGTGATGCAGCGGAAACCGATGCTTCACTGCCGTGCGATGGCAGGCGGCGCCACCGGTGGAGCTTGTGCGACCCTGGTTGCTCTTGCCGAGCAACTTCTCGCGACCAATCATTAATGTAGCAACCGCCTGCCGCTGTGGTCAGTTGGCTCACAATCCGGTGGGCTGGTTGTAATGACTCCACAAATCACGTGACATAGGTGCCCCCCCCCCCTTTTAGATTAGTTTTCCGAGGATGTTTCGCTCACAACGCCAAAGACGACAATGCCGGCTTTCCTGCAGAACAGTACCCTTAACGCGACCACGTTAAAACAAAAACAAAAATCTTTAGGAAACCAGCAGCAACAACGGGACCCACGTGTCGTGTGGTTCTTTAGAAAACGCAGCTCTTTAGATGACAAAGACATAGACGCAGTACATAGACATTTTTCACCTACATTGTGTATTTGAAGAGGCCAGAAAATTTTCTTACTCCTCTGCTGCTTGAACCTGCGCACTACATGGGTGTTCCCGAACGCGGGAGTGTAGGATGATCTGCTAGGGCTTGAGCAGCAGCTGCCGTAGCCCTAACGTTCCATAAGCTTGAAGATACATGGCGCTAAAGAGACGGCACAAACTCAGGCCTGTTGGGGGTTGGCTGGGTTTGGGAATAGGGTCTGCACTGGCTTATTTCCATGTGTCAAGGAGCTGACCAGTAAGACAAGCTTTATTAATGGGCTCCAGCGCCGATTTTGGGAGCTTCGCGAGTACTTTGTTGGTGAAGTTGTCAGAGTCAAAAGAGCTCAACCAAGCATCGAAGCGAGGACATTCCGGCTTTGAGCTAATGCCCAATAAAGGATTGATTTATTTCGGATAAACACCTATCACTCATGGAAGGGGTGAGGTCTGCAGCGCACACTTGTGTCTGGTTCGTGATTGCCTGTATAGAGATCGTAGGAAAACCCATGCTATACTATACTATATCTCATGTTTTACTTGTTACCGTAGAGACTGGCTTGAATAGAAGGCCAGTGCTTTCTTCAGGTCTTTGTACGGCAGAGTGCAGTCTGCAGCAAGACAGCTTGTATTGTCATGGAGCAATAACTGTCGGGCTAACTAGAGTTGCACTCTTTTAGATTACGAGCAAGCGTGCACAGACAAGGACAAAGAATAACGCTCAAGTTGGCTTTTCAGTTCCTGTCAATGCAACTGTCACTGTCAAATAAACTTTTTCTAGCCACTTTTCATTTCCTTGCTCGTGATTTACTGTCTTGTCTTGCCACCTGCCACGTGGTCCGGGAAACGGGTTGGCAGGATCACTTTGAAATCGAACTAAAATTGTTTCATGGAAGAGGCGAGAAACTTTGGTTACCGTGTTAATTATCACGTGGCAGTGCCAAACTCGGACGCTTATTACCTGCAGAAAAACTGACGGCGGTGGCGACCGCTTTGAAACGGTTGAGAGAGAGTGAAAGGTGTCATCATCCTTTGCTCCGTAGAAGGCTCAAGTCTTTTCCACAAGGACATGTACGCCTGCGCTGTGTCACAGTCTTGAAGAGAGAAATAGCAGGCGATTCGCCTGAACGGAGTGCTTCCTGCAGACATGAGAGCACACCGGACTCCTGGTGTTTCAGAGCCACTCTTTACAATGCAAGGCGCTTACGCTAACGGAAACATGAACTTGGCTAATGCTGAGTAAGGTCATTGTGGGCAGGCTCGAGTAGCCGCAAAATTATGCAGCGATAATGATGAAAGTGATGATAAAGTACGAGTATAATGGGGCTTGAAACACGCACATTCGCTATTACCACTTCGTCCTAATTCGCACGTCAAAGCCATGCGACTGCATTTAGGGACTTAATGATTCCTTGTTTAGAATTCGATAAAACTGAAATTTATTGATACCAATTATAACCCTTTCAAGTGTATTTCATTCATTTATTATGACGACTAAAAGTGTCGACGTATTTTAAAATTTTTCTTTTAAAATTGCAGGGAGCAGGAGGAGGAGAGAAATCTTTATTGCTGGCTAACACCCTGTGAAAAAAAAATCCTATCGCCGCTATGGTGCATTGTTGATCCGCTGAGTCCGAACAAAGCTAAGCATTCCAAGAGAAAGAAGCAAGAAATCTCAGGGAGCAGTCCTTCAGTGTATCGTGCATTTAAATACTCATGCTCATGTTCACACCAGATCACATGAAGTTTTATGGCACGAGGAGTCTGTGCAATGCAGATGGTGGGCCTCTCCGATAGCACCCGTTAGACATATACAACTATGCCGTTTTTTCTAACCGAGAACAAAATGTGCACGAGGACTCTGCCTTAGGTAGTTTGTTGTAGTATAGATACAGAAGGTAAAGGTGGCGAGAAACAGAGGGCCAACTGAAGGTGCCCAACAAGGCTGACATGAAAATTATGGTGAAAAAAGCGCGTAGAAAGCTACAGCCGCGCACAGTATAATCTGCCACGTGCATCAGCTGAAGTTTATGCGCACTGTACGGGCAGCGGCTTGTCCCATGTTTCGTACCAGAGACGATCTATGCTGGAAACTAAGGAAGAGGGTCATCTTCAGTATTCAGTGCGATTTTCTGCCACAGCGCATTTAAGTGGTACAGACCTCAGCGTGCGGTCCAGCCTGCATTGTTGTATAGCAGGTTACATTGCGCACTACTAAGCGGCGTATATGAGGTGCGAGGTCATCTTTCTTTGCTTTCTCGCGTTCACTTTTTCTTCATAAGCTGGCAGCTTTTACATGTGTCACGTTCAGTTATAAAAAAATGGGGGTGAGGGGGGGGGGGGGGCTTGCCAGTTAACGTCGGTGCAGTTGCAAAAGAAGAGGGTCGCAATGTTACTGTTCGCACGAGTCAACTGCCCGTAGTTATGTACCGCTGCCGCAGCTTGGGCGCTACCTATGTCAACAATGCCAGTGGACTCTGATACTGAAGGACACTGGTAGCACAGCGACAAATGGCACGGGAAGCACAAAGTTTAAAGTAACCATTCCAAGCAGTGCATATGCATTGAACATGTAGAGTTTGCGCGTATGTCACGTAGGCTTACCAGTTAAAGTGCAGACCGATACGTGTGGCGGTTGTCACGCGCAGATCTCGACACGAGGAGATGAAGACTCCTTGGTCGCATAGTTGTATACGTTAACGCCTCTACTCTCGTCATCATTCATTCCTAACCATCTTATTCCACGCTTTCTACTTCCCAGCGAAATGTAGCAGGACGGGACGGAGGTGCATGTCTAAAACCACTTCTAAGAGTTCTTCGGCAAATAAGCCCTCAGACAAAAAACTATGCAAGATGAATGCAATTGATGCGGATGACTATGCGTTAGCATTAATGTTACCCCTGGACGGAGCAGACGCGGCCGCTTACGAGTTGAGACAGCACACTCGTCCACAGACCTGTCTAGAGAGCACGAACTTCGTGCCGTCTGCTCTCCGCAGCGCGACGTCTAGCGGCAGTGCCTGGTTCGAGGTGGCGCGTCTTTGAGTGTCGTCTGAGCATCAGACATGCGCTATCTCAAACTAGGCGCTGCGCTAGACGTCGCTGTGCGCGCTGCACAGCGCAGACGGCACAGAAATTCGCGCGCTCTAAACAGGTCTGTGGACGACTGTACAAGCCGGTGACGTGATCCAGTCTGCCAAACACCACGTGACGCGCCATACCCCCTCCACTTTTCTCTACCCCATTGCCTCCCACTCACTCTTCGTCTTCTATCTCCCTCTTCCTCCTCTGAATGCGCCACCTGCCATCCGAAGCTTCAGGCTAACGAACCGACGGACGGACAGATTTTTCTAACTTAGTGGCTCTAATGCTAACGCCTGAATAGTAAACACCAACATGTGCAGCTGTTTCGATATACTGTCAAGGCAAATGGAGGCTAAGGTTGCACTTTGTACTTACCGCACCAACGGAAAGTGCTCAACGACAGGCCCATTGTTCTCTCACTACATTCGCTATGGCAAATACGGAATGGGGAGT
Organism: Amblyomma americanum; assembly: GCA_030143305.2. NCBI lineage: Eukaryota > Metazoa > Arthropoda > Arachnida > Ixodida > Ixodidae > Amblyomma > Amblyomma americanum. The sequence continues at coordinate 16,816 of JARKHS020031845.1, read as the reverse complement.
TTGTCGAGAGTCTCTATGTCCGGTTCAGTGTGCGATGTGAGCGGCCACCTCTTTCTTCTTTTCCTCTCACGCGTTGGAAGCGAAAGTTTGTATTCGGTGTTGGCCGGAAATAAAGGTACTATGACGTCTGTGTTTTTATCTCCTGCAAGTCAACTATGAGTGAGGCCGAAATCTATCTCAAATCACTTACCAAAAGCTACCGCATGCAGCCCCTTCCTGCACAGTCACTGAGGCTTTACAGTTATATTCTATAATACCATCTCCGAGGCGTCTAACTTCAATGAAAAGTTTACTTTTCAACTTGACATGCGGCGAATATTCAACGTGGCCACGCACTCCAGCTAACTCAAGTATCGTTATTAGCATCATCCACTAATCCCGTCACCAAAACCATCCACAAGGTGTTTTGAAGCAGATGGGGTTGATCGAAGAGGAATCAAGACGCACTCGAAAACATTATTGCAGATAAATTTATTTCCGCACAAGACGGCACACTCGCATCATACCTGATGTTACTTGTCACACACCATGTGCGCATCCCGCACGGGCTGTATCTTTGTTGGCGCAACAGCTATCGCATTCCAGCTAGCACTGATTTTCGAGTGGCCAGTTGTGTAATCCCCTTTCAATTTTTTTTTTCTCGGAATCAGTGTACAGATGGAATTAAATAAATACCTATGGCATCAAAAGTCGAGTTAACTTCAAAAATGTGTGCACAAAGCCTCTTGGCTATCGCTTCCTGCCGGTGTAGTGCATTCACAACGTGCAATCTTTGGCAGCACACCAACTTTCGAGGTACAAACGGATGCACTGTGCATGAAATACAGGAGGCGGCGCCGAGAATTAATCCGGAAGTCGCGAGAAGACGTTGCATCAATCTCGTACGTGCCTCACCGTCACTTCCCATGATGGCAAGGTCGCTTCTGCGTAGAAGATGCTGCCGACGGATAAGACCGGCTGAGAATGCTAGCGCGATTTAAAGCGTAGACCGAAAGCAGCAAAAGAAGCCACCAGTGCGTGCGACTACTTCAGGGAGCAGCGGCACAGGCCGAGAAGCGATGCTTGGCATCCCCCGACCAGCAGTGCTGCAGCAGAGCAAGAGGGGCCGGCATAGAGGACGCAGTGGAGAGAAGGGCGGCAGAAGAATCAAGGGATCTGCCGCGCGGTAGTGTGCAGAGAAGCCCGAATGCCGGAAAGCAGGAACAACAGCGTCGCCTCCTAGGCCCGCGTCAGCCGGCAGACTGCGATCAATGTTTGCCGCCCCTGACGCGGGGTGCCGCCGCGGTCGCGCACCAGATAAAGGAGGACGCGCGCCCACTCTGTCGTCACGAGTGACGTCAGCTGAGGCAGGTGCGCCACTGCGCCTGGTGCCAAATGGAGAGGCGTTTTTCAAGAGCGCCGCCGATATTCCCCTCCCCCACCCACAACTCTCTCTCTCTCTCACCGCAAAATGTTTGCTTGCATCCATGGAGGAAAGAAAGCGTAGGAGAGGTTCTTGCTATGCGGGCCGAAGGTTTTCAGCCATCTGAATCTTTACAACGTTCATCCAGAAGTCAAGATGCGCATCCTTCGCCCCTCTAAATGAAAAACGTGGAGGCAAAGGCGGGGGGTGCCGACGTTGACCCTCGTCCACTGGGGGAACGCCGAAACATCGTTGCCTTGGGAACCCGCCGACATCCAAGTGAAGTACGAGAGCTTAGTGACATACTATAAGCAGAGAGATTAATCTAGACTTCTGAATCTGAGAAAACATCGCCACACTATCGTTTTCAGCCTGCTTTTGTGGGCAGACTTGTATATGCAGGAGTTGTCCCCACCGTAAGACGTCATATATAGTTACCTGTTAATAGTGATCAAATTATTTTCGGCCGCATTTGCCGGCCAGTTAAGCATGTTCTTTTTTCTGTAGCATCAGATGCTGACAACCAAGCTCGTCTTCGCTACGGGGGGAGGACATGCGAGAGCGACTACGTGCCTAGCTCGTCTTTGGGGAGAGTGGTACGAACACTGCGGAAAAACCCAGCTCGTCTTCGGTAGCGAAAGGGTTAAAGACGCTTTAGATTTCAGTATTGTCCTTTCCAGTTTTCGCAATGTTTTACCGCGTTTTCTGCCGCGTTACTTTTTTCACCACATTGTCGATTCCTTTTTTTTATAAATTTAGCCAAAGAGGAGGCGGGGGACGAGGTGGTGAGGCTGCAATAGTGGGCGTCTGGCGAATAACTATGTGTGGTGCACTGGTAAAGAATGTGTGCACACGTGCACGTTTTAATACAAATTAATGTTTGAACGTTTCAAACGGCCCAGGCAGCATACTATATCAAAAAAGAAAATTTGGTAGAAAGGCAACAGATGAGTACGTACCTGGCCTATAAACAGAAGCACCAGGCATACCCAGCAAATATTTCACACCCTTATATTTTTCTACTTTCTCGAATTGTTAGAAGTCTTCTCGTTGGTCCAAGCAAATCATACGCTATTCGACACCTGTCTGTAGCGAAAAAAATGAGCCAGTGGCGCCTGCTGCGCGGGTGATTGGCTAGAGAAGTATTCACAGGAGGCACAGTTTTTGTCGGCCATTTTGGGTGATGAAAGAAATGCACGAACAGGATATCGGTAACTTTGGACGAGGCTTAACAGCCAACGGAACAGTGGGATGCGTCTCACTGGCTCGAAACTCCGGCGACGTGTCCAGCACAGAGTGCCACTGATGACGGCTGTGCAGGAGCACTCCGCTCGTTAGCCGCTTAGCATCACTCTGTCTCTCTCGCCACGCTGGCTTTTACCGCAACGTCCACTCACTTTTTGCGCGAATATATATATATATATATATCACCAAAAATTGAAGAAACATAACAGGATTTAATTCACGACGTTTCGGCTGGAGGACCAGCCTTTTTCGAGTGTAGTACAGCGTCTGAAACCCGCAGTTTTTATAGAGAATGCGCGAGGTACAAAGTTTACAAGTTTACAGCAAAGCACGAGTTCAGATCACTTGAGGGGGAGGGAAGAGACCAGGATGAACATTATATATATATAAACGGAGAGAGGCATGATTACAGCGTTCATTCGTCTCTGTATAAACAAATTGTATCGCCTCTCGGATAGCCACAGTATGCGGCAAGTCGATAGGGGATGCCATTTACAGCGGGATTTTTTTTGTTTAGTCTAGACATTTTTATTTTCAAAACTGTGAGAGATACGACGGTTCGACCTTTGATTTTTGCTTCTTTCTGACAGCAAGCTCTATTCTTCGTGCGCACTGATCACTGCTCCTGCGCCAGGTGCGGCATGAGGTCTCCCAGCGGTCTATGAATGTAAAGTAGAAAATGACCAATTCCGCATATATGAGCATTAAATATAAATTAACGGTATCTCGTCGTACCCTTAAAACGGAGCTCAAGTGTGCCCTCCAGTTTTAGAGCGCTAACTCTAAGCCCCAACACACCAATTCCGCGACCCTTGTAGTCTGCTTGACCTTGAAGAAGGAAACCTCGAACCGAACCGAAGGGAAAACCAAAATGCTAGCGCCATTAATTTACGTTTGGCCTAACCATGCTAAATCATCCTTCATTTTTTTAACTCTAAACCACTCGTAAGCAAGCTTCGCAAGGACAGCTAGCTCACCTGTTGAAGCTGTCGTTAGTTTACTCCAGTCAAATGCAGCGGAAACAAAGCGCCCGTGCTAACGACACGTCAGCAGCATTATAGCATCTTCTCGAATGCCCTGCGGTTAGAGCGGCGCCGTCGTCTTAACGACCGAGAGCCAGACGACAACAGCGACCCCTCGAAAGGACTCTCTAAGCTTAGCGGCGAACGATAAAGGAAAACAGGGCATCGAGTTAACAATGTTGAGAAAACACGGGAGGCGCCGCGGTCGTCCGAAGTAAAAAAAAAAAAAGGAGGGCTCGACGCAGAGAGTAGAGCGCACACCCGGTTTTGGGAATACAGACGACCTCAGAGCGAGTTTATTTTGACAGGGCTTTGCTGCGCGACGACGCGGCCGCCCTTGGGACCTGCGTTGGTATTTACATCTGCTTCCTTGCTGCCGCTTATATCTGGCGCAAAGCTCTTCGTCGTTTTTTTGCTTCTGCCCTTTGTCTCCGTGTCTATTTTTGTCTACAACACAGCTCGCTGCACAAAGCAGCAAAAAAAGCACGCGTTCTCACTTGTTGATGTAGTGCGAGCAAGTTAGAGAGACCTGAGCGAGCAAGTTCAAGAGATGCTCTAAAGCGCGTTAATTTCCACTTCTCGCTTTTCATTGTTCAATTTAAAAAATTCGTCAGTTTGCAAACTGGTTTTTCTTTCTCGACGTGTCGCAACAGCCAAAGTCATCGTCCATTTTCCTGGTTTTTCTTCTCAGCGACGAACGGGCCTTCTCTTTGTGAGCGCCATAAAACATGTTCTGCCTGAGTAAACACGCAGAATCTCCCATTTTGTGACATCGTAGATTCTTTGGCACTGAGAGGCAAGTTGACGTGCAGAGCACAGGTCGCCAGCGACTCATATGTAGTTCTCCACACGACGCCTTTTTACATTTTTATTATTTGTGGAGAACCTGTTTCCCCCCTCCATTTCGATGCGGCCCATCTTCATCGTCGGCCGTCGGGACGGACAGCCCCCGGCTGGGCGAGGAGGGAAGTCTCCCTCATGGGGGAAAGGGAACGGCCACGGGAGCGCCACCTCGTAGGTTACGCGGAATTCTGCGGAACCGGAGAGAAGCCCTTCGGGATCCGGCCAGCGTCGTGAGCGGTTGGAGCCGCACGCTCCCGCCACCTTCCGCGGCAGGCGCACGGGGATCCGTTGTGCCTTGCCGCTGGACTTCTGGTTCCAGGCAGCGAAGCGAGCGCAGCAAACGCGTGCTCTGGTCGCCTTCCCAGGCAAATGCTAGGGAATGGCTTTGCCCAAAGAATGCGGCGCGCACGGGAGAACCCGGCCGCCATTATCGGCGCATACAAACGTTCGCCGCCAATACCTCCGAAGTCGCGCCGTTGCCCCAGCCGGTAAGTCGGAAGTCCTACTTACGTAGCTTTCTATTTCCGAGAAATGCCTCGTTCATGTTTTGTAGCTAGCTGGCCCGCTCAATGTATTAGTTGCAAGTGTAATAAATAGCATATGAGTGTTAACGCTGTGTCGTCCTTTCCCTTTGTCCCTCGAGCACGAACCCCTCCACGGTTAGCGAACGGGAACGCTGCATCCGCGGAGTGGGAGTGCGGGCGGGGCGAAAGGCTTTGTCCCCCTATATTTCCACATATTTTATCGCAGAACTTCGCCACACCTCCTTATTTTATCTTTTTACTGTTTCGTCCTTACGAGAATCATAGAAGATGGCACGAAAAATGAAAGCAATATAATCTGTTTCGCTCTTTTGCCGTGCGCAGACTCCTCAGGCCGCCATGAAACGTACGGCGATATCCACTTGATTTCCTTGCTGCTATCTTTATTGTTTAATCGGATTTCGCACCCTCGCAGTTTCTTAACAGGGGCAACTGAAGTTCTCTAACAGTAAAGCCTTCCGACTGCGCCTTTTTTTTAAATTTTTCATCATCCCACAAGAATTCACCTCGCCACAAACTAACGTATCATCTCACCAAGTGTCATCTCACAAAGTAGCTGTTCCGGCAGGCCACACTACCTCATTCTCAATGTCTTGTGTTCCCAAGACATCACGTGACTGGAACCACCTTCCCGCATCGACAGTAAGCATTGCTAACACAAATAACTTTTGTTTCGCTATATTTAACAAAACTGAACTCGCTAGATTTGTGTTACTGTTTACTTTATCCCCTGTAATTATGCTGATAGTGTATTATTGGCCTTGTATGTTGTCATTGTATTACCCACTCCGCTCTACAAAGCTTAGGCCCTGAGGGTATATGTAAATAAATAAATAATTAAATAAATAAATAAATAAATAAATAAACACTTCTTAGCCGAGAAAACTTCCACTGTTTCTCTGCGCGTTTGGCGCCCGGCTTCCAGAGCTCATAGTTACACTGGAAGCAGAGATGCTGCAGCAGGTTTGTAAACACAAGAAAAAAAAAAGGTAAACTACTGCAAACAACATGGCTGTTTGCGTTCCAGAGCTCGTTATCTCGTATCTTTACCTCAGTCGTGGCACTCACGCTTAGCGGTGAGTATTTGTGTGTTAATTTTCTTAGTGCGGAAATGACTCTTCAGCCATTTTTTTCGTGCTGTCAATGAACACAGGTCGCGCTTTACAACAAACAAAATAGTTTTTCTTTATTTTTTTTCTAATTGTGCATAAATTTTAACGTTTAGGCCAAGCATCTGAAATTGTACAAAGACACTACCGAAAAAACATGGTTCAAACGCCGCTGCTTCCGTGCACTTCTACATATGGAGTGTTATGGGGAGCTTCAAATTTCCGCTGACGAAGTTCAGAAAAAAGACATGCTAGAACGTTACCTAGACTTACGCTCGGTCGACCACCCTACACTGCGGGAAGGGACAAAAGCAGACAAAAAGGTTAAAAGGCAATGACCAGGTGATGGATAAAGCACTCAATGATAACTGTGAAGGATAAATGGTGGTTAGCATATCAAAATCTCTCAAGCTTTTAATCCAACAATAAAAAAGCGTCCTCAAGGTCTCAGCCAACTACAACTATTATGTAATCGTCGAAAAAGAATTATCTTATTACAATGAGTAGCAACATGAGTCAGGCCACATTTTTTCACCGTTAACTCGTTCTGCCAGTTTGGCACCATATATTGCTCAGGTACCGTGAACTATAGGCTGCGCGACGATGAAGCCAAAAAAAGATGTACGAAGTCAGGAGTGAGGATATAGGGATAGAAATGTAGCCCTCTGCATCACCGTAATTATGCTTTATAGCGTGAAATTACGGGACCTGCTTGCTTCATATTATTTACCACAACTAAAGTCAGCCTTTCCGATGGTTCCTCGCTGTCTATGTCTACATACAATAGAGTCCGTAGAAGTGCTTTAAAACGCACTTAAGCGTGCTGTACAGACATCTGCGTAGAAAAATCGCCCACGAGAGCTTACAAAAAATTCAATGTCGATGAGTAAATGGCGTATCCTCATGTGCGCTAAGAAAATACAGTGAGATAGGCTGGTGTAAACTTAAATAAAAATAAAATTCACAGAACGGTTACCGCAGTGCATTGCGAGTATCAGAGACAGCTGCTTAGAATGGTAAGTATATAAACGTTTATTCAGTATTATTTGCCTTCTCTGTTAGTCGAGCGCGGTTGATGTCACAAGCCATCACTAGTGACGTCACAGGGGCGCATTGCCGCGGCGCGCTGCCCTGACTTCCTGCATGACGTCACTGCATGTTGATCAAGCAGCATGGCGTGCTACACCATCAACGACGGCACAAAATAGAAAAAAAACGTGCCATTATCCGCTGTCACTGAAAAGTTTTGGGTAGAAATTCAAATGAAAGAATACGAAGTTGTTCATCCTAACCAGTGACGTCTTCTATGACTCCTACTTTCTCCCTACTGTCCTTAAAGGGGCCCTGAAACACCCTCCGAGAAAAGAACATCAACTCGCTCAATCACTGCATTGTGTTGGCATGAAAACCAGAGACAAATAATACAATTCTACACGCGGCAGAGGACCCACAATCACGCGCGAAAGTTGGCGAGCCCTTCCCGGCGACTTTTTCATGCTCTCACCCTCCTCCATTGCTCGCATCTGCGTATCCATGTTGAGAGGTGGTTACTGGTTAGACTCTTTCAGATATCAGACAACTACCAAGGCCGCGGCCAATAAGCCGCGTAGCTACGGCGCGTCAGGAAGCCCTCTTCCGGAGGAGGGGCCGGCGGAGGAGCGCCGACCTTCCTCCGTGCAAAAAGTGACGAGAGGAGAGGGAAAAGCACGAAGACGAAGATATTCGAATTTTGACTACAGATAACTCAGCTTCTACAAAGCGCATTAAAAAATTTGTTGCTGGACAGTATTCGTGCAGAGGCATGCTTTAACATCCCAGCCATACTGGAGCTTTTATTAGAGCCCCTTTCAGAGCCCCTTTAACGTGTCTGGGCATGTACAGGTGGTCTCTTTTTCTGCGATGCCATTCCATTCTCGCCAGCGTCGGCGTCGCGTATGGCTGATCGCGGCTATATTGGAGGCACGGCGGCGCTGGAGGCAAAGTGGATATCAAGAATAAACGAAGGAAGAATAGAATAAATATATAATGTTCATGTTACACAGCTCTACATCAGCGACGCCAGCATGATTAATATTACTTTTTTAATGAAGTTCCTTAGCCTTCTTGACGCTTTTCTCAGTTTATGCTCCTGGTATCACTTGGCGCTGCTTATGTAATCTTTCATTTTCTTAGGAGTTCACTCTCGTTGATATCTCTTCTTGAAGAAAATGCGCGAATAATAAACAGAAAAACAGAATCACTCATTTATCATATATCCCTCCAAGGATCTCCAAACTATAATTGTTTAAACAACCTTGCAGCAATATTGTAATAGTCTTGTATAAATATAAGTACATTAAGTTAAAACGTTCGTAAAGGAAAACTCTTCACAAAAGCATAGGAAATACCTCACCACTTTTTTTAATCCCACCGTGCGATTTGTAGGAAGGCGCAGTTGAGAATGTTGCACATAAAAAAAGAGCCGAAAGAACTAGCAATATAATTCTGGAGGGCAAAAAGTTGGGCGACTTGTTTTGATTCCATAATTCTACAGCGCGAAAGACGAAGACGAATGAAAACGAGGCAATACAAACAGCAAATCCTTCTCAGAATAAACGGACGCATATCCGCTTCGTTCCAGTAACTCTCAATCAGGCGCTAAAGCAGGCTCGGCGTCATTTGTTTTATTATGAGATATTAGAGCATGCCGCTAATTTGCGGGATTGCTGATAGCTCAAACGCATAGAAATAATAACCTGAGGTTAAAGAAGAGCTTCATAAAGCTTCTAAAATGTCCTTCGGGCGAACTACATAATATGGTATCAAAAACGGATTACTTGTGCGCACAAATAATTGAACGCATGCACTTTTTTTTATTCGAGATGTTTGCCATTAGGCATAATGAGAACGCATGTACTTGGGGTTGATCTGAAGAAACGAAACACAGATATGGTCGACATGCACGGTGTTTTGCGGAGGCCGGTTTATTCCCCAGCAGGGAAATTCGGCTTCCCCTCTGAGCTGCTGCAGCGAACGGAGGCTCTGTTTGCCTACCGGAGACGTGACACAGCGGCGTGATAGATTGCTCGCCGGCTACACGATCCTACTCGCGTCTCGCGCGAAGAATGGCTTCTTCACGCGTGCCTTGTTTCCTTACCCTGCTCCCTTTTTGTGCGTGCCGTTGTTTCGAGCGCTGTGTTCCTTTCAGTTCCCGCGCCAAATCACATCCGTCGTGTCGGCGCTGTGAGCGCGGGAACGCCGTATCCGTTCATAACATCGACCGCAGCGAGGCGAAGCGTCAGTCCGTGTCCTGTCTCCTGGCAGTCTTTCATGCAACACCGCGCCTTCCTCTCGCTCCCTTCTCATGCGCAGCAGCTGCTGCTTTACTTACTCGCTTCTTCGCGGGCTCCTTTTCAATGCCCTTGTGTTGTGCAAGCTGCTGCGTCTCACGTCGGGATAGAAGTGGACTTCGTGATTAATTCTCCCCTCTGGGCCTTCCTACATCCAGGAATCCTTACGTTTCCTTTATTTTTTTTCCCTCTGAGCTCATGAAGACTCATTTTTTTAGATTCATTCCTCGTCCTAGATCTCAGGCCGCATTTTTAGTCACTTCGGGTCCTTTGCATGGTTGCTTGTTTTAACTGTTCGTTTTCTTCAACTACGCCGGTACCAATATAAACAACAACAACAACAACAAAATAAGGGCGATTGAAGGGACATCATGTCCCCTTGTTTACTGTTCACTGTCCCACTTCTGTGTTGGCTCACTCCAACGGGTTCTTTGCCTTCTCCACATATTCGCGCCCCTGTTCTTCATATTAATTTCTTTTTCTTCTTTTCTTTTGCGCTCCCACCTCCTGCGCCCTTCTTCTCGGTCCAGGCAAATTCCTGAAGTGCGGCATTGCGGCATTACGGCGTGGTATTTCCGGAATCTAATATCCACATACGCACAGAAGTACTGCAGAGCAAGGGGAGCAGGAGGAGACATTCGCACAGAACGCCACTTCCGACAGGTGCGCGTCCGGAAACCCAGGAGGGCGAATTGCTCGGGACGATGACGAGCACCGCGCGTAGCACTGCGACATCGTGGTACCGTCCTCGCAAATAAAGTCTGCTCCCGCTCTCTTCCGCCGCCTCGCTTCCGGCTAGACTGAAAATTAGCGTTGTACTCGCCTACGTATCATCATCATCAGCCTGACTACGTCTACTGCAGTACAAAGGCCCCTCCGATTAACCCTGTCCTCGGCCAGCCGCGGCAACCTTATCCCCGCAAAATTCTTAATCTCATCCTCTCATCTGACTTGATGCTTCCCCATGCTACGCTTGCCTTCTTTTGGTATCTAGTCTGTTGGTCTTAAGCACCATCGGCTATCTTGCCTTCGCATTACATACCCTGCCCAAACCCATTTCTTCTTCTTCATTTCGACTAGAATGTCATTAACCAGCAATTTTTCTCTGACTCACTCTGCCGTCTTCCTCCCTCTTAACCATACACCTCTCATTTTTCTTCCCATAGCTCTTTGTGTTGTCCTTAATTTCAACCCTTTTTGTTATCCCCCCACATTTCTTTAAGAATGCATTCTTAAGATTCAAGAATGTATTCTTAATGCGTAAATAATTTCTCTCTGCGAATTGTATTGCAACTTGTGTTAAGGCTACCGCATTTTCTTCGAATAGAACGTAAATTCTTGGTTAATATTTTTCTGCATCCTATGTTTTGTGTATTGCTCACCCCTCTCTGCTGTAATACCCACCTTGGAGAACCTTTAGGGGTACTTTGCAATGAATAAATAGTTTCACTGAAACCTTAAAGCCAACCAAATTAAATAAAGTCCGCAGCATAGTAGAAGAAAACTGCTTAAATAAATTTTAGTTGAACGTTACAGGCACCAAACCAAACTTTAAAAGCTGGTTGTTTATTGATGCTGCCTCTCAAACTGTGAACTAAAGTAAGAAGAGCCTTGGTATAAGTTTTTGAGGCCTTCTTATTGATGGTTGCTTGGCTTCTTTACAGCCAGAGTGGAAGCCTGGGCGAGTTGGCGACGGTTCACTTGTCACATAGCGCTAAACAGACACAGACTCAGGAAGACAAACAGGTCTACATTTTGATCTATTGTAATAACATGACGTCCCGAAATGAGCGACACAGCAGATACTATCCAAATTGTTCTAGTAATAAAACAACACAGTTCATATTACAATTGTGAGTGCTGGGAGTGTCCCTAAAAAACTTTTGGTGGCCTTTAGAAACAGACACGCCAACATCTTATTCATAGCCGAATGCGAGAAGCCTGATAATCACTTTGATCAATCGTTCCTGAATTTTGTGAAGCGAACTCCACATTGTTTCATTTTCAGAAGGCGGGCAGACAGACTGTCGGACCTCATACATTTAGGGTATTCACCCTAAACATTCTTAGTCCAGCGACTTTCGCGCCACAAAAGAACAATGAAAGACCTACAACTACTCGCCAACGGGCGCCGGCAAAATTAATCAAGCATCTTATAAACGATATTTTTAGTGTTTTAGTCTTGGCTTGAGTTTCCGGCGGCTGCCAACCATGGCACCGTAATTACCTTTCTCCAAGATAAATGACCCCCTCAGCTGGTTTTCTCCGCAGCCTGCGTTCTATCGAGGCAGGTCAACGTCCCCAAGAGCGCTAGCACTCACTGGTAATCGCGGTGAAATCGGTTGAGACTTTACGAGGCAGGGGACAACACAGCGCATTTCAATGTGCACTGCTTTGGCTGGTGGATGAAAAATAGAATAGAGAATAGGCGGGAAAACATTAATAGACGTACTTTATACAAACGTCTGAATGGTGTCATGAATCGTGGAATGATGAAACAGCAAATAAGACTGCAAAAAAATGAAAAGGCAAGGCCTTGGACGTCCTTTTAGTGCATTCGTCTTTTGTCAGGCAACACGAAAGAAACACCCAGATCTGCACCTTTACTTCGTACGTACATCATCTGTCATGTTGCAAGGTAGCCCGAGGGTAGTGAAAAAATACTAGGCGAAAAGGTAAATAAGTATACACTTCGTTTACTGTATTCTTTCTGCATATCTTTTTTCGGTGTGTTCTGCCGCCGTCTGCGCTGTAAAAATCGTTGCTGTGTAATGGACCTATGAAGCATTGCCCTGAAAATGCAACTCCCTTAATGAATTTCGGTTTTGGCACCTGCAATCGCGCGCTGTCTGTGTTTTCTAATGCTTTTGTCGCAGTACTTCCGACGAAAAGGAATAGTGTGTTAGCAGTGCTGCTTTGTTTAAAAAAAATCGTGCCGAATATTGGCCAGCGTCCAGGCGTAAGAGCAAGCAACATAAATGCCACCAAAAGTACACGGCTGGAAAGCCGCACCGCCATAGCTCAGCTCGTGGAGCACCATGAGCAAACTTCGGAGGTCATGGGTTCGGGTTCCATCGGAAGCATGTGGTTGTTTTTAACGCGACCGCATTAAGGCTCCCGTTCTACAAAAATTTTGGCACCGACGTGGTTGGTGTTGTGGGCAAAAAAATCCCTGGAGAAGCAACCTAGGTGTGGCGCTTTGGTCACGTGACCTTGTGGCGTGACCTAATTCTTCCTACCGGATTGTCAGCGAACTGAAACCCGTGCCAGGTAGCAGTTAAATTAATGATCAATAAAAAGAGGCTGCTCGGGAAGAGCAGGCTGGGTTGCACAATCCCCACCGGTGGCAGCACCTGCCATTGCAGGGCAGTGGCGGATCGAGTAACTATTGCACCTATGTGCCAGAAATGGTATAAGGACTTCTAGGGATCTATAAATGTAAAGTCGAGAATGACCAATTTCGCATATATGGGCACTTACCCATTAGCTTGGTTTATGGTATGGTTTATGGGAATTTAACGCTCCAAAGCGACTCAAGCTACGAGGGGCGCCGTAGTGAAGGGCTGCGAAAATTTCGACCACCTGGGGTTCTTTATTCTGCACTGACATCGCACAGTACGTGGCCCTCTAGAATTTCGCCTCCATCGAAATTCGGCCGCCGCGGCCGGGATCGAAGCCACGTCTTTCGGGTCAGCAGCCGAGAGCCATAACCACTAGGCCACCACGGCGGCGCAATACCCCATTGGCGCAATCGCGTTATACGCATAAGGCAGAGCTGCAGTGTCCCCTCCAATGTGTTTTTTTCTACTTTTTTATATTTCAGCCATACGAAGTTACTGCATTATTAATTTCCTATTGATCAACATCCCATGCTTAAGAAAAAGATAGAAACCCTTACGTTGAGCTCGGTGACTGTTGGCTTCCCTCGTACGCATGTGACAACAAGCCCCTCATTTCCTTAGCCGTTGTCTGCTCAGTAGAGAAACCTTGTGAGTTACGTCTCTCACTTTGGAATTGATCGCAACACGGGGTAGTTTATTGGTTACTGCTTGTTACCGAGTCTCAAGAACGGATCCGAAGAGGCGGGCTGAAGTGGTGGAAGGGGTGGTGGCAGGTGGCAGGTGGCACGGTGCGTGATCTGATGATGTCATAACTGTCCGGACCAGCCGGCGAGTTTTATGACAGACCGAAACGCCGGCTAGACCAATTCGCGAATTTTGTGATAGAACCCATCATCGACTTTTTTTTTTTTCAGCGATTAGGCTTCTGCGTACGGCTATGCAGGTGGAGAGTGGGCGTGAGAGAGGCGGCAGGGGGGGGGGGGGCATGCAAAGGTTGCAGGTGTCGCAGGGGGCCCGTCGTGTCACATTATGACGTCATGACTGTCTCTACTAATCAGCGAATTTTATGACAGACCACAACACCGGTTTTCTTCCGTGATGAGAGAGGGCGCGAGGGGGAGGTGGCAGGTTGCACGTCAGGTGATCCTAATGATGACATTACTGTTACCACCAATGAACAAAATTTATAACAGACCGAAACGCCTGGCTTTTTATTTCCATGGTGACACTTCGAATGCTGTCATATTAAAATTGGTCCATTTGCCTCGAAAATATCCTGTGCCGATAGAAGAGAAGAGGAATGGCGTTTCAGAGGGTTTATAAGCTTCCCATTTCCTGCTTTTCGCGACGAAATTCAATGGCAAAAAATGCAACGGAGCGAGACCAAATAATAAGTACACAGAGCTAGCGCTATGCTGGGAAAATATTTTCTTAAGTTGCCCCTGACTTTTTTATTCAGCACGTTGACTCCTCGGAAGGTGGAGCGCCGTATTCTTGTTCTATGAAGAAGAAAACAAACCAAAACAAAAAAGACTGCAGAAGGCTGTGAATACGAACGCCTTCTATAAGAAAGAGCTGATAGCGAAAGGAAAATAAGAAGAGTGGGCACTCATGACCAGGGCCTAAATTCCAAGAGGGCTGCCGACTTCGTCTCAATCTTCGTTCCGTGCCTCTCGACTGCCCTCATTTTCCCCATACATCGCTTACCGCTCGACGTCGCTGCCCCATTCATCTCAGGCCTTTAATATTCCCCTCCCGTATTTATGGGCGGCACAAAGCCGATTCGTGCATAACTCTATAGCCTCTATAGCCGCGATGTCATATAAAAACTACAACTAACATTACTTCGTCCATATTGACGGAAACTCCTTCTATGTTCGTTCATGGAGTTCAATACGGCCCGGAATCGGCATTCCTTTGCCTGTATATATTCTCAAGGAAGGTTTCTATTGCGGGTTTTACCTCATGGTCTGTCTCAATATCTGAACACACTGTTCAACTCCTGTTCCTTTCACTGACATATTCGCACCAATCAGCCGCCCCGCTTGAAGCTGTCTTGGGTTGTGATTAAAAACCTTGCCACTGTTTCTTCTCGGATACGAAAAACTTCCTTTTTGCTACGCGCCTCATCAATAATGAAAAAAAAAATGAGCACAATCAAAACATTGTTCTTCAAGCACGCTTACTCAAGGGTGTACACTATGTCACAGGATGCAAATGTAAGGATTGCATGCGACCGCAGATATGCACGCAAGAAAAGGGCCAGATCGTACTAAAGTGCCCGAGCTCCACGGGTCGCACCTCAGTCGAATCAGCCTTAGTACAAAGACAAATGCGGCTGATGCTGCGCTCTAGTTCAGGCGCGGGATGGGTGCGACGCTAACGTGAATTATTTATGCTCCCGATAGGGAAGCTGACCAAGTGAGCAGAAGCGCATTGGGCGCATTTTTCGATCAGCCGCCTGAAGTATCGCCACTATACAGATTAGACATAGTGGTCAAGGAAAGTGCTTATAAACGTACCGATACACAACCTTCAACCTCTGTAGTTGTAGTCAGTAGGAAAACAAATTAAAAAACATCTTTCTGTTTCTTTTCCTTCCAGCAAGTTTCTTGAACAGTGAAGGCAGGTTCACATAACAACTGATGGTTTGACCTTCCACAGGGGTTTGTTAAAGGTACCAGTAAGACATTCGTAGAGTGAGATTTTATCCGGAATGAGAAAATATATAAATTGCAAAGGTAATCGTGGGCATATGCCAAAATAAATTAAACAATTGAATAAAATGTATAATATTAAAGCTGTTATCTACTCGTCCTACGTGCGATTTCGTCGTCATTTAGGTTACAAGAATATCGATTAAGCTGCCCTTCGTTTTCCTGTAGCGTCTTTATAAACACTTTCAGTTTACTCGCTCAATACATCGTCATTTAGAAACGCGGAACAATACCATAACTATCAAAATCTCTTCCAATGATAAATTCAAATCTATAACAATGCAAGAGGCATTTTCATGATTTAAATGCAAACGAAGCCATGCGCCATAAAAAGTGAGAAAAGCTAGTGCTTCAAAAAAAAATTTAATGAAGCAAAGAGATTTGTATAATTTCTTTGTGTCACCGTAGTTGGCGCAAGGTAGTGTTTATGTTACCTGGGCCAGAGCCCTCGAATGCTTTTCTGGACACAAAACTCCCACCGAAGTTTTTCATAGGGTCCCCGCCGGTCGCTATAGGCGCCACCGTTTTCATGAGTGCATCGAGCGGCGGCAGACCTCACAGGGTGCCCTTACATTTCGGACAGTACTCCGGGATATTCCCTCGATTGGTCTAATACCTTATGTTTGAATGCGCTCCAGCATATAGGTTTCAAGAATAATTTGCACCTTCCATTAGTCAAATGAGGGTTAGACACGAGGACAACGCGAATGACGCACGAATTCCTCACACCTGTGGCAAGAATAAATTCAGATTGGAGTCCGAATGGTTGGCGTCACCCTATAAACTCCACATGTGGAAGCATTTAGTCCATCAATTGATTGCAAAAATGTGGAAAATTAGACTACTTTTCTCCATGCACTGAAAAATAAGGCATAGAGGAGGGTAATTCACTTCATAAGTTCAATTTTGAAAAGCAGTTTTTTTGGTGTCAGTGCTCCCCAAGTCCCTAATCGAGTAATAAACACCATTTCGCGCCGTCCACATCGCCACTTGTCTCGTCTGGTCAGTCGTGTGATAATGGCGGTGCGTGACGTACCCTTGGTTACCATCATCGCTGTATTGCTGCTTGCTTCTGCGGCTTCGAGGGGCGCCTGCCGCGATAGAAGATGTCGGATTGTCGCCGCTTCACGCTACAGTGAGCTACATTACCTGCTCCTCTGAAGCCTGCAGCGCGCATCCACCCTACCTGATCGTCCTTTGTCAGCGTCGCCACCCCGCTATAGCCCCCGCTTAGGCCTCATTCTCACAACTTTTCTCGCTGTGGTT